>CM057225.1:15738619-16153149 GCA_029891385.1 Erythroxylum novogranatense | reverse complement strand
GCAAAGGTTGAGAGAGGTCCGCAAGGGTGCCGATAGTGATCGATCGTGCAGAGTCGAGAGCAGACCTTATAGGTTGTCTTTCAGAGAGATCGATGTGATCCTAGGGATGGACTGCCATCGCCCATAGAGCTGGATGGATTGCTTTACCAAGGAGGTCGTGTTAGATTCTCCGGTCAAGAGAGTCAAGCTGAGGTATTAGCCAGCAAAGCTACTAGGATGATTTCCTTCACGAGTGCTCCGAGATTGATGCGAGGGGTCAGAGGCCTATTTGGCTCATGTGGTGGATTCTAGAGTGCTAGAAGTTTGCAGGATGTTCCCGTGATCGTGGAGTTTTGATGTGTTCCCATGAGTTACCGGTTTACCACGGATCGGGAGATGAGTTTGTGATAGACCTGCCTGTGCTGCTCCTATATCTATACCTCCGTAGATAGGATGGCACCGTGGAACCGAGAGAGCTTAAGGCTCGCCAAGGGAGTTATTGGATAAGGGTTTATTGACCAGTTGTTTCACGCTGGGAGCTCCAAAGGTTGTTTCAGAAGAAGAAAGATGGGACTTTAAGATCGTAGTATCAATTATAGGCAGCTCAATGGTTATCCGTCAAGAATAAGTACCAACGCTTAGGATCGATGATCTATTTGATCACCGTAGGGAGCTTCGTAAGTTTACTAAGTCGACTCGAGGTCGGATATTATCGCTTGAGGATAGCGAGGCCGATGTGCCCAAGAGTGCTCGTAAGTAGGTATGGGCATTTCGAGTTCCTAGTGATACCGCTTGGGTCGACTAATGCCCCGCAGCCTTCATGGCTTTGATGAATAAAGTATTTCATTACCTACCTTGATCGGGCTTTGTGATTGTGTTCATCGATGATATCCTAGTGTATTCGAGGAGTAGGCGGATCACGCGAGCACTTGAGGATAGTGTTGCAGATCACGAGAGAGAGAAGAATTGTTTGCCAAATTCACTAAGTGTGAATTTTGGCTAGATGAGGTCGTTTCCTAGGCTATATTGTGTCCGGTGAGGGTATCCGGTGGATCCTCACAAGATTGAGGCAAAGGCAGAGTCAGGAGGTTCCGAGGAACGACGCGAGTCGAGGAGTTTCTGACTAAAGCGAGGTACACGAGGTTTGTCGAGGGTTTTGTGATTTCGCCCTTTGACGCAAACTTCCGAGGAAGAATGTGGTTTCGATGGACGGATGAGTGTCGAGGAGCTTTGAGGAGCTTAGGCATCGATTGACCACGACGCCAGTTGGCTTTGCCGCCGTGGTCCAGAGGATTTAAGGTTTTCAAAGATGCTTCGCAGTAGGGATTGGGTTGTGTGATGATGCGCATGGTAGAGTGATAACAGATGCCTCGAGACGCTTGAGGTCTCACAGAGGAATTACCAAAGGTATGACTTAGAGTTGGGTCATAGAGGTTTGCTTAAGATCTCGAGACATTATCCGTATGGTGAGACGCCCGATCTTCACGGATCATAAGAGTTTGAGATATCCGCTGAGTCACGAGAGTTGAATCTCGAGATGAGGAGGTGGATTGAGCCATGAAGGATTACGACCGCATCGATTGAGTATCATCCAGGAGGCCAAATGTGGTGGCGTATGCTTTGAGTAGAGATCTCACGTCGGCAAAATTTCATTCGTGAGTGAGAGATTGCCCGCTTTGATTCAGCTTAAGAGCGCTTTAATGCAGATGGATTTGGCTCGTGATGGAGCCTTGATAGCTACTCCGAGATTGAGGCCGATGTTACAGTGATCGAATCAGGAGAGTTCGGTGTCGGATCCAAAGGTTAGTGAGATTGATGGATAGAGTTAGAGTCGGTCGAGTTCAGATTGAGTTGAGAGATGAGACTCTTTAGGATGGGTCGAGATTATGCAGGCCTCGATGTGGATGAGTCGAGACGAGAGATTCTAGGAGGTGCATGTGGCTGCCTATGCGATGCATCCCGGTGTCACCAAGATGTATAATACTTTAAGTTGCATTTCGCGGCTGTACGAAGAGGCAAGTGGCGTAGTTCGTCTCTCTGGTGTTTGACGTGCTGCAGTTAAGGCCGAGCACCAGCCCTAGTTGGGAAATTGCATTCGCTGCCCATTCCGGAGTTGGGTTGAGAGCGATCGCTATGGATTTTATTATGGGGTCGCCTAGACTCCGAGACAAAGTGATGCGATCCGGGTTCATAAGGGACCGTTGACCAAATCGGCTCACTTTCTTGCCAAAGGCGAGAATAATACTCTCGATCACTGGCCCAGAAATACGTGGCAGAGATTGTGCGACTGCATGGGGTTCCGGTGTCGATAGTGTCAGATAGGGATCCCAGATTTACTTCGAGGTTCTGGAGGAGCCTCAATCGACTTTGGGTATGAGATCAACTTTAGTACGCTGCTTCATCCTCGCATGACGGGCAGAGTGAGAGGACGATCAAGACTGCTGAGGATATGCCGAGAGCTTGTGTATTAGAGTTCGAGGTGCTGGGACCAAGATTGGCTCACGATTGAGTTCATGATAATAATCGCATCAGAGCAAGATTGGATGGCACCGTATGAGGCCTTGTATGGCAGGCCGTGCAGATCACCTCTTTACTGGGATGAAGAGGGTGTGAGGATGCTTGAGGGCCCCGAGCTGATCCAGGATACAAAGGGTAAAGTGAGAGGATTCAGAGTCGCATCAAGCTGCTCAGATATGATGTAAGAGTTATGTGGATCAAAGATCGGCGTGAGATGGAGTATGATCAAGTAAATCACACGTTAATATATTGAGTAATAATATGACCAAGATACACAAGAAGGGGGGTTGAATCAGGATAAACTTTTCTTTAATCCCTTCAATAACAATTGCTTGTTCTTTCGTAAAACTTATCGAATCAATTTAACGAAGTTTGAAAAACTTTGTTAATAATGAAAACTACGATTTAAGAAAAGTAAGAGTTAGAGAGAAACAGCAATTTTATCCTCGGTTCACCCCAAACCGTGGCTACGCCCATCCTCGAGATATTCTTCCGAGATTTTCACTATCTCCAAACTGATTACAAGTATTCTTTAGATCGAGTCACTTCGTGTCTCTTAACAATGAAGTAGTATTTTTACTCTTAGCCTCTTCAGCTATCTCAGAAGCACTTTTTTAAAATGAAAACTGACAAAGAGCTTTTACAAAGAGTTGCTCTTCACAATATACACTCGAAAATAGTTCGTAATTTTTCTCGAGATAGATGATATTGAATACACAGAGTTTCATTCACTTTTTCCAAAAGTTATTTCTTCTTCAATCTCGACTCTTATTTATAGTCGGAACTTCAACTGCTTTTGACTATCCTTCTTGAATCTTTAAAGAACGGTTATTCAGTTTAGCTTGAACCGCCTTAAATCGATGTTTCTTTCTTCCGCCTTATTTTCGTATCATCTGCTTTTGTCTTCGTAAAGCTTAAGATGCCTTTTCGCCCGCTTTTCTTAGCCTGCTTTTCTTTCGCCCGCTTTAGTATCGCCTCGCTTTTCTTCCGGCTGCTTTTCTTTCGCTGCCTTTTGTATCGTTCGCTTTTTCTTCCGCCTGCTTTTTCTTCGCCTCCGCTTTTGTTCCAGATATTTCTTTTGTTTATTATCAAAATTATTTAATACGTGAAGTCTGGTTTGACTTAACATTCTCCCCTTTTGATAATAACAAATACTTGTGATTTAGAGAAATATGAAAAGTATCATATACTTATGAATTATACAAGTATTGAGATAAAAAATTATCTTCATCATTCCAAATGATTTCTTCCTTCTCCCTTCTCTTCCTTCTCCCTTCTCCCTATTTGTTATTAATCAAAAATTATTTTCCAACTGCTTCACCAACTTTTTCAGCATCTTCTTAATCTTCTTCATATCTTTATCAAGCTTCTGAACATGCTTCTTTAGAGTTGATGATTCATCTGCAGTCGAGGGTACTGTCTTAACAACTTGCTTTTCAACGATAGCCACTGTTGTTGTATAAGCTTCCTTGTTAAAGACATTTGGTTCAATGATTTGCAGAAGAGGAGGAGGAACAAATACAGCTTGTTCATTGATATCAAGATCATAGGAATCTCTTATTCGTTGAAAAGTGCGTCCAAACCATGGCATAGCTTCTGCAATTGAAGTGATCTCCCACAGAGGTCGATTTCGCAGAATGTTCTGTATTATAGTAAAACAACATTCTGAGTTGCCAATCAGAACAGAACAATACTGACCCATTCTGATATTGCCTCCCTGTGGATCATCTGCTGTTGCCTTAGTTAGACTTGGTCCTGGATCTTGATACACGCAGATGGACTTACCACTCCTTTTCTCCTTACATGCTGCATCAATCAATTTTACTGCCTCTTCAATCGATCGGTAGAGACGTGTCATCCAATCTTGGCTCAGTTGAACTTTCAACTTTTAGCTTCTCATAATTGAGTTCAACAAAATTTAGTGGTTGAAGATCGGTACCACCTTGATTATTGTCTTCGCTCAAAGATAGATAAGAAGTGATACGCCTCCAAATGGCTCGTGGATATGGTTCTCTCCCAACTCTCTTGCTTGATCATAGAAATTTTTGTAACCCCTATCCAATAGATGAGAAATGCCATTATCATATTCTACAGATTTGAAGAATGCTTTGACAAATCTCTTGGGTTTGTCTCTGATGATGACTGACTTGGTCTTCTTCTCCTCTCTTACAACCAATCTATGTTCCCATCTTTCTCTTTGAAAAGTTAAATACTTGGATGGAACATTAGTCATCACACTTACAACTTTGAAGTAGCCTTCATCCCAAAACATGTGTAGCAACTTGTTTATGGACAAGTGTGGACTGAAAAGTAGTAGGAACTATTTCTTCAAAATTGGATTATTAAGAATTTTGTGAGAATCTTAATATTACCCTTAATAGCTTCCACAATCGCTTCAAAGAGCGGCTTCCATATTAACTTCAAGAAGATCAACAAAGACTAACAACACACGCAGCAGATTTTTAGAAATGTCAACAACGGTTTCTTCTAGCCTTGTCTTTTTAGCCTTTGCCTCATTGTTGGATTTTCTTCTTTTCTTGCACTCATTTTCTTTAACCTTGGTGACCTCTTGGATTGAACTTTCTTCTTCTCGTGTTCTTCTACTTTCCTTTTTCCTTCATTTCCTTGAGATTGAGTTTACGAAACTTTCTCAAGGATTGATAACGATGATTTTGTAGCTTTTGATTTCATCGTTCATAATGCTTTGGTTTGCTTGAATCTCTGGAAGGACCGGCTTCTTTTGTCCCACAGTTTCCTTTGTGGGTGGCGTTCTTCTTGCTTATGAATGTCACTCACCAAAGGTTCCTTTCCGCTTTAAGTCACTGATTCAAAAAATCGAATGATCTTGACTTCGACTCACGAGTGTGATCTTCTCTCTTCATGAAGGATTTCTTGGTTTAGGCTCCCCTCGCTTGTTGCTTTCCTTGATTCTTCGGGTCCTTGTTTGTCTCGAAAATCTCGACCCATTTTGGCAATCGATGTAGAATCTATATAACTTCTTACAGATACCTTACATCCGACTCCCAACTCAATCGATTCTGATTCTTTAAACATCCTTGTCAACAACATCCCATACAGGAGAGTGTTTGTATCCTTTGTTGATTTAACCATATATTGATAAATCAAAATGGTAAATCTATTGGTTGGTGATTCAGAGATGAAGGATACATTGTTCATCCAAAGTAGTGACTTGATGTCTTGAACCTATCCTAGGTAACACACGGTCACACAAAACAAAAACAAAACCCTTACTTTTGGTACAAGCCAAGAGGCTCTTCTTTCAGTTGGGTTGTTCGACCATAAAGTTGATGAGTAACTTCATCTTCGCTCAACTTCACTTAGTCATCCATTTCACCATGTTAGTAGGTTGAACTCCACTACTCGGACATTCGGTGACTCTTTCCAAGAACTCCTTGGTTACTATAACAGGAGTGTTTCTACACGATACGATTGTATTATCCACGTTTTAGTATGTTTCGAACTCATAAACTTCTTTGAGATAAACTTGCTCTCGATTTGAAAGAAGTTTCTCCAACCCGCCGCTATTATCTCGGCTCTATATCCATTTGTTCCTTCTTAGATCTTCAAAGTTTACTCAATCTTCCCGGGCTTGCTCTGGATCAACTCGCAAAATGGGCTTGACATTCATCTTGTTGATTACGGTGAATAGGAACTCGCTGAAGAATTTTCGAGAGATTTCAGAGAACTAGTAATTTCGAATTTGTTAGAGATCCCAAACGCCGGTTTAGGGATTTTATAGCAAATTCTAGAACGATTGTACTTCTCGATGATCCGACGACCTTTTCCCTCTAAAATTTTTCTTTGTGAAAGAAGTTTTAAGTCCGAAACCGCCAACGCCGCTTAACTCCACCGTTTCATTGTCTTTCTTTTGAAAATCAGATGATCAATGTTAACTCGCTGCCTTTTTATCGTCTTTGTCTTTAAAAATCGGATGAATGATCCGTTAACTCCTCCGCTCATCTGCTTTCTTCTTGCGAAAACCGGATGATTGGTCCGTTAACATCACCATATTGAGGTTCGTCGATTTCTTTAAAGCGATCTTCACTTAGTGGTTTTGTGAAGATATCACGCCCACCGAAATTTCGCTTCCACGAATTGTAGATCGACAACTTTCTTCCTAACGTAATCTCTCAAGAAATGATGTCTAACTTCAATGTGCTTCACCTCGAATGTTGAATTGGATTCTTTGACAAGTCGATGGTACCGGTGTTGTCGCAGATATTGGAATCTCTTCCTCTTGTATTAAGTAGTCCTCAATTGATACTTGATCCACAATAATTGTGAACAACAACTTGCGGCGGACATATATTCACTTCTGCGGTTGATAATGCAATCGAGCTTTGTCTTTTGCTTGACCATGACACTGTGTTTGGTCCAAGGTAGTGACAACCACCACTGTGCTCTTCCTTTCAATCCTATCACCGGCATAGTCCGCATCGCAATATCCATTCAACCTGAAATCTTTACCTTTCTCATACATTAAGCAAAGATCAAGTAGTACTGCGAGATATCTCAAAATTGCTTTTACGCCTATGTAATGAGATTCTAGGATCGGCTGAAACCTTGCACACAAGCATACACCGAATAGAATGTCGTCTACTTGCTGTAAGATAAAGCAAAGAACCAATCATCCTCTAAATAGGGTTTGATCCACCTTCTACCACTTTCGCCTTTCGACAACAAGTTTGAAGGATGCATCGGTGTAGACATACTTTTAACACCGCACATATCAAATTTAGACAACAAATCTTTGACATATTTTTGTTGATGGATAAAAATCTTATCCTTAGTTTGCTTTTACTTGCAATCCAAGAAAGAATTTTAACTCACCCATCATGCTCATCTCAAATTCATTTTCATCATATTTTCAAAGCTTATGTATAACTTTTTGAGGTGGCACCAAAATAATATCATCAACATAGATTTACAATAATAAAATCATTATACAAGTTCTTCCTAAAAAGAGTTTTGTCAACTTTACCTCTAGTAAATCCATTTTCAATAAGAAATGAGCTCAGACGATCATACCATGCTCTAGAGCCTGTTTCACCCATATAAGGCTTTATGAAGTCTCAGAGACATGATCTGGATACTTTATATCCTCAAATCCAGGAGGTTGCTTGACATAGACTTCTTCATCTATAAAGCCATTCAGAAATGCACTTTTTACATCCATCCAAAAAGCTTTATGTCATGGCAAACAAGATATGCAAGCGGTATCCTTATTGCTTCAAGTCTTGCTACCGGAGCATATGTCTCATTATAGTCTATTCCTTCCTGCCGATTATAGCCTTGTCTACTAATCTTGCCTTATTATACTTTCTTACTTTTCCCGATTCGTCTAGCTTATTCTCAATATCCATCTAGTACCAATAATGGATTTCTTTTCGTGTTTAGGAACTAAGGACCGGACTTTATTCCTCTTGAATTGATTCAACTCCTCTTGCATAGATAATATCCATGCTTCATCTTTTAGAGCTTCATCAATCTTTTTAGGTTCTACTTGGATATAAATGCCACGCTGGCTTCTCTTCCTAACTTGGACCTTGTTTTACACCTTCCGAGGTTTCTCCGATAATTGACTCTTTAGGATGAGAGCTTTGTATCTCCGCCTTTCTTTAACTCAAAATTCTTAGAGATATCTGCCTTTTCATCATGAAGTGTTCTGATGAAGATACTTCCTTACACCGCCAAAGGGCACTATAACAAAGATCATCTTCTTGATTCCTCTTCCTTATCGGGTTGAGAGCTATCATCAAACTTAACGTGAATAGTTTCTTCAACAGTCTTTGAGGTGAGGTTGAAGACTCTAAATGCCTTTGAAGTGAGAGAATAGCCTAGAAAAATTCCCGAAAGTGTCTTCGCATCAAATTTGTCCAGAGCTTCCTTTGTGTTCGAAAAGTGCACTTACTACCAAAAGGATGGAAATAAGAAATGTTTGGTCTCCTTCCATTCCACAACTCATAGGAGTTTTCTTCACATTGGTCGCAAGAAGACTCTATTCGAATGTAGCATGTCAGATTGATGACTTCTTCCCGAAATATTTAGGAAGATTCATTTCGCACAAAGACATTGTTCTTGCCATCTCTTGAATCGCCCCTATTCTTCCTCTCAACAACTCCATTCTCATTGTGGAGTCCTTGGCGTAGAAGTTATGAAAATTCCTTTTTCTTCGCATAATACTCGAACTTCTCATTTTCAAATTCTCCTCCATGATCACTCCTTCGCTTCTATAGACATTCCTCTTTCATTTTGTAATCTCATGGAAAGGTTTCTAAAACACTTGAAAGACTCATCTTTATGTGGTAGAAAAGTATCCAACAAAACCTTGTAAAATCATCAACAATCACAAGTCCATACTTCTTTCCACCAAGACTTATTGTTCTTGTTGGACCAAATAAGTCCATATGTAACAACTCAAGTGGTCTGAAGAAGTTATGAAATGTTTTGAAGAGAAAGAGGTTTTAACTTGCTTCCTTTCGACAACTTTCACAAAAGAAATCTTTGTCAAAACGAATTTGTGGCAAACCTTTTGCCAAATCATGTTTCAAAAGTTTTGAAATATGTTTAAAACCGACATGACCTAGTTTTTTATGCCGATCGTCTTTCATCTTCGAGATAAAAACATGAAATATTTTGAGACCGAAAACGCCTAAATCAATTTTATAAAGATTGTTTCGCTTTTGGCTGAAAAGAAGATGGAACCATCTTTGTTTCGACTTCACAAAATTTTTGATTAAAAGAAACTTCAAAACCGTAATCACATAATTGACTAATACTTATCAAGTTATGCTTTAAACCATCAACTAGTAATACGTTATTAATGCATGCATGAGAATTCTTACCAATCTTACCAAACCCGATTATCTTTCCTTGTTGGTTGTCTCCAAAAGTTACCGATCCTCCTTTCTTGTCTGAAGATCTAGGAACATAGACTTGTTTCCCGTCATGTGACGCGAGCATCCACTGTCCATATACCAATGGTGCTTGCTAGTTCTTCCAACGAAGGATTTCTGTGGGAGATATTATTTTATTTTTAGGTACCCAGATTCTCTTGGGTCCTTTAGGTTAATACGATGTAATGAATGATAATGATGTGAAGAATGATAATGTTGATGACCTTTCGAAAATCGATTGATATCTTTTCTTATTTTTTGAGCAACCGATTTTACTACGTAATGTCATTTATTTTTAGTAAACCCTAATCCAGCTTTTATCCCCGGATGTCTCAGATTCTCCTATCATTTCATTCATCTTTTTGTACTATCTCAGAAATTTAGCTAGATCAATTGAGAGATTATTAATTCTCGATTTCAATTGATTAATCTCTTCAGATCTATCTACAACTTTGTTGTTATTCAATTTCTCAACTTGCTTTCTCAAACTTATATTCTCACTCTCTATCTCATGAGTATGTTTGAGGTTTTCTACATATTTCTTCTTCAACAACTTGTATGTTTCGTAATAGCATGAGAATCCTCTAACAATTACGAGTATGCATCTTGTATATCATTATAGTGGAAGTTACCTCCTCATCACTTTCTTCTTCACTACCAGACATATGTTAGCATGTTCGACGCCAGAACTTGTATCCGATTATGATGAATCCAGATCTTCCCATGTTGCCATCATGCTTTTCTTCATATCTCTACTCATTCGGGTTGTCTTTTCAACATTGGACACTCCGGACTTGTAATGTCCCTTCTTGCATTCATAACGGTAATGGATGCTTTATCGACTTTTTCATCGTCTTTGCCACTGTTCCTTCTAAATGTTGAATTTCCTTTGGACTTCTTTTCCACATTCTTCTTATCTTTCTTGAAATGAAAGATAGCTCATCGTCTTCATCACTTGATTCAGATTCGACTGCTGGAATCATCATCCTTGCTTCTTCAATCTTTAACGCCTTTGATGTATTCCTTTTGTTTTCTTCTTCGGATTTTGTGATTCTTTTGACTTGCTTTGAGCGCCATGGACTTCTCCTTTTGGGCTTATCTTAGTATCAAGCTCTACTTGTATCTTCAACGATCCAAGCAATTCATCAAGCTTGATCGCTTAGGTCTTTGGCTTCTTATCATAAGATTACTTTGGGTCTCCATCTTTTGGGCGCACTCTCAAAATCTTTCGAACATGGTCTTGATCTGTTATACGTTCTTCCAAGAGCTTTTAGCCATTAACAATTGTTTGGAATCTTCCAAACATTTGATCAATGGTCTCTTCTTCTTTCATCTTGAATAACTCGTACTGATGCACCAAAATACTTATCTTGGACTCCTTCACTTGATTTGTTCCTTCATGTGCAATTGATAATGTATCCCACATTTCTTTGGCAGTATCGCATCCATGCACTTTGTCATACTCGCTTCTGCTCAATGCACAACTCAAGAAAAATTTCGCTTTGGAGTTTAGTTGAAATCTTGCTTTACGCCAATGTCCATCTTTCTCGTGGAATTGGATTTTTATCATCATCTTCAGGTGTGTAAGGTCCATTCTCGATGATGTCCCAAAGGTCAATGTGAGTAGACTCGATAAACAATCTCATCCGATCCTTCCAATAGTGGTAGTCTTCACCATTGAATGCTGGAGGTCTGGTGACTGAGGCTCCTTCTGCAATATACGTGTGTGATTCCACCATTTTCTTTAGTTCACACTTTATTAGAGTGATTCTTGAACACCTTGCTCTGATACCAATCGAAGTAAATCACACGTTAATATATTGAGTAATAATATGACCAAGATACACAAGAAGGGGGGGTTGAATTGTGATAAACTTTTCTTTAATCCCTTCAATAACAATTGCTTGTTCTTTCAGAAAACTTATCGTAAATCAATTCTTAACTAGTTTGAAAAACTTTGTTAATAATGAAAACTACGATTTAAGAAAAGTAAGAGTTAGAGAGAAACACACAATTTTATCCCTCGTTCACCCTAAACCGTAGGCTACGTCCAAATCCTCGGATATTCTTCCGAGATTTTCACTATCTCAAACCGATTACAAGTATTCTTTAGATCGAGCCTCTTTAGTCTCTTAACAGTAAGTATTCTTTTACTTTTAGCCTCTTGGGCTATCTCAGAAGCACTTTTTCAAAATGAAAAACTCGATAAAGAGCTTTACAAAAGAGTTGCTCTTCACAATATACACTCAAAATAGTTCGCAATTTTTCTCGAGATAGAGCGGATATTGAATACACAGAGTTTCATTCACTTTTCCAAAAGTTATTTCTTCTTCAATCTCGACTCTTATTTATAGTCGAAACTTCAAGCTTTCTTGACTTCATCTTCTTGAATCTTTAAAGAGCGGTTATTCGGTTTAGCTCAATGCTGTCTTAAGCGATGTTTCTTTCTTCCGCCTTATTTTATTATCATCCGCTTTTGTCTTCGTAAAGCTTAAAATGCCTTTTGTATCGCCCCTTTTTCTTCCGTCATTTTTCTTTAAATGCCTTTTGTATAAATACCTTTTCTTCCGTCTGCTTTTCTTTAAATGCGCTTTTGTATCGCTCGCTTTTCTTAAATCTGCTTTTTCTTTCATCTGCTTTTGTTCAGTATATTTCTCTTTGTTTATTATCAAAATTATTTAATACGTGAAGTCTGGTTTGACTTAACATACAACATGTAAGCGATGAGTGTTTCTCAAAGTGTCACCTTGGAGAGGAGTGTTGAGATTTGGCCGTAGGGTAAGTTGAGTCCTCGGTATATCGGTCCGTATGAGATTATCGAGAGGATTGGACCGTTGGCCTATAGACCGAGATTGCCTAGTGAGATGTCCCAATTGCATGATGTGTTTCATGTGTATGCTCCAGAGATATCGCTGGACTGGACGCATGTGATCCCGCCCATGAGATTGAGATAGCGAGTGATATGAGTTATGTTGAGGAGCCGCAGATTATCGGGCGCGAGGTCAAGCAATTGAGGAGCGGTGATTCCATTGGTGAAAGTCCCATGGAAGAACCGTTCATCGAGAAGAAGCAACTTGGAGGCCGAGGAGCACATGAGGAGGCAGACCCTCATCTGTTCGACCCGGTCAGTATGAAATTTCGGGACGAAATTTTAATTAGGAGGGGAGAATTGTAACATCCAGTTATGTTGGACCCCGATCTTTGAGTGACATTGAGAAATATTAAGTGAAATAAAGCGAGTGGTTTCACATATGTATTGTGAAATAAAAAGTAATTATGCTTTGAGGAAATTCATAAGAAAAGAATGATTTGATTTTGATACCTTCGAGTTTTGAGTAGATTGGTATGATTTATGAAATTAAGTTGAAAAATTTGTTACATGTTTGACTTTTTGGCCTTTGAGAGTTGACTTTTGTTTGAGCCAAAATTTGAGAAATGATCAACATGAAACTTGTAGCCTCTGTCGAGAGCTTTTCGTGGACATAAAGTTTGCTATTTTCGATGTCGGGATTGGGAGATATGATTTTGGAAGATATGCTTTGTTTTGAAAATGTTATTAAGTATCGATTTGTGTAGTCTATATTTTGAGGCTACTCTTGAATGGATTTAGTCAGAATTGGAAAAATGGTTTTACTGAAAGTTGTAGCCTGTATTTCGATCTTTCCAACGCCATAAAGTATGTAATTTTTCGAGATCGGGGCAAGGAGTTATGAGTGATTAAAAATTGGAAGTTGTTTAGGAAATGCCGATTAAGGCAGAATCTTTGAGTGGAAATCTGACTCCCTTGGAAGCCAATTGATTTTTTGTTCTTCAGGAAGTTGTGGAGCTTCCTTTGATCTTTTTATTGACACCAAATTTGTCAAATTCCGAGTTCGGGATCAAGAGTTGTGATCTTTGAAAAATTCGTTCGGTTTGCTTAGCTTTTGATCCGGCTTTTGTAATCTTTTGCTTATAAATCCTTCGTCCGATATCCGATTGATTTGATTCTTAAAGCATTGGATTCCTAAGACAATTACGTTCATTTTTATGAAGAATTATGATTTTTAGGAGATTATATGGAAAGAGATTGATTGAACCAAAGTAAGAGATGGGTTATAGGTTATAAGTTGGATAATTTCCTGAACATGGTTTAGTATTTTGCGATTTTGGAGTTATACAACTCGAATGAGTTGATTCTTGAGGAAAATAAAGTTAAGATATAGGGCTACAAATCTTATGAAGGGATCGAAATTTAAGTTCATCCCTAAGATTGTCAAATTCTGATTGAAGTTATGTTAATGTTCAGTTTCGGATTTTGTGCAGGTCAGTTAGTAATTCGCCATAACTTTTCGTTTTAGATCCGAATTGAGCGCCGTTAGTGGCGTTAGATTTGTAAGATCGAGAGGAACAATTTTCAAGAAGAAAGTTTGCCCAAATTATTTCATTTAGCTGTTTAAATTCTGGACGCAAGGTATCAGATTTTTCAAATGAAGTTAGGGGCAATTTTGGAATTAAGTTAAAGAGTAAGGGTAAAAGGGTCATTTACCCTCATTTTAATGACTTGGCACCTAAAGAAGGATCTGGAATTTTAAAATAAGAGAGGAAAACGAGTTTTAAAAGAAAGAAAGAAAGAAAATGAAGAGAAAAGAAGAGAAAGAAACGATGAAGAGAAGAAGAAGAGGATGGAGTTTCGGCTAGGAGAAAGGAAGAAGAAGAAGAAGAAGAAGAAGGAGAAGAAGAAGAAGAGGAGAAGAGGTAGGTTTCTAAGTTAGTTTTCCTTAAGTTTTACTTGTAGACATACGAAAATACAAGACAAAGAGAGGGAGAGTGTGAGTTTCGGCCATGAGAGAAGAGAGGAAGAAGAATCATCTTTCATGAGGTTTCAAGTGGGTTTCAAGTATTTCCAAAGAAGAAGGTTAAAGGAAGAGGAAGCAACACTATAGGAGGCAAATCAGAATTTCGTGGGTCCTCTTAAGGTGAGAATAATTTAGAAAATTGATGGTTTTCTAGTTAGGATTTGTTGCTTTTAATGATGATTTGAAGAGAGATTCATGAAGGAATAAGGAAAGGAAATGGTTCCATCTTTCATTGAAGCCAAATTCTGATTTCATGGGTTTTATATGGGTGAGAAGATTGTCGACTTTTTGTTGGTTTATGGATGAGTTTTGATGCTAAGGGCTTAGTGAAAGTATGGGTAAGATTAGGTGGGATTAATTTCATGTTTTCCTTTTGCTAAAAAATTCCAGCACTTGATCTTTTGTTGAAGTGTGATTTTGTTATTTTAAGATGGAATTTTGCTTAGTTTGGAGAGAGGTTATGATGTTAACTGTTTAGAAAAGGTATAGGTAAAGTGAGATGGGTTTTAAACCAAGATTTTGCGTTCTTTAAAACAAAATTCCAGCATTGTTAATTCATGGCTTTTGTGAGAGTTTTACCTTTTTGCTTAACAAGGATGGTTTGAAGAGTTTTTCAAGAACGAATAAGAAAAGAAATGAAATGAGAGAAAAATCAGATTGTTGTGAGTGTGTATAAGGTGGATTTTGTGACAAGTTTGACTAGGTTTGAAAGAGGCTATGGTTGGTATAGTTTAGGAAAGGTGTAGGGATGATTAGGTGAGTTTAAATGCAAGTTTTCCATTCTTTAAAATTTTCCAGCATTGAGTTCATTTGGTAATTGGGATTTTATGCTTAATGAAGGCATTAAAGGATAAGAGAAATGAGAAAGGTAATGGAGGTTTAAGAAAATAAGAGTTTATGGGTTTCTTTAAGGCATGAGATTCTTGAAAATAATTGATAAAATTGAGATAGGCTTTGATGGTTATGGTTTAGGAATGGCATAGGCAAAGTGAGTTAGGTTTTTAGTCATGTTTTTCATTCTTTAGAAATTTCCAGCTTTGATGTTAAGTGTTAATTAAAGCTTTTATGCTTTGATTAAGGGCAATTAAGGCGTTTGGGGATTAAGGAAGGACATGTGAACCTATTGCAAAGCTTAAGGATTCGAGGTGGGTGACTCTTTAATATTTGAGTTATAAGTTCAGTAATTGTTTTGAAATAAATGTCATTCAATGCTTTTGATGATTTGTGACTTTTAAATGAATTATCATGTAAGATGATTTGAACTTGGATGAGATGTCTTTTTGTTTTGCAAAATTGTTTGACAAATGATTGTATGAGTTTGAAAAAAATGCCATGTTGGGTAATTATGTGTGAATGATGTGAAAATACATGTTTATGTAGGTTTGTAGTGATCCCCTCCGTTTAGCAAGTGCACTTGTCTATATAGGCTTCACTTTGCCGCTTAGTGGCCTAGGAGTTCAAAATCGGACTCCCCTCTGTTTCACTGCCACATGGTCGTTTTTCGGACATGTGTAGTACGCTCTGCTAGATCACTCAAACCATTTGATATGTGAGTATGTGTTTTGGTATTCTCTTTGTTGAAGTCTTTGTTGACTTTGTAAAATATTTGTAATGTGAATATGTGCTGTTGTGTTATATTCGTTGACTTTGTATACTTTTTAAGGCTATTGGAAAAGGATTTAGACAAATATAGTTTTGAAAATACTTGTTTAAGACAATTTCTATATGCTTATACTTGACTATTAAATTGTTACCCACGGAGCCGTCGTGCTCACCCCCATTTTTCCCCTCCACAGGTTTTGAGAGAGAAACCGAGTCACCGCATCGGGATTGAGGCAACTCCGATGCTATTTGCTTTTGAAGTTGTGTTTGAAATTGTATTTAAGAAAACAAAGCTTTAGGTCGCATTTTGGATTGTAATTACTTTTGATACTTCCGTTGTAAATGGGCTAAAATGCCCTCTAAAGCTTTGTATACTTTCTACCCTCTTTGTAAATGTAAAAGAATTGGGTTTTAATGTATCTTTTGTGTAAAGTATTGTTGTATGTTTTAAGCATGTTTTGAAAGCAAGATTGTGTTTCTATATAGCTTGAAATGGATAGATGCTTAAGAGTGTGTTATCGTCATTGGAGTTTGGGCTATTTTGGTTTGAATTGTGTTATGGAAGTTGGAAGATGCTTTGTTTTATGCAGGTTATAGCATTGAATTGAAAATTTGGGTTAGGTGAAGTATAGGGGAGGTGCTGTCCAATTTTTGTTAAAATTGGGCAGCAACTTCACCTAGGGTTTAGAGTATTTTAGAGCTTGATTTAGCTTGGGTGGTCTTCTTGAAGAATGTAGAAGATGATTAGATCTTTCCAATGACATAAAGTTTGTCATATTTGGACTTAAAATGAAAAAGTTATAGAATTTGAAAGTTTTCAGATTTCCTACTCGGATACTATTCATTCTGCATTTTTGCAGAATCTTTGGAGGCGTTTTTCACACTCTTAGAGGCTGATCTGGTTTTTTCTTTCTTCATAAAAAATGTAGATTATCTTTCTAGCTTTAAAATGAGGTATGATTCGCAGTTATTGGATTTAGGAATAAAATGTTATGGGGTTGGGAGTGTTAGCTGTTACTGTTCATACTGCAGAATTACTGTTCCATTGGCTAGTTTTAGGCTGAAACTTCAAGTGGGTTTTACCTCTTTAATGATTGAATTGATTTTGTTCTCTTCATGAAACTTGTAGATCTTCCTTTATCTTTCCAACGAGGTATAATGTATCATGTTTCAACTAGTGTGCTAAAGGATGTGAATTTTCAAACTTTTGACATTGTGTAGGAAAACTTAGTTTTGGGCTGAAATTTTGAAGCAAATAATGACTCTTTTATGGCTAAGGAGTATGGGAGAAAAAGTTATGATTTTGTAAAGTCTGAAATTTTCCTACAGATTCAGACTTCATCCTTAGGCGTGGCCACGCCTAGTCTCTAAATTTCTTAAACATGCCCACGCCTAATCTTTGAATGTCCTCCTCTTACTCTTTTCTTGTAACTTTTTCGCTTTGTTTCCACACTTTGTTATCCGATTCGATTCGCTTTGACTGCTTTGCTTTCGATTTCGAGCCTTCGATTTGCTTTGTAATTTGCTTCGATTCAATTCTTTAGTCTTTGATTCTCATGTGCTTCGTAATTTGTTTTCAGTATGTTTCTTCGCTCCGTATGCTTTTCTTCCGTCCGCTCGATTTACTTTTGTTTTTGTTCTTCGCTTCGCTTCTCCTGTTAAGACCCGAACCATGTATAAGTATGATAATGGGTTTTAAGAGGAATAAAAAAAAATTATATCGGGATTTTCGGATTAGAGATTGGATATTCGGTATCGGGTTATAAGAGTTCTTAAGGAATCATGCGTACGTATTGAGGGAATATGTATAAGTAGTTGGGTTCCGAAAGCGGGATCCAACAATTATGGTATCAGAGCCCAGTATTATGATCTTACTTGAGCTATAGGTTTGGTAAGATTAAGTGACATGCATGAGATTGTGAAAAGGGATAAATTGATATGATTGAATTAGTGAGAATTGGGAAATGATGTGAATGTCTTTGTTATGAATTATTTGGAGAACCTAAATTGATTTGTTTGATTAAGGTGATGAGACATATGAACGATCATAAGAAAGTGTATGATATCGAGGTTAGAATGTTATGACGTTTAGATTTCTTTGATCACTTTGTTGATTTGATTTTGACTATACATTTGCGAGATGAAATAAGGATTATCTGAAAGATAAGATACATGATAAAGACATATGTATAGCAATTCAAAGGATTGGTCCATATTAAGGGTCATTAAGACTTGGACCATGAATTTGTGTAAATATGTTAAGGAATTTTGAGGATATAGTGTTTTAATATGATATTGGAGGTATAAAATATGAGAAGTGAAATATGGTTATAAGTTAAGAATAAGAATATGTGTGATAAGAAATTTGATAAGAAAGCGAGTGATTATGGTCATTACGCAGTTAAGTACTTGGAGATTTCTAAGTATGAATTTCGAGGACGAAATTCTTTTAGAGGGAGAAATGTTGGACCCGATCTTTGAGTGACATTGAGAAATATTAAGTGAAATAAAGCGAGTGGTTTCACATATGTATTGTGAAATAAAAAGTAATTATGCTTTGAGGAAATTCATAAGAAAAGAATGATTTGATTTTGATACCTTCGAGTTTTGAGTAGATTGGTATGATTTCTGAAATTAAGTTGAAAAATTTGTTACATGTTTGACTTTTTGGCCTTTGAGAGTTGACTTTTGTTTGAGCCAAAATTTGAGAAAATGATCAACATGAAACTTGTAGCCTCTGTCGAGAGCTTTTCGTGGACATAAAGTTTGCTATTTTTCGATGTCGAGATTGGGAGATATGATTTTCAGAAGATATGCTTTGTTTTGAAAATGTTATTAAGTATCGATTTGTGTAGTCTATGTTTTGAGGCTACTCGCCGAATGGATTTAGTCAGAATTGGAAAAAATGGTTTTACTGAAAGTTGTAGCCTGTATTTCGATCTTTCCAACGCCATAAAGTATGTAATTTTTCGAGATCGGGGCAAGGAGTTATGAGTGATTAAAAATTGGAAGTTGTTTAGGAAATGCCGATTAAGGCAGAATCTTTGAGTGGAAATCTGACTCCCTTGGAAGCCAATTGGATTTTTTTGTTCTTCAGGGAAGTTGTGGAGCTTCCTTTGATCTTTTTATTGACACCAAATTTGTCAAATTCCGAGTTCGGGATCAAGAGTTGTGATTTTTGAAAAATTCGTTCGGTTTGTTTAGCTTTTGATCCGGCTTTTGTAATCTTTTGCTTATAAATCCTTCGTCCGATATCCGATTGATTTGATTCTTAAAGCATTGGATTCCTAAGACAATTACGTTCATTTTATGAAGAATTATGATTTTAGGAGATTATATGGAAAGAGATTGATTGAACCAAAGTAAGAGATGGGTTATAGGTTATAAGTTGGATAATTTCCTGAACATGGTTCAGTATTTTATGATTTTGGGAGTTATACAACTCGAATGAGTTGATTCTTGAGGAAAATAAAGTTAAGATATAGGGCTACAAATCTTATGAAGGGATCGAAATTTAAGTTCATCCCTAAGATTGTCAAATTCTGGATTGAAGTTATGTTAATGTTCAGTTTCGGATTTTGTGCAGGTCAGTTAGTAATTCGCCATAACTTTTTCGTTTTAGATCCGAATTGAGCGCCGTTAGTGGCGTTAGATTTGTAAGATCGAGAGGAACAATTTTCAAGAAGAAAGTTTGCCCAAATTATTTCATTTAGCTGTTTAAATTCTGGACGCAAGGTATCAGATTTTTCAAATAAAGTTAGGGCAATTTTGGAATTAAGTTAAAGAGTAAGGGTAAAGGGTCATTTACCCTCATTTTAATGACTTGGCACCTAAAGAAGGATCTGGAATTTTAAAATAAGAGAGGAAAACGAGTTTTTAAAAGAAAGAAAGAAAATGAAGAGAAAAGAAGAGAGAAGAAACGATGAAGAGAAGAAGAAGAGGATGGAGTTTGGCTAGAGAAAGGAAGAAGAAGAAGAAGAAGAAGGAGAAGAAGAAGAAGAGGAGAAGAGGTAGGTTTCTAAGTTAGTTTTCCTTAAGTTTTACTTGTAGACATACGAAAATACAAGACAAAGAGAGGGAGAGTGTGAGTTTCACCATGAGAGAAGAGAGAAGAAGAATCATCTTTCATGAGGTTTCAAGTGGGTTTTCAAGTATTTCCAAAGAAGAAGGTTAAAGGAAGAGGAAGCAACACTATAGGAGGCAAATCAGAATTTCGTGGGTCCTCTTAAGGTGAGAATAATTTAGAAAATTGATGGTTTTCTAGTTAGGATTTGTTGCTTTTAATGATGATTTGAAGAGAGATTCATGAAGGAATAAGGAAAGGAAATGGTTCCATCTTTCATTGAAGCCAAATTCTGATTTCATGGGTTTTATATGGGTGAGAAGATTGTCGACTTTTTGTTGGTTTATGGATGAGTTTTGATGCTAAGGGCTTAGTGAAAGTATGGGTAAGATTAGGTGGGATTAATTTCATGTTTTCCCTTTTGCTAAAAAAATTCCAGCACTTGATCTTTTGTTGAAGTGTGATTTTTGTTATTTTTAAGATGGAATTTTGCTTAGTTTGGAGAGAGGTTATGATGTTAACTGTTTAGAAAAGGTATAGGTAAAGTGAGATGGGTTTTAAACCAAGATTTTGCGTTCTTTAAAACAAAATTCCAGCATTGTTAATTCATGGCTTTTGTGAGAGTTTTACCTTTTTGCTTAACAAGGATGGTTTGAAGAGTTTTTCAAGAACGAATAAGAAAAGAAATGAAATGAGAGAAAAATCAGATTGTTGTGAGTGTGTATAAGGTGGATTTTGTGACAAGTTTGACTAGGTTTGAAAGAGGCTATGGTTGGTATAGTTTAGGAAAGGTGTAGGGATGATTAGGTGAGTTTAAATGCAAGTTTTCCATTCTTTAAAATTTTCCAGCATTGAGTTCATTTGGTAATTGGGATTTTATGCTTAATGAAGGCATTAAAGGATAAGAGAAATGAGAAAGGTAATGGAGGTTTAAGAAAATAAGAGTTTATGAGTTTCTTTAAGGCATGAGATTCTTGAAAATAATTGATAAAATTGAGATAGGCTTTGATGGTTATGGTTTAGGAATGGCATAGGCAAAGTGAGTTAGGTTTTTAGTCATGTTTTTCATTCTTTAGAAATTTCCAGCTTTGATGTTAAGTGTTAATTAAGGCTTTTATGCTTTGATTAAGGGCAATTAAGGCGTTTGGGGATTAAGGAAGGACATGTGAACCTATTGCAAAGCTTAAGGATTCGAGGTGGGTGACTCTTTAATATTTGAGTTATAAGTTCAGTAATTGTTTTGAAATAAATGTCATTCAATGCTTTGGATGATTTGTGACTTTTAAATGAATTATCATGTAAGATGATTTGAACTTGGATGAGATGTCTTTTGTTTTGCAAAATTGTTTGACAAATGATTGTATGAGTTTGAAAAAATGCCATGTTGGGTAATTATGTGTGAATGATGTGAAAATACATGTTTATGTAGGTTTGTAGTGATCCTCCGTTTAGCAAGTGCACTTGTCTATATAGGCTTCACTCCGCCTGCTTAGTGGCCTAGGAGTTCAAAATCGGACTCCCCTCTGTTTCACTGACTACACATGGTCGTCATTTATATGTGTGTAGACGCTCTATAGATCACTCAAACCATTTGATATGTGAGTATGTGTTTTGGTATTCTCTTTGTTGAAGTCTTTGTTGACTTTGTAAAAATATTTGTAATGTGAATATGTGCTGTTGTGTTATATTCGTTGACTTTGTATACTTTTTGCGCTATTGGAAAAGGATTTCGACAAATATAGTTTTGAAAATACTTGTTTAAGACAATTTCTATATGCTTATACTTGACTATTAAATTGTTACCCACGGAGCCGTCGTGCTCACCCCCATTTTTCCCCTCCACAGGTTTTGAGAGAGAAACCGAGTCACCGCATCGGGATTGAGGCAACTCCGATGCTATTTGCTTTTGAAGTTGTGTTTGAAATTGTATTTAAGAAAACAAAGCTTTAGGTCGCATTTTGGATTGTAATTACTTTTGATACTTCCGTTGTAAATGGGCTAAAATGCCCTCTAAAGCTTTGTATACTTTCTACCCTCTTTGTAAATGTAAAAGAATTGGGTTTTAATGTATCTTTTGTGTAAAGTATTGTTGTATGTTTTAAGCATGTTTTGAAAGCAAGATTGTGTTTCTATATAGCTTGAAATGGATAGATGCTTAAGAGTGTGTTCTGTCATTGGAGTTTGGGCTATTTTGGTTTGAATTGTGTTATGGAAGTTGGAAGATGCTTTGTTTTATGCAGGTTATAGCATTGAATTGAAAATTTGGGTTAGGTGAAGTATAGGAGGTGCTGTCCAATTTTTGTTAAAATTGGGCAACTTCACCTAGGGTTTAGAGTATTTTAGAGCTTGATTTAGCTTGGGTGGTCTTCTTGAAGAATGTAGAAGATGATTAGATCTTTCCAATGACATAAAGTTTGTCATATTTGGACTTAAAATGAAAAGTTATAGAATTTGAAAGTTTTCAGATTTCCTACTGGATACTATTCATTCTGCATTTTGCAGAATCTTTGGAGCGTTTTCACACTCTTAGAGGCTGATCTGGTTTTTTCTTTCTTCATAAAAAATGTAGATTATCTTTCTAGCTTTAAAATGAGGTATGATTCGCAGTTATTGGATTTAGGAATAAAAAGTTATGGGGTTGGGAGTGTTAGCTGTTACTGTTCATACTGCAGAATTACTGTTCCATTGGCTAGTTTTAGGCTGAAACTTCAAGTGGGTTTTTACCCTCTTTAATGATTGAATTGATTTTTGTTCTCTTCATGAAACTTGTAGATCTTCCTTTTATCTTTCCAACGAGGTATAATGTATCATGTTTCGACTAGTGTGCTAAAGGATGTGAATTTTCAAACTTTTGACATTGTGTAGGAAAACTTAGTTTTGGGCTGAAATTTTGAAGCAAATAATGACTCTTTTTATGGCTAAGGAGTATGGGAGAAAAAGTTATGATTTTGTAAAGTCTGAAATTTTCCTACAGATTCAGACTTCATCCTTAGGCGTGGCCACGCCTAGTCTCTAAATTTCTTAAACATGCCCACGCCTAATCTTTGAATGTCCTCCTCTTACTCTTTTTCTTGTAACTTTTTCGTTTGTTTCCACACTTTGTTATCCGATTCGATTCGTTTCAGTCTGTTTTTGCTTTCGATTTCGAGCCTTCGATTTGCTTTGTAATTTGCTTCGGATTCAATTCTTTAGTCTTTGATTCTCATGTGCTTCGTAATTTGTTTTTCAGTATGTTTCTTCGCTCCGTATGCTTTTCTTCCGTTCGCTCGATTTACTTTTGTTTTTGTTCTTCGTTTCGTTCTCCGGTTAAGACCCGAACCATGTATAAGTATGATAATGGGTTTTAAGAGGAATAAAAAAAAATTATATCGGGATTTTCGGATTAGAGATTGGATATTCGGTATCGGGTTATAAGAGTTCTTAAGGAATCATGCGTACGTATTGAGGGAATATGTATAAGTAGTTGGGTTCCGAAAGCGGGATCCAACAAGTTACCGGTGTGATGGGCATATCGGTAATTTGGATGAGTGAGCAGTGAGTGCATTCATGATTGAATTACTCGCATAGTGAGTTTTGCATCAGTGATAAATGAGATTAATTGAGTTAATTACACATGCATATATAGTGACATGCATTCATGATTATTCCAGCATTTAATTGTGAAATTTGTGTGAGATATGAGTTATTGAGAATTGAGGAATAATTAGAATTGAAGAGTTAAATCAGTGGATTGTGACTTGATTGAGAATTTGAGAGAAATTGAGTTGTATAGCTGAGTTAGTGTGTGAATTGAATTTTGGGAGTTGAAAATTGAGATTTGAGCATAGAATCGAGTGTTTTATATTTTTGTGAATTTATGAGAATTTTTCGGAATTTTTAGAGATATGAGCTCGAATGTGGAATTGACTTAGAGGCGATTTTAGATTCTTGGTTCGAAAGCGAGTGGCAATCACTTTGAAAATTTAGAGTTAAGCTTAAGAATTTTTGTGATGAGCCAGTGGAATTTAGAGAATGAGATCGATGAATTTGAGGATTGTAATTTATAGGTTTAAATTAAACCCTATATATATATATTTGTGTTAGGTTTGAATGAGGATAAAACATCTTCCCTTCATTTTCTTCTTCCTCCTTCGTTCTGTCGACGATTTTGTTCCTTCCTCATGGAGATTTCGTTAGTTTCTCTTCCTTGTGGCTAGAGATTTCTTTGGATCGTTGGAGAGGCCGATGTTTAGCTTGTTAGTGGAGAATCATCGTGGTTGAGGAAGAAGAGAGAAGAGTGTGGATTTTGGTGGTTTTAGGGTTTCGTCCGATTCGGTGATTTGGTAAGTTTTAATGTGCTTAAGGTTGATATTTATTATGATTGTTGCATTAATGAGCATAAATGTGAGGAATCTGGTAGTTAGAGTGTTTTTAAGGTTGAGTTAAGAGTATTAATGGCGGAAATGAGAATCGGAGAAGACGAACGATTAAATGACGTCGCGATTTAATAAATTAAATGTCAATTTGACGTCGCGACGAGCGTGAGCGTGGAATTGCTTGGGACGTCGCGACGAGCTTAATTTGACGTTACGACGGCGTGGTCTTCAGTGTCGCGACGAACCGTAGGAAGGCGTCGTGATTTAGCAACTCAGTACGTCATGGCGAAAGTGGTCAAACGTCATGACGAGGAGTGAAATGTCAAGTGAATTAGTTGAGTCTTTTGAGCATATCTTTTAGTGTAGACCTCTATCAGAGAGCATTCTTGTTTCATTGTGAACTAGAGAAAGAAGTCTTGAAGTGCAGATTATTGAGAGTTGAATGATATCTAGAGGGATCGTGAATTGTCGATTGACCAATTTGAGTATGAATTGGAGAATTATGAAATAGAGAATGAGATGGACCTAGTGAATAGTGAATTGTGTTGATGAAGTGAGAGTTAGTGAAATTGGACTACTGAGTCGGAAATCATGGTCATGCATCATATAGTTTGAATTGAGACATGTGCATCGTTGAATTGATTTAATTGAGCAAGTAGTGATGATAATTCATTTGAATTGTTATAGAGGCGCTCGTTGGATCGACGGATCACGGACATTCTTTGTACTTCCAGCAATAGCTTGGAGTTCTGGTGAGTAACCTAATTGGTTCCTCGACTTTTATGTGATTAAATGTCTGTGAATGTGTGAATTAAGGGTAAAAGTGAGTGATATAAATGTGAAGTGAATGAGCTAAATGTGATAAGTGATTGTGATTGCATCAAGTGTGATATATAAATGTGAATAGGCTGTGAATTGAGAATCGGTGTATATAATTGCACGTAAGTGTTTGATTGTGACAAGTGAGCGAAGTGATATAAATGTGTTAGAGATGTGCGAGTGTTAGTGCATGCTAAGCATGAACATAAGTGGTAATTAATCGTGATCGAGCTTAGTGATCGGAGCTTTAAGCTCGATATCGGTGAATGGGCTGAGGCCAAAAAGGAAATAGGCATACCCGTAGGCTCTCCTATTCCTAAAGTGAGTGGGTCAGTGCAAACCCCGAGGCTCTCCTACTTGCCAAAATGTGAACATTGACGCCAATCTGGCGACATCATAAAATGAGAAATTGCATACATATGCATTTGTCGTTGTAGCGAAATTGTGAATACGTGTGATGTGTGCAAATTTTGAATTGATATGTCCAGATATGTGATAGTGTAATTGTGTAAATTATGTAAAGTGTTTATAGTGTTGTAAATTGTGTTAAAACATATCTATGAGATATATTATGTGTATATGAATGAGTTGGGTGAACCATCGATGATGGTTTCTCATTGAGTTCGCAAACTCACCCAACATTGCAATACATTTTTCAGGTCAACGTCTGTAGGACTCTAGTTCTCGTGATAGTTTTCCTGCAGTGAGAGTTCGTGATCAAGTGCGGCGATGGATCACAGGTCGGTCAGCTGGAGCAACATTTATATTTTTGGGATGACCTAGTATAGACGTTTTTATCAGTTTCCTTTTTTGGATTGTTGTATATAGTTGTAGGGGACTGATAGTCTGGTCTATATTTTGGATTGATATTGTGAAATGAAAGAAATATTGTGGTTTTAAATTTTAGTGAATTGCATGTTGTGGTTGATTTTATTGATGCCATGCGAGTGTTTAGTGATCGTTTGTGATCGTAGCACTTCCTTACTGTGGGTTATGCGTCGGAACGACCCACGGGCGTCCCGGTGTGTACCCTACGGTGAGGGGGCACTACATGAGTGAACCATCGATGATGGTTTCTCACTGAGTTCGCAAACTCACCCAAAATTGCAACCTATTTTTCAGATCGATAGAATAGACCCTAGCTCAGGAGATAGCCTTTTCCTACCGTGTGAGCGTGTTGGCGGGAGAAGCGATGGCACATGTGCTCGGTCAAATGGGTTGGATTTTGAGGATGACTTAGGATAGATGTTTATATCGGTTTCCTTTTGGTTTTGTTTAGGGACCGATAGACTTGTCTATTCTTCTTTGGATGATGTCGATTGATATTATGATTTTAAAATTTAGCGGTTTACGATATTGTGTTATGTTATGGTTTTAAATTATTGCGATGCCATGTGGATTATTATTAGGAAATGTTCTAGTGGTGCACCGTTATCGTGGGATACGTATCGGTGCGACCTTCGGGTTTCCCGATGTGTACCCTATGGTGAGGGGGCGCTACAAGAAACAAGTTGAGTTAGTTACAGAACTCAACAAAATAACGGTTTCTATAAGAAGCAAGAAGTAAGAAGCAGTTATCATGATTCAAGAAGTGGTTGGAGACTTAGGCTATAAATACTAATCGTAGTCAAAGACTGAACAACCTTTTTGCTTACAAGTGTTTATGTACAAAAAATTCTGTGCGATATACGAGAGCTAACATTATTGTAACAAAAGCTCACAATATCTTTCTGGTGAGAGAAAGAAAAGGCTGAGATGCCTAAAGAGGCTAAGATAGCTAAAAAAAATACTCAATGTATGAGACCTGAAGAGGCTCTGGAAGGGAGGGAAGAATACTTGTAATTTTGACGAAGTATAGTGAAAACTCAGAAGAATTCTGAGGACTGGACGTAGCCCAAGGTTTGGGGTGAACCAGTATAAAAAATGCATCATCTGTCTTCTAACTCTTTACATTTAAATACTCTTGTTCATTTACAAGTTCATACGAGTTATTTGCGATTTAACTAAGTACCTATTTGATATTCACTTAATACTTGAAAAAGTTTCTTTTTTAAGAGATTATCAAAGGTTTTGTGTATTCACGAAAAGATTACACAATTCAACCCCCCTTCTTGTGTTCTTCGTGAGTTCAACATTAACGTGTGATTTACTTCAGTAATAACATGTGCCTCAGGACAGCTAAAGCCTTATGAGTTAAATTATCTGACTCATGATTTAGAATTGGCAGCAGTGATTTTTTCCTTGAAGATTTGGAGGCATTATTTATATGAGGTTCAGACGAGGATCTTTATTGATCAAAAAAATCTCAAGTACTTACTGAGTCAGAAAGAGCTGAATTTGAGATAAAGAAGGTGGATTGAGCTACTTAAGGATTATGATTTATTGATTGAGTACCATCCAGGCAAGGCAAATGTCGTGGTGGATTTCCTTGAGTAGGAATTCATCAATAGCCCATGTTCAGACAGTTTATCTACGTTATTGGAAGAGATGGCGAAGCTTAGGATAGGTTTGAAGCAGGAGGAACATGATTGTATTGTTGCTACCTTCGGAGTGAGACAGATACTCAGAGAGAAGGTTAGGGAGTTACAAGCACAGGATGCAGAATTGAGTAAGCTCAAAGAAGAGATTGAAAATGACAAGAAGTTTGAAGTGGTAGTGAGGGATGATGGACTCATGACTGTAGGGAATAGGCTTTGTATCCCAAATGTCAAGGAGGTGAAGGATGAGATACTGGATGAGGCACACAATGCGTCTTATACCATGCACCCAGGTAGCCCCAGGATATACAGAGATCCAAAAGAGTATTTCTGGTGGAAAGGCATGAAAAGGGATGTAGCTGAATATGTAACTAAGTATATAGTGTGTCAGCAAGTCAAGGTTGAACACCAAACATCTTCAGGCAAGTTAAGGCCATTGTCCACTCCTGAGTGGAAGTGACAAAGGGTGACTATGGATTTTCTGATAGGTTTACCCAAGACCAATGGGAAGCATGATGCCATATGGATTATTGTGAATCATTTGACAAAGTCAGGCCATTTTCTGGAAATTAAACAGACTGATTCTTTACATATGCTAGCCAGGAAGTACATAGATGAGATAATAAGATTACATAGGATTCCAGATTCTATAGTTTCTAATAGAGATCCTCGGTTTACTTCAAGATTTTGGGGAAGCTTACAAGAGGCTCTGGGAACCAAGTTGAGTTTTAGCACTGATTTTCACCCTAAGACAGATGGTCAATCTGAGAGGACCATTCGGACTCTTAAGGAAATGTTCAAGGCATGTGCAATGGATTTCAAAGGAGCTTGGGATGAGCATTTATCATTGGTTGAATTTGTTTACAATAATTCGTACCATTCAAGCATTCAGATGGCTCCTTATGCAGCACTGTATGGGAGGAGATGTAGAAGTCCTATATGCTGGGATGAAAAAGGAGAAAGAAAATTAATAGAACCAGAGTTGATTCAAATGACAGTTGACAAGGTCAAGTTAGTTAAGCAAAGGCTTAAAGTAGCTCAGGATAGAATGAAAAGCTATACTGATGCAAACCGAAAGGAAATGGAGTATGAAATCGGTGAGAAAGTCTTCCTTAAGACATCTCCTTAGAAAGGAGTCATGGGATTTGGCAAGAAGGGCAAGCTGAGCCCAAGATATGTCGGTCCTTATGAAATTCTTGAGAGAATTGGACCATTAGTCTATAGGTTGGCACTACCATCGGAATTATCACAGATTCATGATGTCTTTCATGTTTCCATGTTGAGGAGATATAGGTCAGATCCCTCTCACATCATTCAGACTGCTAAGGTTCAGTTGAGAGATGATTTGACTTATGAGGAGACTCCAGTGGAGATCTTGGAAACTAAGGAAAAGGTCCTCAAGAACAAGATAGTTCAACTAGTAAAAGTCCTGTGGAGGAACTATTCTATAGAAGAGGCCACGTGGGAGCCCTTGGAAGCCATGAAAGAGAAGTATCCATACCTTTTTAATAACTCAGGTAAGAATTTCATGGACAAAATTCTTTTAAGAGGGGGAGAAATGTTGGGCCCTGAATGTTTTTTTTAGTTAAGCATGATTTAGATAATTATGAGGTTTGGATAAGTGAATTTTTGGGAGTAAATTTTCTTTTTATTTACTTATGTCTATGTTAGTAGAATTTATTTCATGGGTGTTGAAGTAAGGGTGGTAAATAAATGCATAAAGGGGTATTTTGGGTAGTTTACTTAAGGTCTAAAACACTAAGGCATTAAAGGAAGGGCAAGGTGGACTTTTCTCATTCATTAAGGGTTAAATGGGAAAGAAAAGGTAGAGTTTTGGGCTGGAGAAGAAAAAAAAAGTGAATAGGTGAAAAAAAGAAGTGTTATACAAAAATCAAAAGTGAGAAAGAGAGGTTTCGGTGAAGTTGAGAAAAAAATAGATTTTTGGGCTAGGTTTCATCTTTTCTTAGTCTTAAAGAGAGAGTTTGAGGTTGCTTAAGAAGGGAAAAAGAAAGAGGAAGGGAAGAGCTTTCTTTAGAGCCAATAATCTCATAAATTGGTGAAGATTCAAGGTAAGTTCGATTTTTATACTTGGGTATATGGAAGGAGTTTTGGTTCATGAAGTTTAGGAAATACATAGGCTTTAACAATCTAGAGTCAATTTCAGTGAATGTGCTTTATGGTTTCTTAATTTTGAATTCCTATTGAATTTATGAAGGAAATCAAGGATGGGATCAAGAGAGGCAAGAGGAGTAAAAGGAAAGACATCCTTAAGCAAATTTCATAAGCAAGGAAATTAAGGTGGGTTTCATTTTTATAGTTGAGTTAATGAGCCATAAATGTCCTTCAAATAAATGTAATTTAATGATTTTTCAACAACCTTATAAATGTGCATTTATTGTCCTTTAAATGATTGAGAATGTACCACATGTTGTTGTGTGTGAATTTTGGGAATGAATTCTAATTGCTTTGCAATTGTTGTATTTGTTGCTTTTGAATGAGTTGAGAAATGGCTTTGATGCTTAGTATAGGAATGTGGTTGTTGAATTGTGAAATGATGATGGGAATGCATATGAAATATGTCATGTTCATGAAAAGCAAGTTTTTTTAAATGTACCAATTGAACAAACTATTTTTAGTTCATGAATTACATGTTATGTGGGTTTGGTGTAGTCCACTCAAGAATGTCACGTGCACGTTGACCAAGATAAAGGCTTCTCCCGCCTACCCGTTAGTGGCATGGAGCTCCTCCATAGACTCCCTCAAGTTTACGACTACACAGGACCATATGTGGAATTGTGTAGTTCTTCATGTTCATGGACTTATCCAAACCATTATGAAGTGCTTATGTGTTTACATGTGTTGACAAACTTGATGAATGCATGACTTATGTGAGTTGTTAATTGGTTTGACAAGTTGTGAATTTGAGAAATATATGTTTTATGGATTTGCATGAGAATTTGCTTTGATTTTGAAGGTTTTAAATTGTTTTGCTTATTACCGATTATAAAACTATTACCCATGAGCTTTAATCTCACCCCCATTCCTTCCCCTCTCCAGGATGGTGCCCCTACCTCTTCTTTAGCCAAAGTTACCCACTATTGCTTGATGTATTACAAAGAACTCTTTAGGTCAGCAGATAACCTCGTCATCTTGGATGAGGACATTGTAAGAAATGGTCCCTTATTGGATGAGCAAGCTAAGCAGATTATAATCACCCCTATCAGTGATGTAGAGATAAAAAAGGCTTTGTTTGATATTGGTGAGAATAAAGCTCCTAGGCTGGATGGTTTCTCCTTGGCTTTTTTTAAACATCAGTAGGACAAGGTAGGGGGTGATGTTATAAGGGTTGTTAAGGAGTTCTTCACTTCTGGCAAACTTTTAAAACAAATAAATCATGCTTCCCTCACCTTAGTACCGAAGACCTCCACTGCAACCAAAGTTACTGAATTCTGTCTGATTGCATGCCTTAATGTAGTCTATAAGATTATTACTAAAATCTTGAATGAGTGAATGAGGTGGGTTGTGGGAAAGATAGTTGACCTCGCTCAGGCAGCATTTATTCCGGGAGAAACATACATGATAATGTGTTCCTCGCTTAGGAACTAGTACGGGGATACACCAAAAAATGAATCTCCCTTGGTGTATGTTAAAGATGGATATCACGAAGGCTTACGATACTATTGATTGGAAGTTTCTAGAGCATATGATGGCCAGTCTAGGTGATGGAATGTATGCAAAATTCGTCTTTTTCCATCTCGATAAATGGCACCTTGTATGGTAAATTTAACGGCTGCCGGTGCCTCAGGCAAGGCGATCCTATGTCCCCCACCTTGTTCCTCCTTGAGCTTGAATATTTATCTCACCTACTGAAATAGAAAACTACTTACCCCCGATTTCATTTTCACCCGAAGTGCCAAAAGCTGGGGATAATGTACTTTGCTTTTGCGGATGATCTTATGTCATTCGTCAGGGGTGACCACTCTTCCTTGGGCATACTTACAGAAACTCTGAATGATTTGGAAAGGGTTGCAGGATTAAAGATGAGTGTCGCTAAATCCAATGTTTATATTGCTGGGTTAGACGACTATGCCAAGGAGTCTCTTCGGCAGTTAGTGGGTTAAATGACTATCCAGTCCGATACCTAGGTATCCCACTTGCACCTATGAAAGTGTCGGATGCTCAATTTTCTATCCTAATTGAAGCAGTCGACAGCTACCTAAATGCATGGAAGGGATGTTCCCTATCCTATGCGGGGCACGCCGAGCTTACTGATTCAGTAATACAAGGGATTATTGCTTTTTGGCTAAAATGTTCCCCATACCAATCACAATCATGGATAGAATCACGTCTATCTGCTGACTATTTTTCTGGGGTGGTAATCACTTTCGGGTAGGTTGGGATACTGTTTGCTCCCTTAAGGTGGAAGGGGGATTGAGCATAAAAAATGGGAAGAAGTGGAATAATGCCTTACTAGCTAAGGTCTTGTGGACTCTGTATGAATCCGATGGGTTCATGAGGAATATTTACGTGGGACCTCCTGTAACATCCCATCATCGATGGGAAGGGTAAAATGGTAATTCGGGACGGGTTATGAGTGTGTAAACTAGCCTTGGCATGTTTATACATATGATGGCCTCTATTTTTACATAAATTGTAATTTTTGTATATGCACATGATTGTACATGCATTCATGAAATTTCCCAACATATGTGTTTTTTTGTTAAAAATATGTTAATTGTGCTTAAAAATTTGAATTGGAGTGATTTACGTGCGTTTTCCATTTTTGGGGGACTTTTAGAAAATTTCCTGAAATTTTTCGGAGAAATTTTCGGACCAGAAAAATTGACAAGTGATGTATAAATTTATTTCCAGACTAAAATGACCTTGAATGGCACTTTGTGATGTAGATACATGATTTTAGGATTTATTAATTTGAGCCATTGAAATTTTGGGAGAACTTGGACTAGAAATTGGAAGGAAATTAAATGAAAATTTGAGGGATTGACATGTGGCAAGTGACATGTGTCACTTGCCTAGCATGCCTTGCCTTGTTTTAATTAAAAGCCCCTTCTTTTCTAGTCAATATCGAGACTTCCACAATTAAGACACAAAATCCTTGTTTCTTCCTCCTCCAACCGAAACTCTCCATTTCTCCTCCTTTCTCATTGATTTTTTCTCCTTCTTTTTAGTTGGAATTGCTATCACCTTCACCACACAAGAAACCTCTCCTATGCTACTTGCTTTCTCCTCCTTGTTCACAAAGAAACACCAACTTAAGCTTTGAGGGTGATAATCGTGTATGTGGGGAGGAAGACGAATTGTAGTTGTTGTTGAGAAATTGAAGAAAATGGGAGCTTAATTAGGTAAATACTATGTTGTATGTTGGTTAATGCATTAATTGTGACATATTGTTCATTAATTGCATGAAGTTGTGCTTTGACTATATCGGTATGTTAAGTCCTTGATTGATTGATGATTAGTGAATGATGAATTAGAAGTTAATAAATTAGATGAATTAAGTTGTTTGGATGGATTGTATTATTGTTAGATGAGTGTTTATTAATGGGAAATGTTTGTGTATGAGTGCTGGAATTATGTGGGGTTATGTTTAAGTGAATGTCTTGATGATTTTGTGGCTGAATTAGAGATTAAATTGGATGCTTATTGATGTAGGATTGGTGTTGGAATGAAAGAAGTTGAGTTTGATATGAAATCTGAAAAATTTTACTTTGAGTAGGTTTCAGATTTTTGCTCATAACTTTTGACAGGGTAGTCCTATTGAGATGAGCTTTGGCTTAAATTAAACTTAAAAAGTTTGGCTAGATTTCACATGAAGGAAGTTTTGTCCAATTATGGCCTTAAGGGTTTTAAATTTTTCTTGGGAATGTGAGTTATGTGTGCTGTGTGAATAGTGTCCTGATATTGGGTCTAACATTGAAGACCAGAAACTTTGAGAATTTTTCTAGGCTAAAGTAGACTGATTTTGTGGAATTAGTCTTCATGAAAGTTGAAGATTTACTTGTTAGCTTTCGAACTCCACTAAGTATGAATTTTTTTGATTTGTACGTTGAAAGTTATGAATTGTTAATGTTCAGGTGGTCATTCAGCTGAAAAAGTGTTTTGAGTGCAAATAACTCTAAGTGTATAGGTTTTGTGCTTTTTGTGTTCTGATATTAATTTTGGACTGTTAAGGGTGAAATTGGCTCAAGTGACCTTTTGGAAAGTTGTAGAGGATTGTTGTAGCTTTCTAATGAGGTATTATATGCGAATTTTGGATGTAAGGATTGTAAGATATAAATTTATAAAGTTTTGTTATGGTTTAGGTTAAATGCTGATTTCATAAACCCTAACTGGACAGCCACATTAATGGGAGGATTTGACCTAGTTAGAGATGGAATTTGGTTCTAAGTCCTTCTTGAGAATTGTAGTATATTGTCTGAGCTTTTTATTCCTATATGGTATGGAACTTTTCGCTAAGGGGATGTGGAGTTATGCATGTTGGAAGATTGGGTTATTGTTGAGAATAATTTGGGTAGGCGGAAGATTTGCTTGAGAATTTGATTTGGTTAGAGCTGGAATTGGCTTCCAATTTGTTCATGAAAGTTGTAGCATTCGTTTTGCTCTTTTGATTGATATAAAATTTGGAATTTTTGGCTAAGGGGATGAAAAGTTTTGATGTTTACAAGTTTTGGTACTGTTTTTGAGGAGCTTGTCGATCGGTCATCTTTGAGTGAATTTTTGACCCCTTTAGAGGTCGATCGGATCTTTGGTTCCTTCATGAAAATGGTAAAGCTGTCTTTTATCTTTCCATCAGTACCAAGTTTTTCAAATTTAGAGTTCGGAGTCAAAAGTTATGATTGGTAGAAGTTAGGATGTCGGATCGCGTGGCGTCTTTCTCGACCATCGGACCACTTCAGTGAGCGTCTGAGCGGCGCCGATCGAGGCGAGCATGCTTCCACAAGACCCTTATGGGTCTGCCGTGTCCCCGCTGCTCGATTTTCGACCGACCGACCTCTCTCCACTCTTTTGGCCATAACGTTTTCTTTCGATCTCCGATCGATCTAATTTTCGAAGCGTTAGATTTCTAAGACATTTATCTATCTTTCCATACCAAATTTATGATTTTTGAGATCAAACTGAGAAGGGTCAATCGGATCTAAGTGAGCAGACCGGTTGGAAAAGTCTGAACATGATTCAGTAATTTAGAGATATCTTGAGCTATAGGGCTCCAATCGATCTGATTCTTACTTGTAATTAAACTAGAGACATAGATCTACAAATTTTATGAAGAGGTCAGACTTTAATTTAACCCCTAAGATGTTCAATTTCTAGAGTGAAGTTACGTGTAGTTTGTTGGTCTGAACGTGTTTTGGGAATATCTTTTCCGTCCGACATCCGATTGACCTGATTCTCGAGGCATCGGATTCGTGAAATATTTAATTTCATTTATTTATGAAATTGAAAATTTTTAGAGCTGAAATTGACAGGAATTGGTTAGGTCGAAGTGAGGAGACCGGGTAATGATTTTTTCGATCCGTCTTTTATTTATTATTGGACCTATAAAGGTCCAAATTTAGTGTTTTTAGTGTCTATGGGTTTCTAATTTTTAGAAGAACACTTTGTGACGGGAAATTGTGATATAGTGCCAGGAATGTCATGAACATGCATTGTACACATTTTAATTGCTACATGTGCATTATTAAATATTTTTTAATGTACCTTTGGTGATGGTGAATATTTTGGACTGTTTAGAGGAGCTTTTGGAACGTCACCCCACAAACGTTGCCGAGAATTCTAGGATTTTGCTTCGGGAGCTATTGGTGAGTGACCTAGATGGTTTCTCAATTATTTATTTATTATTTTGCGCTTATAATTCTGTGGAGAAGAATGGTGGGATTGTGCGTTGTTTATGACTGGATTCCAGACCGAAGGTGTCCGATGTATTGGGAGATTATGACATAGAAGTGTTATTTATCCGAGAATGTGAGACCTTTGTGTTTTCAATGTGATAAATTGTGACTGTGATTTTAATGTGAATAATTGTGAACTAATTGTTTGAATGCGATAATTTGGGTTTGATTATAATGTGATATTGCTCAATTGCGACATATGCATTTCATGCATGAATGCATGATCGCTAATGACAACATGATCGGCGACCACCGAGAGCTACAAGCTCAATCGCTTATATTCGGGGCCACGAGCCCCATTGGATTGAGCCTCGAGCTCAATGATTAATGTGCCCATAATGGGATAGTTCAGAGCCTCAGGCTCAACGATTAATGCGCCCATAATGGGACAGTTCAGAGCCTCAGGCTCAAAGATTAATGCGCCCATATTGGGACAGTTCAGGCACTTGGTCACAACACCAAAATAAATTAGAATAGTGTTACATGCGCATGTCATATGTGTCTGATTCTAATCTCTTTGATTGAGTCAAAGGCTAACTGCCTTATGCTTCTGCGGTACCAATCATGTAGTACTTCTGAATGCGAATTATGAAACAACTGTATTATGCTTGAGTGTTTTGTGAATTCAATTGGATATGGATGTTTAATCAAATGAAATGCATCTAATTGTCTATACTCAAGTGAAATTGTAAAATGTGATCAAATATGCAACAATATGAATATATGTTATGTGAATTGTTGCGTTGCATGAATTGAGTGAACCATTGATGATGGTTACCTCACTGAGTTTGCAAAACACACCCAAAATTTGCAATTATTTTTTAGGACCCAGAAGAATACCTCTTTAGGCAACGGGCGTATAGCAACCGCATGCGAGTGAGAATAGAGGTCAGGATCAGTTCGCGTCTGCATTAGAGTTTAATAAAAATTGTACTTTCTGAATTTTTGTACAAATGAATAGGTCATGTTGTATCGTCAACAAACTGAATAAAAAAAGGGCCCTCGTGGTCATTGAACTCACCGATGATTATTTATGTAAATTGTTTTTTCGTATAATATATAAAGTATGTGTATGTTTCAAAAAAAATTTATACTGAGTTTTAACTTAGTGATGTAGCACGCCACCCTCACAGGGCACGGACTCGGATATAACCATCGATGTTGGGTTTGGGTCATGCGGGGAGTGGGGTGTTACATTTAGGTCGTATCAAAGCCCAGAAGAACGAGCTTATATGGGCAGTTTCTAAAACATAGGTTTAGTTACATGCATTTAAGTCATGTCATAGCAGACCGTGGTAACTGATCTCTAGTCTGAGTCACATGAGTATGAGTCATACGTATGAATATGTGTTAAGTGATTAAGTGTGAGAAAAGTGATGATATGTCAGAATATGAGCTAATGAAAGTGTATGGGTAATTAGGAATGGGAAAGGAAATTCATATTATACTGTGGTTATAAACCCTCGAATGTGATATGAATGTGAATACATTGGTATGGGCTGATTTAGGAAAGAAATGATATCAAAATGAATAATGAGACTTAAAGTGTATAAATTGATTTGAAAGAAAACGAAAATTGCTATAGCCTGGAGAGTGAAGTAAATCACACATTAGTACAATGCTTATAATACGATAGTGAATACACGAGAAGGGGGGTTGAATTGTGTATTCCCCTTTTTGAAAACTCTTTCAAAACTATTTCGTTAAAAATAAGTTCTTTTACAGAAACTTCAGTAAGTTCCAGTCAATCAAAACTTTGAAACCTTGTTTCAAAAATTAAGTAATAACAAAACTTTGAACTTTAAGAGATATAAGGTAGAGAGAAGTTGACACAGTGATTTTATCCTGGTTTACCCCAAACTGTGGGCTACGTCCAGTCCTTAGAGTTCTTTCTGAGATTTCACTATCTCTTCAACGTATACAAGTATTCTTTCCGAGCCTCTTCAGGTCTCTACACTCAGTATTCTTTCACTCTTAGCCTCTGCAGGCTATCTGTACTACTTTCTTACAAAAGTATTGAAAACTTGTTACAGTAAAACTAGCTCTCACTTTGCGTCTACGTCTGCTTTTCACTTTGCGTCTGCGTCTACTTTTGCGTATGTTTCTCACTTTAAGCGCCTCAAGGCTGCCTCAGTATTTTACTTTAAGGCCTATGTCCGCATCTGCGTACGTGTTTTTATCTTGCATCTCGCCTCTACTTTTCCGTCATTTATTTCAATCTGCCTCAGATTATTTCTTAAATCTGTCTTTTAACTTCGTCTGCGTCTGTGTTTTTATTCTCCGTCTTTCTGTTTTTCATTTTGCTTCTTCTTTTACTATTTCTTTGTTATTCATCAAAATCATATATATGTAAAGTCATTTTGACTTAACAATCTCCCCCTTTTTGATGATAACAAATTATACACATAAAAAGAAAACAAAATACAATGTTTAAAACAACAACAAAAACTTATCTTCAAAAATTCTTCTTTCTCTTCTTCCTTTCTTTTCTTCGTCTCCTTCAATCACACCCTTTGAGATTCTTTTCTGCTCATTCTCTTCTCCTCTGCTCATTCTCTTCTCCCCCTATTTGTTATAATAAAAAATGATTAACGACGATGACTCGTCAGCAGTTCTGTCATCATCTTTTTCAAATCATTCATTGTCTCCTTTATCTCGTTGACTTCTCCGCGTAATTTGCTGATTTTGGCTTGTGAATCTAACGGTGAAGAGGATTGATCATTGTCTGCTGAGGGTGAAGTGAACGCAATTGTTGTAGCATATGCGTCTGAGGATGGAATGTAATCTTCTCGAATCGCAAATGTAGGTGGATGAACGAATAGATTTGACTCTGGAAGGTCTAAATCAAAAGGAGCAGGTAGCATTAGCAACTGTCTTCCTTGCAGGGGTATGGCTTCAGCTTCAATAGACAATGTATTAGATAAAGGTCTAATACACAAAACTGTCTGAACAAGGGATTCAATAAACGTCCCTGTTATCAATCGTCCCCCTACTGGACAGTATTCATACTTATCTATATAGCTACAACTAGCTCCATCAGTATTCTCTTTCGAAGCGCATGCTTCATCAATTCGATACACTTCTTCTTCAATTTGATCTGCGGACAGATCATCACTAATTTCTTCAAGAAATAGCTTCGACTTCCCTTATTGAAATCCAAAGGATATCTTGGCTGAATATCTGGTACAACCTTTATTTCCGTCTGCTCTGTGATTGGATAAATAGTACACGATTTGTCGGACATTTTGTAGGGTATGGCTTTGTAGCAAAGATCCTCAAGACATCGAGAAAGTCTTTTCATCTTCATTCAGTAAATGCCATGTGTCACTATTTATTGAAATAGGTTGTACGACAACCATTATCTTCTTCTTTTGTTGATTACAGATGACGATTGCAGTCCTCCTCTTGGTAACAACTTCAATCATTCGATCTTCAACTCAGATCTTCTCAAAATTTAGAATAGTTGAATACAATCAGACCGTGTTCATCATTTTTCTCCCAGGGTACCGAACCAAGTTTGGTTCTCTGCGTCTCTGTTTAGCGCTTCAATAGGATTCTCTGAACGAGCTTATCTCCTCCGGTTCCTCCCGTTGAGCGGTGGGAATATCTGAACTCTGTTATGCTCAATTTCCTTTTCCTTTTGAGCAGATTGAAGGTTTCTTTCTTTCGACTAACTTCCCAAAGAAGTGGACACACTCTTCTTCCAACTAATCTTCTTAGTCTTTTCTTCCGCTTCAGTCAGTCTCAAAGATTTCTGCACTTGAGATTTTTCCTTCTCAGACTCCGACTTTCTTTTCTTCTCAGTCTCTTTAGCCTGTTTGGTTGAGTCTTCTTCTAAAATTGAGACTAGAGATCTTGTTCCTTGATTGCACGCAAGATCCAGATACTTCGCTTGACTTCGCCTCTCTGCTCTCTTGTCTTCTGTTGTCGCAGAGTGCGAATCCTAGGTGATCTCTTCGCTTTTTAGAGATCTCACCCAAAAGATTATCTCCTTTTCTTTTCTGCACCTTCTTCTGTCCTCCGAACTGGGTTCACTTCCCTTTGAGGACTTGCATGTTTTATCAGCGGTCTACCCGATAGTTTTCTTCTTTCATATACCGGTAATCTCATACTTACTTGAGATTTAGAGCTAGTGGCGGGAGACTTCTTCACTAACCACTCCCCCTCAGTTCTAGCTTTCTTTGTAGACTCTGCTTCTACTTTCACCACAGTCTTCAAGCCTATTCTTCTGATAGTATCTGAGTTAATGGTACTCTTGACAGATACCATCCTTCTGATTCCTCTGTGAAGAAGGACTCCGGATTCCTTAAAAATTCTGGTAAGTAGCATGCCGTAAGGATAACTATTGGTATCTTTCATCCCCTTAACCATATAATGAAAAATAAAAAATGGTAAGTCTATTGGTCAGCGATTCAGCAGAGAGAACAGACATTGCTCATCCAAGTTAGTCACAAGATTTCTTGACCCGGCTCTTGGTAAGATGCAATTAAACAAAATCGCATGAAGAACCCTAGCCTTCGAGACTAGACTTGAAGTCTTCCTCTCCCATGGGTCATTAGCTCCATATAACTGTTTTCTGACATCTTCTTCCTTCATAATAACTTTGGACATCCATCTGGCTTTGGTTGATAGGGTTTCTCCAATCGAAGAGCATTCAATCACCTTCTCCACTAACTCCTTTGTCACAATAACAGTTATTCCATCTACTGTGGAGATGATGGTGTTATCAACCGATTCAAGATGCTTCCGAAGTCATATACCTCATCTCAGATACACCGGTTCCCGCACCTGGAAGAAATTTCTCCACCCAGCTTCTACAATTTTTGGTTCAACATCCATAGCATCTCTCTTCAGAGATTCGAAGTCCACATGCCTTCCTAACATCATAACTAGCTCCATTGCTTCTGATTTGAAATCGCTTTACGCAGGATATTCTTCAAAAGTAAATTTGCTTGCAAGAGTTTTTCGGGAGAGAGTTGAAACGTCTGGGAGTAAAAGTAATCGAAAGATTATAGTTTCAGACTACTCGAAGGGTCTTATCCGATGGGTTCTAGAATCGTTGGGATCCTCAAGGCTATCAACCTTTTCCTTCAAAACTTCCTCGAGAGAAGTTACCACCGTAAACTATCAAGCTTCGACGCGTTAACTTTGACGGTCTTCTAGCTCGACCGGTCATTTAACATAACCATGTTAAGGTTCCGTCGATTTCTTAAACCGATCTTCACTCAATGGTTTAGTGAAGATATCTGCCCATTGATACTCTGTTTTAACGAACTATAGTGACACCACCTTCCTCTCGAAGTAGTCTCTCAAGAAATGATGTCGACTTCAATATGCTTTACTATCGAATGTCAGACGGGTTCTTTGACAAGTTGATTACACTGGTGTTGTCACAATAGATTGGGATCTCCTCTTCTCGAACTGAATAATCTTCTAGTTGATATTTAATCCACAATGTTTGTGAACAACAGCTTGCGGCAGACATATACGAAACTTCGGCTGTTGATAGAGCGATCGAGCTTTGTCTCTTGCTTGACCAGGAAACTAGGTTTGCGCCAAGAAAGTGACATCCTCCACTAGTGCTCTTCCTTTCAATTCTATCTCCGGCTTTGTCCACATCGCAATATCTGATTAACCTGAAATCTTTACCTTTCTCAAACATTAAGCAAAGATCAGTAGTACCTGTGAGATATCTCATAATCCTTTTAACAGCAATAAAATGAGACTCTCTAGGATCAGCCTGAAACCTTGCACACAAGCATACAATGGACAGAATATTAGGTCTACCTGTTGTAAGATACAGTAAAGAACCGATCATCCCTCTATACAGGGTTTGATCCACCTTCTTACCAAGTTCATCTTTCGACAACAGGTTCGAAGGATGCATCGGAGTTGCCATAGGCTTCACATTATTCATATCAAATTTACACAGCAATTCTTTCACATACTTTTGTTGATGAATAAATATTTTCTCTTCGATTTGCTTAACTTGCAACCCAAGAAAGAACTTTAACTCACCTATCATACTCATTTCAAACTCATTTTTCATCAGACTCTCAAAACTCATACACAACTTCTTTGAAGTAGCACCAACTATGATATCATCGACATAGATTTGCACTAAGATAAAATCATTCTCATAATTCTTTCTGAAAAGCGTTTTATCCACTTGACCTCTACTAAACCCATTCTCCAAGAGAAAATTACTTAGACGATCATACCAAGCTCTAGGAGCTTGCTTCAAGCCGTATAAAGCTTTATGAAGTCTATAGACATGTTCTGGATTCTTAACATCCTTGAAGCCAGGAGGTTGCTTCACATACACCTCTTCGTCTATAAAACCATTCAGAAAAGCACTCTTCACGTCCATCTGAAAAGCTTTATGTTATGAAAAACAGCATATGTCAGCAATATCCGAATAGCTTCAATTCTTGCTACTGGAGCATACGTCTCATTGTAGTCTATCCCTTCTTGCTGATTATAGCCTTGTGCTACTAATCCAGCTTTATTCCGACTCACTCTGCCTGATTCGTCTAGCTTATTCTTAAAAACCCATCTGGTTCCGATAATGGATTTCTTCGAGAGTTTTGGAACTAAGGACCAAACTTTATTCCTCGTAAACTGATTCAGCTCCTCTTGCATGGCTAAGATCCAAGCTTCATCCTGAAGAGCATCCTCAATCTTCTTAGGCTCTATTTCAGATATGAAGGCCACATTAGCTTCTCTTCTGAATTTGGACCTTATCCTTACTCCTTCTGAGGTCTCTCCGATAATTAGCTCTTCTGGATGAGAGCTCCTATATTTTCAATCTCTCTTTAATCCTATAGTTTCTGGAATATCCTCGATCTTATCTACTTGAGTTCTTGATGATGGAGTTTCTGTTGTATCATCTAAGTTCTTTGAAGGATCTTCACTCTCCATGTCATCTTCCTTGTGGGGTTGAGAACGATCATCAAGCTTGACATGGATGGTTTCCTCAACTGTCTTTGAGATAGAGTTATAAACCCGAAAGGCCTTAGACGATGATGAGTAGCCTAGAAATATTCCTGAATAGGTCTTTGAGTCGAACTTATCCAACAACTCCTTTGTATTCAGAATAGAGCACTTGCACCCGAATGGATGAAAGTAAGATATATTAGGTCTCCTTCCATTCCATAACTCATAAGGAGTCTTTTTCAACAAGGGTCGCAATGATTTCTGCTTTTGAATATAACATCTTTGTATTCACGACTTGCCCGTATACTTAGGAAGATTCTTCTCACATAGCATAGTCCTTGCCATCTCTTGAATCGTCTTGTTCTTCCTTTCAACAACTCCATTCTTGTGGGGTTCTAGGGTGAGAAATTGTGGAAAATTCCATTCTCCTCATAGAATAACCTAAACTTCTCATTCTCAATTCTCCACCATGATCACCCCGATACTAGCTATAGATACTCCTTTTCAATCAGAACTTTCTCGAAAGGGTCCTAAAACACTTAAAGGATTCATCTTTGTGTGACAGAAACAATATCCAACAAAATCTAGTAAAGTCATCAACAATAACAAGTCCATATTTCTTTCCGCCAAGACTTATTGTCCTAGTTGGACTAAATAAATCCATATGTAACAACTCCAAAGGTCTAGAAGATGTTACAAAATTTTTAGAAGAAAATGATGTTTTAACTTGTTTTCCTTTCAAACAATTTTCACAGAAAAATTCTTTGTCAAAACTCTTTTTTGGTAAGCCTCTTACCAAATCAAAATTTCCAACTTTGAAATGTGTTTAAAAGAGACATGACCTAGCTTTTTATGTCAGATTAGTCTTTCTTCTTCAGAAGATAGAAAACATGAAACATTTTGATCATGAAAATCTTTTAAATCAATTTTATAAAGATTATTTCTTCTCTTGGCAGAAAAGAATATAGACCCATCTTTGTTTCTGACTTCACAAAGATTTTGATTGAACGTAACTAAGAAACCAGAATCACACAATTGGCTGACACTAATCAAATTGTGTTTCAGACCATCAACAAGCAGTACATTATCTATGCATGCAAAGGAATATTTACCTATCTTACTGATTCCAATTATCTGGCCCTGCTCTGCTGGTTGTCTCCGAAAGTTACCGATCCTCCCTTCTTATACTGAAGATCTAGGAACATAGACCTTCTTCCCATCATATGTCGCGAGCAGCCACTGTCTAAATACCAACGGTGCTTGTTGCATTTTCTAAGGAAGGATATCTACAGGAGAAACTATTTTACTCTTTGGTACCCATATTTTCTTGGGTCCATTCTGGTTAGTAGTATGCATATAACGAGTTTTCCAAACCTTTTCTTAAACTATTGATGAAAACGTGTTTGGTAGTTCTCTTTATTTTGATAAAGAGGCTTCTTATTATAATGAGACTTATTATACGAAAACCCTAATCCAGTTTTATCGCTCGGATGCCTACATTTTCCTAGCATCTCATTCATTCTCTTTGTACTCTCAGTGAATGAAGCTAAATCAGATGAAAGACTTTTAATTCTAAGCTTTAACTGATTTATTTCATCGGATCTATCTACAATTTTCTTTTATCCTCTAGTTGTTTCTTTAAGCATGCATTTTCTCTCTATCTCTCTCACGTATGTTTAAGATTTTCTATAGACTTCTTTAACAGTTTGTCTTTGTTCGAATAACATGAGAATCTTCTAATAATTACGAATAGGCTTCATGCAAGTTATCGTATTCGAAGTTACCTCCTCATCACTTTCTTCCTCGGCTACTAGGCGATATTAGCATGTTGGATGACTCGAATTTGTTTACGACTCGATGAATCTAGATCTTCCCATGTTGCCATCATGCTTTTCTTGCCTTCTCTACTCTTCTTTGGTTTCTTCTTCAGAGTAGGACATTCGGACTTGTAATGTCCAGGTTGATTACACTCGTAGCATATGATAGATGTCTTTTTTGCTTTGCCATCATCTTTGCTATTCTTCTTGAAGGGTTGGCTTCCTTTTGACTTCTTCTTCCACATCCGTCTTATCTTTCGGGAAATGAACGATAATTCGTCATCTTCATTACTTGACTCCTGTTCTGATTCGCTTGAGTCATCATTCTTCGATTCTTCTATCTTTAATGCTTTTGATGACTTCCTCCTCCTTTGAGTCTTGTGATTCTTCTGTCCGGCTTTTAGTGTTATTGGCTTGTCCCATTTGGGCTTGTCTTCAACATCAAGCTCTACTTCAAGAATCTTCAATGATCCAAGCAACTCGTCAAGCTTTAGCACGCTCAAGTCCTTTGATTCCTGCACCGCTATAACTTTTGGTCTCCACCTCTTCGGAAGACTTCTTAAGATCTTTCGTACGTGATCTTGATTATTGTACGTTCTTCCAAGGGCTTTCAATCCATTGACAATTGTTTGAAATCTTCCAAACATTTGATCAATAGATTCTTCATCCTTCATCTTGAAAAGCTCGTCTTGGTGCACAAGAATGCTTATCTTGGATTCTTTGACTTGGTTTGCCTTCATCACGATGGATGTTGTATCCTACGCCTCCTTTCGCAGTTGTCGCATCCGTGAACTTTGTCATATTCACTCTCGCTTAGAGCACACGTCGGGAAAAACTTACGCCAGAGTTGAGTGAATTCTCGCCTTTTGATCACCCATCCATCCGGTTCATGGAATAAGATTTCCATCTTCGCTCACCGTGGTGTATATGGTCCATTCTCTATTACATCCCAAAGGTCGACATGAGTAGATTCTATGAACAACTGCATTCTATCTTTCCATTAGTGATAATCTTCACCGTTGAATGCTGGAAGTCTAGTGACTGAGGCACCTTCTGCAATGTATATATGTGATTTTGCCATTATCTTTAATCCATACTTTGCTACAGTGATCCTTGGATACCGTGCTCTGATACTAATTGAAGTAAATCACACGTTAGTACAATGCTTATAATACGATAGTGAATACACGAGAAGGGGGGTTGAATTGTGTATTCCCCATTTTGAAAACTCTTTCAAAACTGTTTCATTAAAAACAAGTTCTTTTACAGAAACTTCAGTAAGTTCCAATCAATCAAAACTTTGAAAACTTGTTTCGAAAATTAAGTAATAACAAAACTTTGAACTTTAAGAGATATAAGGTAGAGAGAAGTTGACACAGTGATTTTATCCTGGTTCACCCCAAACCGTGGGCTACATCCAGTCCTCAGAGTTCTTTATGAGATTTCACTATCTCTTCAACATATACAAGTATTCTTTCTGAGCCTCTTCAGGTCTCTATACTCAGTATTCTTTCACTCTTAGCCTCTGCAGGCTATCTGTATTACTTTCTTACAAAAGTATTGAAAACTTGTTACAGTAAAACTAGCTCTCACTAATTTTGCATAGTAATCTCACAAAAGCTTTTCGCTCGCTGTAATGTTCAATAATAATCTCTTTTAAGCTAACTTTGGCTAACTTTGTAATTTTAGACTTCGACTCATATTTATAGCCTTCATCTGCAACTACTTCTTGATTCTTGAATCTTGAATCTTGTTTCTTGAATCTTGAAAGAAACGGTTAATCAGTTGAGTTATGTAACTAACTCGAATTGACTCTGCGTCTTCTTTTAAATTCGTATGCTTTTCTCTGTCTATATTTTTTGCATCTGCAAATGCCTTTTCACTTTGCGCTGCAAATGCCGCTTTTGCGTCTATTTCTCACTTTATGCCTGTGTTTGTGTCTCATATTTTTACTTTATGTCTGCTCGATTCCATCTCTCTGTTTCTCACTTTGCGTATGCGTCTGCGTCTGTGATTTTGTCTTGCATCTGCGTCTCTACTTTTCCGTCTGTTTATTTCAATCTGCGTTTGTATTTCTTCGTTTGTCTTTTAACTTCGTCTGCGTCTGTGTTTTTATTCTTCATCTGTCTGTTTTCCATTTTGCTTCTTCTTTTACTACTTCTTTGTTATTCATCAAAATCATATATATGTAAAGTCATTTTGACTTAACAGAGAGGTCAAATTTGGACATGAGAAGAATATCGGTTAAAGTGATAAGAGTATGATTTAGCATTAAAATATGCCTATGTGAGATTCAAAGTTCAGGATGACTAGGTATTCATGATTCTGGCTTGTATGTTCGATAAAATGGGGATAATTGAAAATGAGCAAAAGTATATGGTTCGATAAGGCGGATATAGATTCACTACATTTGTATTGGTGTGTAGTATGGAAAATGATATCGATATTGTGATGAGATCGATAGGGTACTGTACTGATTTACCTTCAAATGACATAGCGAAGTGACTTTATTGTTAGGAAAATGTAGAAATTGTAAGATTAAAGTGTACAAGTCCGGTTCAAAGAAAGAACTAGAATAGATTTGGGATCTGAAATGTGAAAGTTGTGATTTAGTGTGAGCATACAGTTGGGATCCTGCGATTACAATTCTTGATTCTGTGTATATAATTCGAATGGATTGAGCATATAAAAAGGAACATGACGTTACAAGTGATGATACATGATACATGAAGTGTAATATGGAGCAGTTAGAAATGCGCCTAGGGTTAGATTGTATGTATGCATGCGATTATGAAAAAGATGATAACTCAAAGGAGAAGAGTGCACTTAAAATGCTAATTCATGATCATGATCGGATGATGCATTAGAAGAAGAGGTAAATACCGACCAACTGGAGTAGAATCACTGTTAATATGTGTGTTCAGTTGAGGAAGGAAGTGCAAGGCACGTTATTGGCCTACAAAATTGATTTACATTATGATCATAGGTGAACCCCAATCATAGGTCGGAACAAGAATAAATTGAAATGTCAGATTATTAAGCATTGTAAATGATTGGAGACTTGATATAAATACATCTCTAGGTAAGACATAAGGATTTTGGATGGTATATACTAGGGTGTTTGTGTAAATGAAATTGCTTAATGCCCCATTGAGCCTTATAATCGAGGATACATTGACCATAGAAGTCATGAGACAAAATGATCTTTTAAAGATCTTGTGAGATGTTGTAATTGATTTTTATTAAGCTATTAGGAATGACATGGATGATAGGTGAGTGACAATATCGAGGTTTGTACCAAGAATCACTTATATAGGGTCAAAAGCCAGGTAATTTAATTTATGACCAATGAAGACAGGCTTTCCATGACCAATAGCTGGGATCATAAGCTCTTCTCTCAATTCAACAATGGAATCGAGTAATTCTTCCATAGTGGGCCAAGGCCCCTCGTTTGAGTCAATCGGGTTTGCTTCAGAAAGGAATTGACAGACGCAATGGAGGAAATTTTGAAATAAGATGATAAGTCTCCCGGAAAAGTTGTGATGTACTGTCTCCCTTATTAAAAAAATGAAAATGAGAATAGCAAGGATTCAAGCATAAGGGTTAGAAAAGGCTATCGGGAGTGTATATATTTTTGTTGATGTAAAATATCCAACAATTCGAGGAGACATTCTTATTCATGTGAGGTGAAATTTGATCCACATCATAGGTTGTGTTTTTTTTAATCTATTTGGGAACCATAAATTATCTCTGATGAAGGGGTTTTCAACACAGGAAATTATGGTTGTAGATAGATTGAAATGTGTGGAACAACAAGTATAAATGAACAGATATTAGCATAAGTCAATGTATAATCATTGGGAAAGTGATAGAACTGCTGAAATCCGTCGAGAAAAAGGAAGTTCAATGAAAAATTGAGGATAGCTTGTAATCATACTACTGCATTGAGGAATTAGTTACTCAAGGAATTACAAGAACTAACTATAAGCACAATGAGTTTGAGGTTATATCTATTGGAGTTAACCATACCCCGATAGGATTAGGATATTAAAGGTTAATGTGAGCCAAGCAACATGATAACAATGAGCGACTATGATCATATTGACAAATGAAGATGAAAGTTTAATGGTTTGAGGGAAAAAGATGTAAGCCACGTCAATGATAAATGAAAACAAAATAATTATGGTATTAAGTATGCCATTCGGATTTGGAGCTTTTGTCGTATTTATAATAGAGGTTTCCAATCGAGATCAAGAAGGCATTGGCTGTAATGTATAAGGTGATTTTGTATACCTAGAGATGAATATAGCTGCGTGAGCTAAATTTAGACACATGACTTGAAGAATTCTGCAATAGAAATGTAGCGCCCCCTTACCATAGGGTATCCACTGGAACACCCGTAGGTCATTCCGATATATATCCTCGACAAGAGACCACTATCGACAACAACCACTACACTCCTCATGGCATCACAATCATAAGACAAGAATAAGAAATTGACCACTTTTAAAACCAAATTGGATTCCATTTCATTCACTTAAAACTCGATGAATTTACAAATCGTCAATATGTTTAGTTTACACACGCTCCAAAACACTACTCACTAAATGACATATTGTAATGTACAACAAACAGATCTAACTGAAGTCTCCAAAAGAAAGCCCAACTGACCGAACTTTGAGTCATCGCTTCTCGCCAATTCACAAGATATCACTCTACAAATTCCGAGGGAGCTTGTCATGCCTACGCTAGGCCTGAAAAATAAATTGCAATTTTGGATGAGTTTGCGAACTCAATGAGAAACCATCATCGATGGTTCTCCCAATTCATGCATCACATAAGCATGATACAAGACTCATTCAATAATTATACAAAACACACGATTGAAACAATCACAAAGACACTTATACAAGATACGAATCACGTAGCGGCATAAAGAACCAATCAAAACATTTCCAAATATTCACCAAGATGCAATGAACATGTGACTCTTTTCCAGCTTCATTTCAGATTGTGACCGAGCGATAATAGTGATCAAGATAGACGCGTCTGGGAGAATTATCTCCGTCGAGCTCTAGGCTCGGTTCATATATCGAGCTCTGGGCCTTGATCTCAAGATGGCGTCTCGGTTCACAACTTTCCTTTTAATGATGGGATGCATTTGTGCATGAATGCACATGTTCCATAGCAAGAAACATGATAATACAGTCCAAATATTCAGTCCAATTAGACAGTTGCCTCATGTAAAGCACAATCGAATGCCACATATAATCCACGAATCCCGTAGGCAATCAAATCACGCTTATAATCCACGAATCCCGTAGGGCAATCAATCACAAGAAACACATAGATTGGAATAACTAACTAGGTTACTCACCTAATAACTTCCACGCTAGTGCCGGGAAGTCTCTGCCAAGTCTGTGGAACGATGGTCCACTTGAGCCTCTATAGCAAGTTAAATGAATAACCATTACCATTGGTATAAATGACTAAACAATGCACATGAAATCAAGAAATGTGTATAATGCATGTTCATGGCATTCCTGGCCTTAATCCAATATTTTCCCAAAATAAAATTCTATCAAAAATTAGAAATCCATTAGCGACGACATGCAATTTGGACCTCTATAGGTCCCCATTTAAATAAAACAAGTGATTCACCGTTCCGTTATCCTGAGCTACGCCAAATTCCGCCTAAAATCCCGAATCTCTCAGAAAATGAAATTAAATATTCAATGAATCCGATGCCTCAAGAATCAGGTCAATCGGACGTCGGACGAAAAGTTATTCACGAAAGAAACCAAAACTCAACAATTTATATTTTATATATATCCCTTATTTCCCCTTTATTTTCTAATTTCCAACCAAACTTCCAACACCCATAACTCTTTCTACACATTTCTCAAAATGCAAACTATACCTTGTTGGAAAGATAATGTAAAGCTCTACAATTCTCAAGAAGACCATAAAATCAATTCCAACCCTAAGGGTGTCAAATATCCCATCAAACCTTCTGCCTACTCAATTCCCATTAACACAGGGCAGTACATTGACAATTTCATAACTCACTGATTCTTCAGAAATAAATTACCACAAAAATATGGTCAATAAGTTCACAATGTCCTCTACAACTTTCATGAACAACCCAAAATCAAATTCTATTTCTAAACAAGTCAATTAATTCATTCAATGTTACTGTCCCTGAAATCTTCCAATTTGGGCAGTAACCTTATAACAAGCATAATTCCCTGTATACAAGTCAGTAAAATCAGAACTGTATATCCCTGAAAAGATAACATCTCAAACTTCAATTTTCATGAAGTACTCATCATCCAATTCGATCTCTATCAATTTCAAAACTGTTATGGAAGCTACTGTTATGATCAGCCATTCATAACCTAATGTAGGGTCAATCTTTGAAAAATCATAACTCACAATTCTGACTTCGAAAAATTACTCACCATATATCATTTTCAAGGTAATCTCTTCCTCTACAACTTTTCAGAAGCTCACTCACACCAATTTAGTCCACACAAAATGTTAAAATTGCCTCCAATCAGTAAACTCACAAAATCACACTTAAGCTAGGTTTCATCCAAAATGCTCAAAACCAGTCATTAGTAATCAATTCATATCTCCCAATATACAACTCTAAAAATATCAAGATCAGTAGCAATGGAAAGATAATTCAATATTCTACAACTTCCATGAAGACCCTTTTCCCTAATTCCATCTCAATTAATTCATAAAAATCAACAAAGTTCATATGTTGTGGTTTCGGTTACTGTTCACAGGCAATGGAACAGTAACTTTCCATTCAAAAATTCACCCTTCTATCATTGAAATTCAACAACACCTATTTCACACTAAATTGAAGATAACATCCCAAAGTTTCAGTAGCCACTAATCTTACCTCATTTTCATTCCTACACAATAAGTTATGAATAAAACAGTAACATCAATTTCAACCCTAACTTTCCAGATTTAATGTTAACCTTAGTTCCAACATTTCCAATGCCTTTTTCACATCACTAGACATCCAAATAAATACAAATTAAATATTACTACAGTCATAAGTATACTAGGGCTAATACGGAAAAATTGGCAGCCTTAAATTCCTCAATTCATATACTCAAATAATCATCCATACTCAACTCAAAATCAAACCATATCATTAATTTCAATACATCTTCACCTAGCCTCATACCCATTTCTTCAAATCATAATAATCATCACTTTAATGCCTACATGAACCTAATACATGCTTTAAACCCTTTTATTAATCACTCCTCACTATCATGGCATTTAATTCCTTATGCAAATCTCATTTAAAACTCAAACCTTAAATGAAAACTTACCTAAAACAAAACCTCCTTCAAGCTTCAACAACCAACTTCTAACTCCTACACCAAGGTACCCACCTCCTTCCCTTCTCAAGCATGTACCAAACTCCTCTTCTAGCTTTGATGGATTAAGAGATAGTAGCTTGAAGTTATGGAGTGAGATGAGTAAAGAGAGCCAAATTTCATGGTTTAATCAAGAGAGTTTTTTGTGTTTGTGTTTTGGATGGATATAGAAAAGCCTAAACAATTTATCTCTTCATTATGTAAAACATATCCTAGAGAATTGAGAGAAGCATTAAATGATGCCTTTTCAATGGCAAATGTGATTGGTCAATAATTCAAAGAAAAGTCAAAGTAGTATTTGTTTAATCCAAATCTAAAATTTTACTCCATTTAACTCCAATGACCCTACTTTCAGTCCCAAAATAAATACCCAATATTACAGTGCCAATGGGTAGCAATTTTGCTACCGAGAATCGACTTGTTCGCTAATTGGTAATTTTTTCCGTCCGAGAATTGTCTCCAAAAATCCAGAAAATTCCTAAAATCCCTAAAATGTAAAACAACTTATGGTGCAAATCCAAATAATTTTCCAAACTCAATTACTCCATTAATTTCATAAAGAAGTTCAATTTAAAACCTGGTTTAAAATGTCATGAATGCATATATACTATGTGCATGTGCAACCAATCAAGAATTATTAAGGCTATATGTCAGATGTGCATGCCGAGATATAATTTAATATCCCAACCCGTCCCAATTACCAAAATACCCTTTTCCTATAGGAGAGGGATGTTACAATTCTCCTCCTAACAAAAAATTCGTCCTCAAAATTCTTACCGATTGATCGAAAAGGTGAGGATACCGCCCTCATATGCTCCTCGGTCTCCTGTGTAGACTCTCAAATGAATGGTTCCTCCAGAGAACCTTCACCAAAGGAATACTCTTATTCCTCAATTGTTTCACCGAGACCCGATAACTGGATCGGCCTCCACATAACTCGACATCGAGACCTCAATCTCCCGAGCCAGATCACATGTGTCGGATCCGACCGATATCTCATGGAGCATACTCACATGGAAGACGCTATAATCGAGACATCTTGCTCGGTAAAGCTAGCGTGTAGGCCAAAGGTCCGATCCTCTCAGTGATCTCATATGGACCAATGTACCTAGGGCTTAACTTACCCTTTTTCCCAAATCTCAGTACACCACGCCACGGTGACACCCGTAAGAATACTATGTCGCCCACATTATACTCAATGTCCCTCCTATGCTGATCCACATAACTCTTCTGTCTATCTTGAGCCGCCTTGATGCGACTCCGAATCAGTCTCACTTTATCAACAGTATCCTGAATCAGCTCAGGACCCTCAATCATCCTCACGCCCTCTTCATCCCAATATAAAGGTGATCTACACGGTCTCCCATATAACGCCTCATACGGTGCCATCCCGATGCTACTGTGATAATGGTTGTTGTATGCAAACTCAATCAAGGCTAAATACTGATCCCATGCTCCTTTGAATTCCAATACACAAGCCCGAAGCATATCCTCAACAGTCTTAATTGTCCTCTCACTTTGCCCATCTGTCTGAGGATGAAATGTTGTACTGAAATTCAGTCTAGTACCCATAGCAGACTGCAAACTCTGCTAAAATCTCGAAGTAAATCTGGGATCCCTATCAGACACTATCGACACTGGGACCCCGTGCAATCTCACTATCTCCGCCACATATTTCGGGCCAACTGATCCATCGATTATTCTCCTCATCGCCAAGAAATGGGCCGATTTAATAACCGTCCACTATGACCCAGATAGCATCATCTTTCCTCGGTGTCCTAGGCAACCCCATAATGAAATCCATGGTGACCTGCTCCCATTTCCACTCTGAACGGGCAACGAATGAAGCTTCCCCATCGAGCCCGGTGCTCACCTTAACTTGTCGGGCACGTCAAACACCTGAACATACTCACCACCGCTTCTTCATACCAGCCACCGTAAATGTTGCTTAAGGGTGTTATACATCTTGGTAGTACCAGGATGCATAGCATATGTGGCCATGTGAGCCTCCTCCAGTATCTCTCGCCTCAGATCATCCACATCAGGCACACAAAGTCTCTGTCTCATCCATAAAATCTCATCTCTCACAACAAACTCAGATCTCGAATCAGTTTTTACTTTCTCAATAAGTCTCACCATAACAGGATCCTTATCCTGAACTCTCCTGATCCTGTCCAGTAGCATCGGTCTCGCCTCAATGTAGCCAATAATACTCCATCCTGCTTCTAGATTCAACTGCACATTCAAAGCCCTCAATCGAATCAAATTAGGCAACCTCATTGCACGAACTGAGCTGCATTTAGTGTGTGACTTCCTACCGAGCATCCGCCACCACATTAGCTTTCCTGTGGTGATACTCGATAAAGACAGTCGTAATCCTTCAATAACTCAAGCCACCTCCTCCGTCTCAAATTCAACTCTCTACGCTCAAGAGGTATCTCAAACTCTTGTGGTCGTTGAAGATCTGAAAAGTCTCACCATACGTAATGCCTCCAAATCTTCAATGCAAATACAACCGCAGCTTAACTCCAAATCATGAATGGATAGTTTACCTCGTGAGACCTCAACTGCCTCGAGGCATAAGCAATGACTCTACCATGTCGCATCGAGAACACACCCAATCCTCGTGTGATGCATCACTGACACCTCAAATCCCCAATCCAGATGGAATAGCCAACACCGGCAAGAGTCAACCGATGTTTCACTCCTCAAACTCTTTCCGACACTCCTCGGTCCATCTGAATGGCACATTCTTCCTCGAAGTTTTGTCGGAGGGCTGATATCAATGAGAACCCTCGACAAACCTCCGTAATAACCCGCTAATCCGAGGAAACTCAATCTCCCACATTCCTAGGAGCTTCCCACTTCAAAGATCGCCTCAACCTTACTCGGATCCACCTCAATACCCTCTCCAAATACTATATGCCCCAAAAGATCATCGATCCAAATTAAAAATTCACATTTGCTGAATTTGGCATACAACTATCTCTCTCTCATCGTCGTAACACAATCCTCAAATGCTCACTATGCTCTGCTCATCTCTCGAATACACCAAAATGTCATCAATGAAAACAATAACAAACCGATCCAGTAGGCTGAAATACCTTATTCATCAAGGCCATAAAAGCTGCAGGCATTAGTCAACCCAAATGGCATCACTAGAAACTCGAAATGCCCATACCGCTCCCTCAAGGCACTCTTAGGCACATCACCTCTGCAATCTTCAACTAATAGTAACCAGATCGCAGATCCAACTTGGTGAATACCGAGCTCCCGCATCGATCAAATAAGTCATCAATCCTAGGCGCTGGTACTTATTCTTTCATCACACCGATTCATTGCCTATAATCGATGCATGTACCTCAAAGTCCCATCCTTTTCTTCACAAACAGGCTCGGAGCTCCCTATGGTGAGACCTGGTCCGATAAACCCCTTCTCCAGAACTCCTCAGTGGCGAACCTTCAACTCCCTCGGTTCCACAGTGTCATCCTATATGGAGGTATAGATATAGAGCGTGACTGAACGAGGTCAATAGTAAACTCGTCTCCGATCCGGCAGTAAACCCAGAACTCATCAGAAACATATCCGAAATTCCCAACCATGGGAATATCTTGAAGCCTCTCCTTTCAACTCGGTGTCAACCACATGAGCCGAGATATGCCTCACAACCTCCTGCGATCAATCTCGAGCACTAAGGAAAGAGATCATCCAGCCGGCATCGCCGACTAACTCCTCTCGAACACCGCTTCAAGTCGATCAGAGACTCAAAGACAACCTCCTTAGTATAGCAGTCCATGATAGCCCTATGGGCGATAGTTACCCATCCCGTAATCACATCGATCTCTCTCGGAGGCAATACTATAAGGTGCTCCTCAACATCGCTTGATCAATCGGATCGAGCATCCCTATGCAACCTCTCTAATGCAAGAGTAGTACCTAGAGGTGTACTCACCTCTAGCCCATCATCGTAGCATCTCCCATCCCCATGCAATCTACATGCCATATGAGGTGCAATGAAAGAATGTGTGGATCCAGGATCTAGCAGAGCAAATGCCTCAATATCGTAAAGGAGAAGCATACCGGCACAACATCGGGGAATCCAGGGTCTCCCCGCCGCCATGGTATACGATACTTTGGGGCGACTGTGGTCGGCTGCCCTCACCCTCAGTCCTCACAAAGGACCCTCACTCTACCACGGCCTCTACCTCGGCCCTACGTCCGGATCCACCCACTCACTCTCAACAGACAACAGACGTACTCCTCGACTCGTCCACTACCAAAGAGTTGAACTCTCAATGTATCAGGCAATCCTCGACTGATGCTCTGTCGAGTCAAGACCTCAAGCAGGCTCAAGTAAGCCACCAACACTCCCCACTATGTCTCCTCTCACAATTTGGGCACACTGGAGAAATCGCCAGAGCCTCGCCACTACCACTACCAGTCGGTCCAAATCTCCCCCTCTGCCCAAAGCCAAACTGTCTCGAACCTCCCGGAGACCTGAAAGTCCTGCCTTGGCACTTACTAAAGCTCCTGTCAGAGCTGCCCTGACTATCACTGGGCCGCTTACCCCGGGACCCAATCTCAGCCTGTCTCTGTCTCATCACCGCTTCCACTCTAACCAAGCAGTGAGCCTCAACTCAATGAATGTACCCATGTCCGACCGAGCCAACTGTACGGATCTCAAGATTGAGGCCATTCTAACCTCCGGCACTTATCAGCCTCAGTCGGGATCATCACAGTGGCATAATCTATCAGCTCATTAAATTTCACCTCATATCCGACCCTGCTTCAGTTCCAGAAACTCCTGCATCTTCATATCAAGATAGACCTTGGGCATATAATTATCCCTGAAGGCCCTCAGAAAATCAGCCCATAACAGTAAACAAGGCCTGGTGGTACTGCCTGGCACAGTCTTCCACCACTTATATGCTGGGCCCTGCAATAGTGATACCGCATAATCGAACCTCTCATCAGGTTCGCAGTCCATCTGGTCAAAGACTCTCTCCGTCCTCTCCAACCATCCCTCGACCTCGGTGGGTCAGATCGCCATAGAAATCTGATAACCGCATTGCAGAAGAAATCATACCTCCTCTCCCGCCTCTCGAACTCGAGGAGGCAGATCCTCAAGACGAGGCATAGAAGACTCCTACTTGCTCCCATCGATCTCGGGTCACCGGGTCGCCAACCCGACTGATCACCTAATGCGAAGACCTAAGACAAACCAAAAATTCTGATCAGTTGCAATAGTTCCATCCGATTCATACCTACATTGTTACTATTCCCAAAAGATGTCAAACCATGCTCTGATACCACCAAATGTAGCGCCCCCTTACCATAGGGTATCCACTGGAACACCCGTAGGTCATTCCGATACATATCCTACGACAAGAGACCACTACTGACAACAACCACTACACTCCTCATGGCATCACAATCATAAGACAGTAATAAGAAATTGACCACTTTTTAAAACCAAATTGGATTCCATTTCATCCACTTAAAACTCAGTAATTTACAAACTGTCAATATGTTTAGTTTACACATGCTCCAAAACACTACTCACTAAATGACATACTGTAATGTACAACAAACAGATCTAACTATAAGTCTCCAAAAGAAAGCCCAGCTGATCGACCTTTGAGCCATCGCTTCTCTCGCCAATTCACAGTATACGACTCTACAGTCCTGAGGGAGCTATCTGTCTATGCTTAGGCCTGAAAAATAAATTGCAATTTTGGATGAGTTTGCGAACTCAATGAGAAACCATCATCGATGGTTCTCCCAATTCATGCATCACATAAGCATGATACAGTACTCATTCAATAATTATACAAAACACACGATTGAAACAATCACAAAGACACTTATACAAAGATACTCTGAGATCACGTAATGCGCATAAAGAACCAGGTCAAAACATTTCCAAATATTCAGTCCAAGATGCAATGCACACGTGACTCTTTTCCATTCATTTCAAGATTGTGACCGAGCACATAATGGTGATCAAGATAGACGGCTCGGGAGAATTATCTCCGTCAAGCTCGAGGCTAGGTTCAAAGATATCGAGCTCTGGCTTGCTTGATCTGATGGCGTCTCGGTTCACAACTTTCCTTTTAACAATGGGATGCATTTGTGCATGAATGCACATGTTCCATAGCAGATAAACATGATAATACATGTCCAAATATTCAGTCCAATTAGACAATTGCCTCATGTAAAGCACAGTCAGTAATGCCACATATAATCCACGTAATCCCCGTAGGGCAATCAAATCACAGTTATAATCCACGTAATCCCCGTAGGGCAATCAATCACAGTAAACACATAGATTGGAATAACCAACCAAGTTACTCACCTAATAACTTCCACGCTAGTGCCGGGAAGTCTCTGCCAAGTCTGTGGAACGATGGTCCACTTGAGCCTCTATAGCAAGTTAAATGAATAACCATTACCATTGGTATAAATGACTAAACAATGCACATGAAATCAGTAAAATGTGTATAATGCATGTTCATGGCATTCCGGACTTAATCCAATATTTTCCCAAAATAAAATTCTATCAAAATTAGAAATCCATTAAGCGACGGCCGGTGCAATTCGGACCTCTATAGGTCCCCATTTAAATAAAGCGTGATTCACCGTTCCTACTCCGGCTACGTCAAATTCCGCCTAAAATCTCAATCTCTCAGAAAATGAAATTAAATATTCAATGAATCCGATGCCTCAAGAATCAGGTCAATCGGACGTCGGACGGAAAAGTTATTCACGAAAGAAACCAAAACTCAACAATTTATATTTTTATATATATCCCTTATTTCCCCCTTTATTTTCTAATTTCCAACCAAACTTCCAACACCCATAACTCTTTCTACACATTTCTCAAAAATGCAAACTATACCTTGTTGGAAAGATAATGAAAAGCTCTACAATTCTCAAGAAGACCATAAAAATCAATTCCAACCCTAAGGGTGTCAAATATCCCATCAAACCTTCTGCCTACTCAATTCCCATTAACACAGGGCAGTACATTGACAATTTCATAACTCACTGATTCTTCAGAAATAAATTACCACAAAAATATGGTCAATAAGTTCACAATGTCCTCTACAACTTTCATGAACAACCCAAAATCAAATTCTATTTCTAAACAAGTCAATTAATTCATTCAATGTTACTGTCCCTGAAATCCTCCAATTTGGGCAGTAACCTTATAACAAGCATAATTCCCTGTATACAAGTCAGTAAAATCAGAACTGTATATCCCTGAAAAGATAACATCTCAAACTTCAATTTTCATGAAGTACTCATCATCCAATTCGATCTCTATCAATTTCAAAACTGTTATGGAAGCTACTGTTATGATTAGCCATTCATAACCTAATGTAGGTCAATCTTTGAAAATCATAACTCACAATTCTGACTTGAAAATTACTCACCATATATCATTTTCAAGGTAATCTCTTCCTCTACAACTTTTCAGAAGCTCATTCACACCAATTCAGTCCACACAAAATGTTAAAATTGCCTCCAATCAGTAAACTCACAAAATCACACTTAAGCTAGGTTTCATCCAAAATGCTCAAAACCAGTCATTAGTAATCAATTCATATCTCCCAATATACAACTCTAAAAATATCAAGATCAGTAGCAATGGAAAGATAATTCAATATGCTACAACTTCCATGAAGACCATGAACCTAATACATGCTTTAAACCCTTTTATTAATCACTCCTCACTATCATGGCATTTAATTCCTTATGCAAATCTCACTTAAAACTCAAACCTTAAATGAAAACTTACCTAAAACAAAACCTCCTTTAAGCTTCAACAACCAACTTCTAACTCCTACACCAAGGTACCCACCTCCTTCCCTTCTCAAGCATGTACCAAACTCCTCTTCTAGCTTTGATGGATTAAGAGATAGTAGCTTGAAGTTATGGAGTGAGATGAGTAAAAGAGAGCCAAATTTCGATGGTTTAATCAAGAGAGTTTTTTTGTGTTTGTGTTTTCGGATGGATATAGAAAAGCCTAAACAATTTATCTCTTCATTCTGTAAAACATATCCGAGAGAATTGAGAGAAGCATTAAATGATGCCTTTTTCAATGGCAAAATGTGATTGGTCAATAATTCAAAGAAAAGTCAAAGTAGTATTTGTTTAATCCAGTCCAAAATTTTACTCCATTTAACTCCAATGACCCTACTTTCAGTCCCAAAATAAAATACCCAATATTACAGTGCCAATGGGTAGCAATTTTTGCTACCGAGAATCGACCGGTTCGCCAATTGGTGATTTTTTTCCGGTCCGAGAATTGTCTCCGGAAAAATCCAGAAAAATTCCTAAAAATCCTAAAAATGTAAAACAACTTATGGTGCAGTCCAAATAATTTTCAAACTCAATTACTCCATTAATTTCATAAAAAGTTCAATTTAAAACCTAAGCCGAAAATGTCATGAATGCATGTATACTATGTGCATGTGCTGACAATCAAGAATTATTAAGGCTATGTCTTTGTATGTGCATGCCGAGATATAATTTAATATCCCGAACCTGTCCCAATTACCAAAATACCATTTTCCTATAGGAGAGGGGATGTTACAAGAAATTGGTTTGGAAGCATAGAATCATGATGTGGACAGAAACATATGTGATATACATACGATTAGACAGATTAGTAGAGATTAAGGTAAAACTGGAATTGGACAAGATTGAAAGGATTACGCAGAGGGACTTGTCAGTACCACATATGTTGGGACCTGGGACCCCCAGGACCCCTTTCAGCCCTGGGTTCTCGCTTCACCAGCGTACCCACACTAATCAGTATTGTCCTCTTTGGTCAAGGGTGAGGCCACGACTCGAACCCAAGACCTCAAGGTTTTGTTGCTTTTACAAGCACGCCTCTTACCATTGAGCTGTTGAAAGTCGCCAAAGTTCTGCACTACCACCTTCTCTCTGATAGCTAGGTGCAGGCCCGACTCAAACCGACGACACTTTGCAGCCTCACTGAACATCATCTCTGAAGCATACCTTAACAACTGAGTAAACCGACGCTCATATTCAACAACTGTCATCTCCCTCTAGGTGAGACTCAGAAACTCCCTCTGCTTCTGCTGAATGTACACCTCAGACAGATACTTCTTCCTGTAAACAGCCAGGAAGTCTTCCCATGTCAACCCTATTGGCTTCAGCTGACTCCCCGGTACACACTCCCACCAATGCAAGGCATCACCCTGGAGTAAACTGGTAGCATAAACCACCCTTTCATCATCCTCACACTCCATCTGATCCAACACTCTCTCGGTCTTCCTCAACCAGGTCTCGGCCTCCTCAGGATCAGTGGTCCCGTAGAAGTCCATTACTCCATACTTCCTCAACTTGTCAAACTGTCTCCCCTTCTTAACTGAGGCCGAACCAAAAGCATGTGACATTTGACCCATAGCCTGAACAAAGGCCTGGGTAAATGCCTGGAACAGTCTCGGATCTAGAGCAGGCACTTGCTCGGTGGCTAAGCGACTAGCGATCATGTCGAGATCGAGGGGCTCACTACTTTGCCCTAGAGAAACCTCAGCCACTCCCGGGGCTACCGACTCATCGGTACTCTCCTCTCTTGGTGAAGAGTCAGGTGCAATTGAACCTTGCAGAAATCCTCATGTCCTTCTACGAGGTGACATCTTACTCCTTCAATGAAAACATTTATGATTAGCTAAAATTCCTTTTAATTCTAGTTCTTATATGTATGCATGTCACTTAATACAAACAATCAATTCATAATGCAAAAATTTAATCACATAACAAAACAATTTCCCTACTATGCATCCTAAGCTTAGGAGTGAACCTAAGCTCTGATACCAAACAATGTTGGACCCCGTCTCCGAAGCCCAACATTCGAAAGCATAAAAGCATAGAAGACCCAAAATTGACAACATACTGACCACAATTTGGGTAACTCGTAAAAGGAATTTCGGATTGGCTTCTTAAGGACATTTGTTCCTCATAATCTAACGATTCCATCGCCACTGAAAACGTTCAATTTGGATTAGAAATGAAGAAGTTACGCCAAAATCTCCGCTTAAAGAAAAGCGACAAGATGAACACTCTACCAACTTCATGTCAGAAATTGAAAATCTTAGAGGCTAGATTGCAGCTCGGAACCTTCATATAACTTGTAGATCTATTTCTCTAGTTTAATTTGAAATAAGAATCACCTCAATCGGAGTTCTATCGCTCAAGTTATCACCAAAATTTTGAAGCATAGTTAAACATTATCAACCGATCATCCTACTTTGTTTCAATCCACCTTTTTCAATTCAATAACAATACCGACCAACCAGGCATGAAGAGATAGAAAATTTTCTTAGGAGTCTATCGCTTCAAAAATCAGCTTAATCGGAGGTCGGACTCAAAAGTTATGGCCAAATAAAGGGGGAGAGGTCGGTCGTCGCAAAAATCGACCCCAACGGTCAGCATCAGTCGTCCACGCGAAGTGTGAGCGGAGCTCGTCCACGATCGACCTCCAAACTTTAAACCTTCATATCTTTTGACTCCGAGCTCCAAATTTGACAAACTTGGTAGTATTGGAAAGTTAAAAGATAGATCTACCATTTTCAAGGACTTAAGAGCAAGCTCGGCTTCTAAAGGAATCAAAAGTTTACTCAAAGACCGATCGACTAGCTCCTCATAAACAGTACCAGAACTTGCAAATACCATAACTTTTAACCCATAACTCCAATTTTTACAAACTTGGTGGCTATAGAAAGGTAAGATAATGCTCTACAACTTTCATGAAGACCAAAAGAACAAAATCCAACTCTATAGAGGTCGCATATGGATTCAAAGTTTTTACTAATAAAAATCTATCATTTTTGGCAGCACCTGCACTCCACTTTAACAACTCACATTTTCCAATTAACACACCCTAAAAATAGCTCATAATACATCATGGACAAGCTCTACAGCTCGCCTACCACTCTTAACAAGACTAAATGATCCTATTCGATCTATATCAGTCCAGAAATTGCAACACTACTCAACATACCTAAAATTGACCACATGAACACATCAACCCAGAATTTTAGCAGCTCATAAACCTTTGCAAATTCCCAGTGAGCTATCCCAATACAAAACCCAACAGCAACTCAACAATTAAAAAGACTCATACACATTCATTTTTAAGATCATACACCGATCACAATTCAACACAAACACATGAAGAAAAGAGTACTAGAGCTCTCCTTCTCTTTTCCAATCATAACAAAAGTTCATACACAGCTTTAGTTACATATCAACATATTTATCAAGAATCAAGTACAAAATACAAAATATGAGATGCTCAATGCTTGATGTGCTTATAAAGCTATTCCAACAGCTAGTTACTAACTTAATACAAAAGTGTCTAAAATTCTTGGAGTTATGCCCGATGCCTTGCAAGGTTCCGCGATCAACTAGAATTTGCACCTGAGGAGGGAGCATGGGGTGAGCAAAACACGGCTCAATGACTAACACGCTTATAGCCATTGAGTAATGAGTCATACATCACATAATCAAGAATCCAAAGCATTAGCAATCAACATACTATGCGTAAATACCCAACTTTATCACATAAATCACAATTAACTGAACTCATCACATAAAGTATAACATGAAATCTTCTATCAGTTAAAACACGTATTATGCATCATAAACACCAAAAATGATGAAATGCACACAATTGGCTCGAGAGTTCCATAAACACGACGGAAATCGAAGTTTACCGTAAACACGACAAGTCTGATTTCTCAGGATCTCGTGGCCTCAACCGGGCAGCCGGGAGAAGGTTAGGGGGTCATCGTGCATGAGACTAACGAAACAGGTTCTCTCTCGCCCAATCACAACCAATTTATGCTCACATATTCAAACACAAAAATAGCATTTTATGCTTCTTTCATTCTATCGAATCATCATAGTTTCATACTTTTCTTTCAAATCGAAGGAAATACACTTTCAATATACACAGCTTAACAAAGATTGCCTGCATAGGGCATTTGCCCATCACACAAAAACTATAAAATGTTACCCACATAAACGTCGGAATCCGAATTCAAGATTGCCCTTCCTCCTTGTCTTGAGTGGGGTTTTCTTGAGTTCCTTCAATTAAGCCATACTCCATTCAATGAATATATTCTAAAAGAAAGGCATAGCATTCATAAATCAAGCAAAGATAAAATAAACTTTAAACCTAACCTACCCATAAGTCATCATGCTAGAATAACCAAACCTTAGCTTAGAAATCCCAAAATCCATTGATTTCACCTTTCTCTTCTTTCTTTCTTCAAACTCTACACAAATCGTAACCTCCATTTTATCCCATTCTTGAACCTAACATAAACAAGGATGAAACTTACCTCCCACAAGTAGATTTCTCTTATTTTTCTTCTTCTTTCTTCCTCCCTTCAAGCTTCCTACGGTTCTCCCTTTTCCTCTTGGCCGAATCCCCCTTCTCCTTGGCTCACATTTTTGCTTCCTCTCCTTTGGTTCTTACGACACTTGCTTCTCCCTTTTAATTCACTTAACTCATTTGCTCTCAACTTAAAGCCTACCTCCAAAACTACGTAGTTTCAATACTCCTTATAGCTCTCTTGCAATACTTTTGGGCTCTCCTCCTTCTTCTTATTCCATTAGTCTCTAAAGCCCATTCTTTCCAACATTAATTCTAATCCTTCACTTTAATTTCAAAATTCTAATCCCAACCATACTTGCCAATTCCAAGACTCAACAATATATATATATATATATATATATATATATATATATATATATATATATATATATATATATATATATATATATATATATATATACAATTAAAACACTTAAAGCAAAATAAAGAGTAATTAAAGTAATCGAATAAATAAATAAATAAATAATTAATTAATTAAATAAATGAAAAAAAATTGGGCCCAACAACATATGTGGATATTAGGTTACTAAATCTAGTGCAATAAAAGTGTATGAACGAGTTAAATGGAGCAAAAGGAAATCTTATTAGTTATGGGGAAAGAAACATCAGTGTTGCAAACAGAAATTAGGAAAGCACAAATTGAGGAATTGAGGAATAAAGTATGTGTCCTAGTAATGTGTACCTCAAAAGAGCACTTGTCGGCTAAGAATATCGAACTGAGTGAATATATGTGTGAGTTCCTTGCAGTCTTGACTATTGGAGACAGATATAAAGCTTATATGTCTGGAATGTTTCAGCATATAAGATGAATGTATAGTGAAAAGTAACTATAAGTAAAAATCATCATTTTCCTAGTGAGTCGACAAAAAGAGTCGATCACCCTAGGTAAAAGTCAGAAAAAATGGGAATACCATTAGTGAGTGAAATTGTGAGTGAAATGAAGTGAAAATCAGAATAAAGTGGTTTTGATAGATGAATGGATTTTGGTGGATTACATCGTTGTTGACTATATGGAGAAAGATGTGAAGGTTTAGTTTACTATATCAAAAAGAGAGAGAGAGAGATGTCTTATCCTTGAGTGTATCACCTATGCCAAAGTGTAGTTAGATGAGGTACAAAGGAAATAGGGGAAGCTAAGTGGGACATCAAGTGGTCCTTATATGATGAGGGCAAAAATGAGACTAAGGCATTATGAGTGATTTTATAATTAGTATTGTTATCATCTGAAATATGTGGTTTTGGAACTAAAAGGAAAGAATTGAGTACTTTGAAACTCATCAAGGGTATAATTGAGGAAGAATGATAGCTAAATAAAGAATTGATAGGAAATGATTGAGTGTAGGAGGTAATAGTACCCCTACCTTATTCAATATTAAAAATGAATTTCGAGGAGGAAATTTTTATTAGGAGGGTAGAATTGTAACATCCCATCACCGATGGGAAGGGTAAAATGGTAATTCGGGACGGGTTATGAGTGTGTAAACTAGCCTCGGCATGTTTATGCATATGATGGCCTCTATTTTTCCATAAATTGTAATTTTTGTATATGCACATGATTGTACATGCATTCATGACATTTCCCGACATATGTGTTTTTTTGTGAAAAATATGTTAATTGTGCTTTAAAAATTGAATTGGAGTGATTTATGTGCGTTTTCCATTTTTGGGGGACTTTTAGAAATTTTCCTGAAATTTTTCGGAGAAAATTTCTGGACCGGAAAAATTGACAAGTGACAGACTGATTTATTTCTGGTAAAAAAAATGAATGCCCAATGGCACTGGCAATGTAAATACATGATTTTAGGATTTATTAATTTGAGCCATTGGAATTTTGGGAGAACTTGGACTAAAAATTGGAAGGAAATTAAATGAAAATTTGAGGGATTGACATGTGTCACTTGCCTAGCATGCCTTGCCTTGTTTTAATTAAAAGCCCCTTCTTTTCTAGTCATTATCAAGACTTCCACAATTAAGACACAAAATCCTTGTTTCTTCCTCCTTCAACCGAAACTCTCCATTTCTCCTCCTTTCTCATTGATTTTTTTCTCCTTCATTTTAGTTGGAATTGCTATCACCTTCACCACACAAGAAACCTCTCCTATGCTACTTGCTTTCTCCTCCTTGTTCACAAAGAAGCACCAACTTAAGCTGTAAGGGTGATAATCGTGTATGTGGGGAGGAAGAGGAATTGTAGTTGTGGTTGAGAAATTGAAGAAAATGGGAGCTTAATTAGGTAAATACTATGTTGTATGTTGGTTAATGCATTAATTGTGACATCTTGTTCATTAATTGCATGAAGTTATGCTTTGACTATATGGATATGTTAAGTGTAGCGCCCCCTCACCATAGGGGTACATCGGAAACCCAAGGTCGCTCAAATCGTATCCCACGATAAAGGTGCACCACCAGAACATTTCCATTAAAAATCCAAATGGCATCGCAATAAATTAAAACCATAACATAACCCAATATCGGAAACCACTAAATTTTAAAATCATAATATCAATCTAATATAGTCATCCAATAACAGAATAGACAAGTCTATCAGTCCCCTAAGCAAAACCAAAAGGAAACCGACACTGCTGCTTTATCCTAAGTCATCCTCAAAATCCAACCCAACCGACCGACACAAGGTGCCATCGCTTCCCTCCGCCAAAGACGCTTCGCTCGGTAGGAAAAGGCTATCTCCTGAGCTAGGGGTCCGCTCTATCGATCTGAAAATAGGTTGCAATTTTGGGTGAGTTTAGAACTCAAGGAGAAACCATCATCTATGGTTCACTCAAATCATACATTACGCAAATCGTACAAAGACGGCACAAAGAATATTCAATTGACAAATTATATAGCGGTTTTGATAGTTTACAACGATTATATAGTATCGATAACAATATTACAATAGCATAGAACATTTTACAAGATCACATCACAATTTACGATAAATCATAGCATCACACGATTCGATAATCATCACACAATTTGGCAATTCAATCGACCATGTATATAATGCATATGAGACTCTTTCGGTTATTCAAGATTGCGCCCAAGTGCTCGGTCGGTGTTCAATGGGGGCGTCGTCGAGATTTCTCCCTCGGGCTAAGCCCGTCAAGATAAAGATGTTAGAGCTTGAGGCTCTTTTCGGTGATAATAGCAACTTGGGTCACATTCCATTATCGATCATGCATTTATGCATGCAATGCGATCGATAATTCGATGTATGGCTATAAAAGCCCAAGATTGTATTTCTCGAAGATCATGCGATAATTCACCCAAGACAAGAGAAACATGTCATTTGATCATGTACATTTCAGACATTTCGTAATCATGCAATTTCATAGTCCAATACAAAGAGAGGCATACCATCCGATCATGTATATCTCAAGAATCATCTGATTTCACATTTGGCAAGTAATTCACGTTGAGCATTTAAACAATCAGAAATTTGAGAAACCAACTAGGTTACTCACCTGTAATTTTCGAGCTACTACCTGGAAGTTCCAGCAATGTCCATGAAATGACGATCCAACGACGCCTCTATAACAGTAAAATACAGTCCCATTACTAGATGCTCAATTAAACAGTTCAGTAATGCATATGTCTCTATGAAATTACGTACAATGCATGTTCACGATTTTCCCGGCGCTAAAACCCAATTTATAACTCTTATATCCCAAACTAACTCTTCGCCCAATTGATCGACAATAATTGGTCCAATCCTATAATTCAGTCAATTTTTCTCAATTCGTACTCCCTATAGCAATTCCCTATCCTTTGGGTCAAAACCCCTATTGAAACCCCAATTGTCTCAATTCAATATTTAGGTCACACTATGAACCATAATTGGCCTTAATCTCGATAAATCAATACCAACTAAATTAAATTCTAACTCCCATAATTATCCTCAATTGTAGACCTCTTTCTCTAATTCATAATGAATCGAGAATCACCTCAATCGGAGGTTTATACTATAAATTAGGTCCAATAAACAAACACTCATTCAATCAGGAAACTGCCATTCGCCGCGACCTACATTTTCGCCATGACGAAGAGAAGATCGCTGGCGGCGTGAAGCACGCTTCGCCAAGGCGTCGCGTCCTCTTCATCGCCACGGCACGAAGGCGAAGGTGTTCGCCATGGCGTCTCACGCTTTCTCGTCATGCGAAAGCACTCGAATTTTCGCCATGGCGAGGTCTGCTAGACGTCGCGACGTGCGGGTCACCCTTCGTCTTCTCCGATCGATTTTTCTCCATTAATGCTATTTAAAACCTCCATTAAACATCCTAACGACTCAATCTTTCACAATAAATGCCATAAATACATGAAACAACTACTAATAACAACATTAAAGCCATTAAAACTTACCAATCAAAGATCAATCCACAAATCTCTCAAAATCACCGTAACCCTAAATCTTTCTCAAATCAACGATAACTCACTCCAATCCTTCTCAACCTTCATCAATCACAATAAGTTAGTTAGGCTAGCACAATAGGAAGAAAACCATAGAGGAAAGATCGAAGAATCCTTACCTATGGAGGAAATCGAAATCACCGTGGGAGAGAAGAAGAAATGCCTTAGGTAATTCCCACATTCAAACTTAGCTATTTATAGACAAAGGTCTCCAACTCAGTCCAAATTTCAGTCTCTAAATTTCAATGGCTCAACATTTTAAATTTCCTAACAGTATCACTCTAATTTTTCCATTGCCATTAGACAGTTCTTTCAGTACTATACGGTCAATCGGTCTGTCACTCCAAAATTTTCGATCCGGGTATTTTCTCCCGAATTTCCTGAAAATTCCTATAACCCACTATCAATAGTCAATCACTCTTAGACTATTCTAAATCAGACATTCAAGCTCACTTACTCCTAATATCTCAATCAATTACAATCCAATCGGTCAATACCACAATCCAATCACCATACTACAATTAAAGTAATTGGGAAAATCATGAATGCATGTACCTATGAATAAATGAATATGCAAGAAACCTGTTCCTCTATAAGTAGAGGCCGAACGCTACTCAATTAGTGAATGCATTGAAAACTATCATCCACCAAATGAATGCAATGAAACCCATCAAGATGACCCAATATTACCATAATGCCCTTGCTATCAGTAACGGGATGTTACATTAAGTCCTTGATTGATTGATGATTAGTGAATGATGAATTAGAAGTTAATAAATTAAATGAATTAAGTTGTTTGGATGGATTGTATTATTGTTAGATGAGTGCTTATTAATGGGAAATGTTTGTGTATGAGTCTTTGGAATGATGTGGGGTTATGTTTAAGTGAATGTCTTGATGATTTTGTGGCTAAATTAGAGATTAAATTGGATGCTTATTGATGTAGGATTGGTGTTGGAATGAAAGAAGTTGAGTTTGATATGAAATTTGGAAAATTTTACTTTGAGTAGGTTTGATTTTTGCTCATAACTTTTGGATGGGGTGGTCCTATTGAGATGAGCTTTAGTTTAAATTAAACTTAAAAATTTGGCTAGATTTCACGTGAAGGAAGTTTTGTCCAATTATGCCCTTAAGGGTTTTAAATTTTGCTTGGGAATGTGAGTTATGTGTCTTTGTGTGAATAGTGTCTTGATATTGAGTCGACATTGAAGACCGTAAACTTTGGGAATTTTCTAGGCTAAAGTAGACTGATTTTGTGGAATTAGTCTTCATGAAAGTTGAATATTTACTTGTTAGCTTTAAGCATACTAAGTATGAATTTTTTATTTGTATGTTGAAAGTTATGAATTGTTAATGTTCGGTGGTCATTCAAATTGAAAAAGTGTTTTGAGTGCAAATAGCTCTAAGTGTATAGGTTTTGTGCTTTTGTGTTACGATATTAATTTTGGACCCAAGGTGAAATTGGCTCAAGTGACCTTCTGGATAGTTGTAGGCGATTGTTGTAACTTTCTAATGAGATATTATATGCAATTTTAGATGTAAGGATTGTAAGATATAAATTTATAAAGTTTTGTTATGGTTTAGGTTAAATGCCGATTTCATAAACCCTAATTGGACAGTCACATTAATGGGAGGATTTGACCTAGTTAGAGATAGAATTTGGTTCTAAGTCCTTCTTGAGAATTGTATTATATTGTCTGAGCTTTTTTATTGCTATATGGTATGGAACTTTTCGCTAAGGGGATGTGGAGTTATGCATGTTAGAAGATTGGGTTATTGTTGAGAATAATTTGGGTAGGCAGAAGTTTTGCTTGAGAATTTGTTTTGGTTAGAGTTGGAATTGGCTTCCAAGTTGTTCATGAAAGTTGTAGCATTTGTTTTGCTCTTTTGATTGATATAAAATTTGGAATTTTTGGCTAAGGGGATGAAAAGTTATGATGTTTACAAGTTTTGGTACTGTTTGTGAGGAGCTTGTCGAATGGTCATCTTGGAGTGAATTTTTGACCCCTTTAGAGATCAATCTGATCTTTGGTTCCTTCATGAAAATGGTAGAGTTGTCTTTTATCTTTCCATCTGTACCAAGTTTGTCAAATTTAGAGTTCGGAGTCAAAAGTTATGAGGGATAGAAGTTAGGAGGTCGGATCGCGTGGCCGACCGCTCAATTTCTGACCTGCTCGGGCGATCGCGCGAGCTCCCAATCGGGCGAGCATGCTTGCCAGCAGCACCGCGGACGGTCATCACGCGCGTCTGTCTGATCAATTTTGACCGACTGACCTCTCTCCACTCTTTTGGCCATAATGTTTTCGTCTGACCTCCGATCGATCTAATTTTTGAAGCGTTGGATTTATAAGACATTTATCTATCTTTCCATACCAAATTCATGATTTTTGAGATCAAACTAAGAAGGGTCGATCGGATCTAAGTGAGCAGACCGGTTGGAAAAGTCTGAACATGCTTCAGTAATTTGGTAATATCTTGAGCTATAGAGCTCCAATCGATCTGATTCTTATTTCTAATTAAACTAGAGACAAAGATCTACAAATGTTATGCAGAGGTCAAACTTCAATTTAGCCCCTAAGATGTTCAATTTCTAGAGTGAAGTTACGTGTAGTGTGTTGGTCTGAACGTGTTTTGGGAATATCTTTTCCGTCCGATATCCGATTGACCTGATTCTCGAGGCATCAGATTCGTGAAATATTTAATTTCATTTATTTGTGAAATTGGGAATTTTTAGAGCTGAAATTGACAGGAATTAGTTAGGTCAAAGTGAGGGGACCAGGTAATGATTTTTTCGATCCGTCTTTTATTTATTATTGGACCTATAAAGGTCCAAATTGAGTGTTTTTAGTGTCTATGGGTTTCTAATTTTTAGAAGAACACTTTGTGACGGGAAATTGTGATATAGTACCGGGAATGTCACGAACATGCATTGTGCACATTTTAATTGCTACATGTGCATTATTAAATATTTATGGGTGTACCTTTGGTGATGGTGAATATTTTGTACTGTTTAGAGGCGCTTTTGGAACATCACCCCACAAACGTTGCTGAGACTTCCAGGCTTTTTCTTCGAGAGCTATTGGTGAGTGACCTAAATGGTTTCTCAATTATTTGTTTATTATTTTGCGCTTATAATTCTGTAGAGAAGAATGGTGGGATTGTGCATTGTTTATGACTGGATTTGGGACCGAAGGTGTCCGATGTATTGGGAGATTATGACATAGAAGTGTTATTTGTTTGAGAATGTGAGACCTTTGTGTTTTCAATGTGATAAATTGTGACTATGATTTTAATGTGAATAATTGTGAACTAATTGTTTGAATGCGATAATTTGGGTTTGATTGTAATGTGATATTGCTCAATTGCGACATATGCATTCCATGCATGAATGCATGATCAGTTAATGACAGTTGTGACCGGAGCAGCCACCGAGAGCTACAAGCTCAACGTTTATATTTGGGCCTCAAGCCCCATAGTGATTCAGAGCCTCAGGCTCAACGATTAATGCGCCCATAATGGGACAGTTCAGAGCCTCAGGCTCAACGATTAATGCGCTCATATTGGGACAGTTCAGGCACTCAGTCACAACACCGAAATAAATTGGAATAGTGTCATATGCATCTGATTCTAATCTCTTTGATTGAGTGAAAGGCTAACTGCCTTATGCTTCTGCGGTACCAATCATGTGGTACTTCTGAATGTGAATTATGAAACAACTGTATTATGCTTGAGTGTTTTGTGAATTCAATTGGATATGGATGTCTAATCGAATGAAATGCATCTAATTGTCTATACTCAAGTGAAATTGTAAAATGTGATCAAATATGCAACAATATGAATATATGTTATGTAAATTGTTGTGTTGAATGAATTGAGTGAACCATCGATAATGGTTACCTCACTGAGTTCGCAAAACTCACCCAAAATTTGCAATTATTTTTCAGGACCCAGAAGAATACCCCGTTAGGCAACGAGCATATAGAAACCGCATGCGAGTGAGAATAGAGGTCAGGATCAGTTCGCGTCTGCATTAGAGTTTAATAAAAATTGTACTTTCTGAATTTTTGTACAAATGAATAGGTCATGTTGTATAGTCAACAAACTGAACAAAAAAAGGACCCTCGTGGTCATTGAACTCACCGATGATTATTTATGTAAATTATTTTTCCGCATAATATATAAAGTATGTGTATGTTTCAAAAAAAAATAATGAGTTTTGACTGAGTGATGTAGCACGCCACCCTCACAAGGCACGAACTCGGATATCACCATCGATGTCAGGTTCGGGTCATGCGGAAGTGGGGTGTTACACCTCCATATGGGAATGGAGACCCCACAGTCGAGATTCGCAGTTGATGAAAAAATTGGCAACTATTCGAGATGAGTTGGTGAATAAACTAGGGGGTATTGATGCAGCTACCCGAGGTGTGCAACAATCATGTATCAATGGCAACCCCTCCTTACAAAAACTCTATTATATTTTCAGGGTTATGCACTCCAGAAAACTGTGGATGTCGTTCATCTAGAAATAGTACATCCCCCCGAAATTCTCCTTTATTGTGTGGTTAAGTGCACGGGGACGATTATCAACGAAGGATAACCTACATTTTTTAGAGCTTGATAAAACTTGTGGTTATTGTCGAGCCGAAGAGGAGACTATCCAACACCTATTTTTCACTTGCCCCATTACAGGTGAAATATGGGGAACCATACGTGGATGGCTCGGGCCTAATCGGCCTATGACTACACTTACCAGCGCTCTTAAATGGCTTCGCAAAAATTTCTATGACGCACTTATCAAAAACAAAGCGGTTTGTTAGCTCTTATGACCACGATTTACATGATTTGGAAATGTCAAAATGTAATTCAAATGGAGGGAGTCATGGTTTCTAGTGCAGATGTGGTGGCAAAATTTAAAACTGTTATATACCGCATCCTCTACAGGCTCTACCCACCTGATCTTATCAATTTCTAACCCATAGAGGTTGTACTGGGGTTGGGTATTATTTTGAAGTTGTCTTGTCATGTATGAAAATGCCTTTATACGACACTAGATGTAAAGGGCCACAGGGGGTGTTTTGGTGACAGTACTCTGTTAGAGGGTTTGTATACTGACATTTTATTGGGTGTAGTGGGGCGGTGGTCTATAGTTTCCCATTCCTTGTTCGTCTTGATTGCCTGGTGTCTAGACGTTGGGAGGAGTTGAGCTCTGGTACAATGTCAGTAGGCAAGCAACTATGTCTCCCCTTCATGGTGTTTATCCTCCTTGGATTCCCATTGCATGCAGAAACTACATTCTGAGTCTCTGGATGCTCTGGAAATCTTGAGACGAGGAGGGGGAGGTAAGTCCTGATGGTCATCCATGGCTACCTAACGGCCAGCCTCCCATGGAAAACGACCTATAATTGCTGGGAACTTCGCCTCTAGTGTCTGTTTATTTGAGTGATTTTTGGGCAGGGTAGCTGGGAAGGGCTGAGGTTGGTTTGGTGGAGCACCATATTTTGCATGCATACATGGTGGAGGTTGTAGGGACCCGATCCCGTAGATCGGACCCCAACCGAAAAACGAAATGAAAGACGGATAACAAAGAGGCGGAACGAATAAATCGAAGCAAATCAATTACCAATCGAAAGCCAACTTGAAAATCAAAGCATACAAACGAAGTCAAATCGAGTTGGCTCGGAATCAAATCAAATAAACGATTCAATCGAACTGAAACAAAAATTTCTGACATCCGTGAATAATTATCTTAAAGAAGTATCGAAATGGTCGCGTTGGGTACCTTAAACTTAATCTATCTGATTCAGTGTAAATTTTTTCTTTTTTTTCTTATTTTTCATTCCTTCTCTTCTTATTCCTCTTTATTCAAAGCTCATACTAATCAAAACAATATCATTTCCCTTTTTGGAAATTCATTCTAAACAAAATCCCACTTACTTGATTCTTCATGTCCAAACCACATCTCATCAATAAATTCAAAACTTGTCATTCGCTTTATTTGCCAATAAACACTCAATACGTACCACTTTATTGCCCTACAAAAATCGGGCAGCATAACGACTATATTTTATTAACCCAAAACCGCAATATACATTCACAAACTTATACATTCATAGCTTACTTTCACTTCATAATCCAGCTTAAACACACAATCCCCAAATCAATACACAAATCTCATCATGCAATATAATTCATACACAATCCAAATCATAATTAATCTCTACTCAGTTTACATAACTCAAGTTCTTATACAATTTCACCATCCGAATACATCATGAATTAAACGCTTACTTTATACTAATGGCATTCCAGGCCATAACCAATTACCAATGTTCATAACCCAAAGTACACAATGTACAATAATTCAAATCTTGACAATAATTCAATGGAATCATATATAAACAGAAACCCTCATTCATTTTCCACCCAGTCTTCTTCTCATCACCTGTAGATGGGAATGAAGAGGGTGAGCTTAAAAAGCCCGTGGGTAACATGCTTATAACCAATCATAAGCAAAACTATTGAAATTGTTCATTTCCATTGTAAAACTCTCTTTGAAAATTCATGTACCACATATTTCCCAAGTTCACAATTTGTCAAGAAATTTAAAAACTTCATAAATCATGATTCAATGCATCAAAACACACTTGATGAGATTTTTGCTTCAAAGCATACTACTCAATTTCATCACATCACAACACATCAAATGCAAATGCATAAATCAAATGGCTCGAGAGGTTCCGTGAACGAAATAGAGAAACTGAAGTTTACTCCGTGAACGAAACGAGTCTATTTTCAGATCTCGTGTGGCACAAGCGGCCAGCCGGGAGAAGGCTATTGTCAACGTTGACGTGACTTACGAAACAGTTCCTCTCTCGCCCACACAATCACATAAGCAATGCTTTCATGCTTTTCATATTCTTTTCCATTCATATCAAAATGCCATAACACAATTCAATGGCATAACATCATCATGCTCACAATGCATTTATGCATGTTCACAACAATTCACAATTTATCAATTCAAATTCAATTCATGGAGTATATGAATACATATAAACCAATTCTTCAAATCATTTGAAAACAATATATGCATAATTATAAAATACTTGAAATCATTTTATTCTTTCAACAATTTGGGAAAAATTTTAATGGCTTATTATTCAACTATAAACATGAAACCCACCTCATATTCCATGCCATAAGCTTGATCCAATCATCAATTGTCCATAGCTTCCTTGATTCTTCCACTTAAAATTACCTAAACCATAATCAACCAAATCCAAGAGCATAACCATCATATTTCTCAAAATTGCTTACTTGATTTACAAGCCCATACTCATTTCATGCTATCTAAATCAAGAACTCCCAAAATCCCCAAATCTCAAAATTTGGGCATAAACCCTAATAATTAATCATCCAAAATTAAACATAACCCAATGCATAATCACTCAAATTAACTTCATAAATAACAAACTCATATCCATCTCATGCCAAATCAACCAAAAACCTAAGAAAATCTCAAAGCTCATAAAGTTCTCTTACCTTTTTCTTCTCCATTTTCGAAACTTCTAGGCTCCTTTAGCAAGTTTTCACCTTCTTCTTCACCTTTCTCTTTGAAAAGCAACAAAAACCACTTGAAATCCCATAAAAATCGCAAACCCTGGGAACTCCCTCTTCTCCATCGCCATTCTCCTTCTCCCTTTCTTTTCTTCCTCTTCTTTTAAAATTTTCGTGACTTGCTTCTAGAACCAACGACCCTCTCCCTTTCTTATAAGCCATGTCATTAAAAATGGGGGTGAAAAGACCCATTTGCCCCTCCTCAAAAGCCTATAAACTTTAATCTTTAAGTTAACTTCCAAAACTGCCCCTGAACATTTCTCATACTTTAGGACATTGTTTTCACCATCTAAATGAAGGAATTAGTCAAAACTTCCTTTTAGATAATTGTTCCTCTATGTCTTAATTTCATAATGTCACAAGAATCATCCAATTCGGAGCACTACATCAAAAGTTATAGTCAAAACATATCGGACACATCATTTGCTAACACATTTTCTAGTAATTCACTTCCTTCCACAAATATACATTCTTAAAGAATAAAATGAAATTTCATTTATTCATAACAATTGTATCCCCATGTCTTAACTTTATTTCGACTTAAACATCGCTTCAATCGGATCTCCACAGATCCCGAATTTCACAAAATACTGAACTATGTTCAGAAACTTTCCTGTCTCACTTTGATTCAAATAATCTTGCTCAATTAAATCTCTAAAAATTCATAATTTTCACATAACATGAACTTCATTGTCTTAGGAATCCAACGCTTCGAGAACCAAGTCATTCGGATGTCGGACGGAGAAGATATAAGCAAATGATTTGACAAGGTCGGATGAGGAAGGAAAATAGCAAGATCAGAATGAGGCAAATCATTCGGATTATCATAAGATTCAATCAAGCTCTTTCAATTCAACTCGAAATGATACAATTTTCATGGAGAGAAGGATACATGTGTTAGGAATTCAATGCTTCAATAATCGCCTCAATCCGAGGTCGGATGAGTGAGTTATGATCAAAACAACTCAACATGTTCAAACCCCAAAATCCCCAAATCTCAAAATTTGGGCATAAACCCTAATAATTAATCATCCAAAATTAAACATAACCCAATGCATAATCACTCAAATTAACTTCATAAATAACACATGTATTTTCAGAAACTTTCCTGTCTCACTTTAATTCAAATAATCTTGCTCAATTAAATCTCTAAAAATTTATAATTTTCACATAACATGAACTTCATTGTCTTAGGAATCCAACTCTTCGAGAACCAAGTCATTCGGATGTCGGACGGAGAAGATATAAGCAAATGATTTGACAAGGTCGGATGAGGAAGGAAAATAGCAAGATCAGAATGAGGCAAATCATTTCGATTATCATAAGATTCAATCAAGCTCTTTCAATTCAACTCCAAATGATACAAATTTTCATGGAGAGAAGGATACATGTGTTAGGAATTCAATGCTTCAATAATCGCTTCAATCCGAGGTCAGATGAGTGAGTTATGATCAAAACAACTCAACATGTTCAAACCCGAAATCGATTTGAAACTCTTTTGGCGCAAATGCCATAACTTTTTCTACAAATATCCAAATGCCTTCATTCTTGTGCCATTGGAAAGATAACATCAAGATCTACAACTAGTATTTTCGGCCTCTAAAATGGTCAAAATCTCGTTTTTCACCAGTTGACCCGTGGCTGTCCGTTAAACGGACATGCGTGTCCGTTTAACGGATACATACGGCCCAAAAAGTATCAAACCATCCGAGAATGTCCGTTAAACGGACATACATGTCCGCCTAACAGACATGAGCAAGGGGAGGGGTCCTTTTGACCCGAAGCTGTCCGTTAAACGGAATCCCATGTCTGTTTAACGGACATGGGTTTTCCAAACCCATTCAGAGTCCGTTTAACGGACATGGATTTTCCAAACCCATTCAAACCTTTTTCCAATATTTCTCACAACCAAACTAACATCATATACACTTATAATCTCCACAAATTTTACTTATTCAAAGGTCTAAACACTTCATAACAATTCAAGCAATAAATTCAATTCATGAACTTCTCAAAACTCAACTAAATTGGTTCATCAAAACCACAATTCTCAAACATTCATCAAAGCTGTCACTAACATAAATCTTATATAACATCATAACTTGTATCAACTATAACTCTTAACTCCGATCTCGAAATCTTACATACTTGATCTCGTTAGAAAGATAAAAGAGCAAGCTACAACTTCAAAGAAGGCAACTTTGGCCAATTCTATTTCAATCATTCTCTAATTTCCTTTGAATCAGTATACACATTTAACATTCACCCTAACTTCACTTTCTTAATTGCAAAACATTTATAACAATTCAACTATCATTTGGAATTTATCCAATTCTCAGCCTCAATTCATATGATTTCTTACATTTAATAGCATTACGCCATTCACCAAGTTCCTCTCTTGATTTGCATAATATCTCATATGTATCACCATAATTCGTACTAAGGGTCTCTCAACTCACCATCCATACATGATTCACATTCCAATATCATAATCATCTATAACACAAATCACATACAAAAACACTCATTTGATTTCATTTTCATACTTCAAGGTTCGGGGTCCAACAGAGGTGGTGGGTTGATGGTGATCCTAAGACTGTATAAGGTGGGTGCAAGGTGACGACGTCGTCTGGCCTATAGCGAAACGGCATAGTCTGGGCTGATGTTAAATGGTGCCACATGGAATGCTTTGTGAGAGTCTGGATTGGGAGGGAACGATGTCGTCTGGAGAGGCGGGGGTGAGAACTTGGTTTGACCTAGAACGAAGTCGCCTGGGATGCGTGAATGGCTTTACATGAGAGGAAATGAAATGGTGCCGCATAGACAAAAAGTTGTATGGTGTCACTTTGGGTGGAGTGGAAATGGCAACTCCTGGATGTATGCGAAACGACGTCGCTGATTGCTGCAGGACGACATCGTTTTAAGAAGGTGTGGAACGATGCCGCCTGGCCTAGAGAGGTAGAAGTTGACTGTGCTGGAGTACATGGTGTCGCATAAGGGGTGTAGAATGATGTCGTAGAGCCTGGTGGGAGCAGCGTCTATCAGGATATATAGGCACCCTCAATGGATTAGGCTACTGGATTGAAGGAACAATGCTGGATTCCTCTTCTCCCTAGCCTCATGACCCACTACATCCTCCGACTGAGCTGAGTTACTTAGGCTTTCTATCTGTGGGCTGATAGTGAACAAGGAAGGGTCGCATGCTCTACTGTACCTAGGTTGGTAGGCGCTCTATGGACTTCTGTGTAATTAGTGTAGATTTTTACAAGTTTGTAGGATGGCCCATTCTTTTTGGATTTTTTGGGTGTACTGGGCTTTTAGGGTGTTTGGGTCCATTTTAGGACATAAGGCACTTTTGGATTTGTCGTCCCCTTATTCTTTTGACTAGGGTATGCTCCTTTGAAGTTATACATATCTCTTTGATGAATATACCTTTTACCATTCATCAAAAAAAATTTCAAGTTACAAATCTTTGCAATTTTGGAATACCACTGTCAAATTAGTCTCACCAAGCAACTATAAGACAATAGAAGTTTAAAAAAAATAAAATGATTAATTTCCAACAAGCAACAAAGGTAAAGATGCATATATACCTGGATTAAACTTGTCTATTTGACAAATAGCAATTATCATCCTAAAATCACCAGAAGCATCCTTATAAACCTCTATTTGTGAGTTTGAGAGATTCTGCATCATTCATAGGCAATAGTTATTATAATAGTTAATAGCTTTTTTGTAATATCCTGTCTCCTAAATTGTTGAGGATCAGAGGGTTTAGAAAATTAAGCTCATACATATCGCATTAAATGAAATAATTTATATTGCTAGATGATTAATTTGGTGCATTAGGATACAAATTTGTTATTCTGTGTACATGCATGAGATTAGCATACACGCACATAGATTATTGTTTATAAATATGAGAAATAAGTGACAAATGTTTTATGTGCACTTAATTGACATTTTCTGGGATGCTTGGATATGATTTTGATGAATTAGAATTAAATTAGAAATTGACGGATATAAGTTAGTGATTTGAAGTTAATTGTTAAAAATCAGAATTTTGAGGAGTCAATGTATAAATTGACTTAGTAGGATTACCAAATGGTAAAAATTAGATACAAATGGCATTTTATATTTGTGGCAAGTGACCCTTTGGTTATATGTGGAGCTTTATAATAGTGATATGTATAGCTTTATAAATGATGACATATGTAGCCCTACAATTAGTAACATGTGTACCCTTACCAATAGCAAAATATGGAGGCTTAAATGAGTGATATGTGGAGCCTAAAGTTAGTAACACATTGACCAATAGAAGAATAACACATGTACCAATAGAAGAATAACGCTTGGACTCATAGAATCGTGACTCATGGATTCATTTGACTTTCTTTGAACCTTCTAGAGAAATAGATGAAAAAGGCAACATAAAGGAGAGTGAGGATCTTCCGTGAGGTTAGAAGAGGGAGAAAAACACAAATGAGAGAGAGAAGGAAAGAAAAAGGGGAAGAGAAGGAAATAAGTTACCAAGGTAGATCGAAATTCTGGTTTCAATTTAATCTTCCTCTTTCGATCTATTTTACATATCTTTAAAGCTTGAATTTCAAGAAACTCAAATAATGAAAGTTGTAGATATACGTCTTAGCTTAACCTCTGTGAAAGTTTCTTGATAAAATAGTGACTAGAGCTTGAGTTATGCTTGTTTCCCTAATATTTCCCATGACAAACTCATGTGCAGGAACCTTGAATTATTTCCTAATTTTTTAGGGTTTTAGGGACTGAACTAGTCAAAATAAGATTATTGATGTCTTATTAATGCTTCTATGGAATAGTTTGGCCCGAAGATTTCTTGATAATGATTTGTTGTTATTTGAGCATTGGTTGCCAGCCTGTTTCTTACCAGAAACAGGACAAAATTTGGATGGGGTTGTATTTCTAAGGGGAGATTCTTTTTATGTAATATTTGGATATATTAAGACTAATGAAGTCTAGTTTTAAGAGGCATAAGAATCACGATATTTGGAATTTTTAGGAGAGAGTTATAATTGAAAAAATGTAGCTTGTCCATAAAGGAAGATTCTCTTAAGTGCTTTAAAATGTTATCCAAAAAGTTAAAAAATGAAAAAGGAATTTCTATCACTGGAATTAGGAGTGATCCTATGGAGAATTTAAAAATGAAAAATTTAGAATATTATGTGAAGAGAATGGAATTTTCTATAATTTCTCTGCTCCTAAAACTCCACAACAAAATTAAGTTGGTATAATGACTATATTAAGGGGGAAAAAAGAGAGGAAAAGGGAATAAACAAAAGTATTTGATTTAATAAGGCTTCATATAAACGGAATTAGGGTTATTTAATAAGTATGTAAATGTGCACAACTTGTGGACATATGTAATTTATGAGTGTAGCTTGGTTTAAGTCATTTAGTGGAATTAGAGTATTAGCATATAGAAAAGGGAATTAATTTAGTCGTTGACTTTGTCTCTTAGTATTGAATTATAATTATAGTAACTAATTTAGTTAACTTCCTCATCATACTTAAATCAGTAATCCCTATTAAAACCAAAAATTAGGCTTTAAATTATAGTTTAAATTTTGAATTTGAAATAATTTTATGATTATAAAATAAATTGTTAGTTGGAATTTGAGATCATTTTATCATTTTATAATAAATTATTGATTGAGATTTGAGATATTATATTTCTAGGATACATTATTGGTTGAAATTTGATTATTTGAAATTGTTATAGAATAAATTATAATACATGATTTTCTTCCATATAAATTATAATTATATGCAATTATGCATTCCTAATGAAAATGTAAGATACAAGAAATTGATTTATACTTTTAACATATTTATAAATAATTTTCATGTTTCTTTTACAAATATTCATTTGACTTTTTAACATGTTCACGTTCAAATTATTTACTTTACATTTTTTTACATTAGCAAAGAATTGATTTAAACGTGTTAAAGTTATAACTCATAACATGTTATCAATATAGTAATAACATTTATAGATTCTAATATATTTGTTTTATGGATTTTACTTTTTAAGTATTTGTATATTTTCAATCTTATAACCATGTAATGAACTAATGATGTTATATGTATACATCCTAAACTCGTTATAAGTCTCAATTAGTATAATTGGTTCATTGATCTATTTGACATTCTTTATTCTATAGTTTAAATTAGTGTTTTGTCTTTTGATACTGGGTTATTCTACATGATTGTATTCCTCGAAACAAGCTCTTGTTGTAATTGTATGGAGTCATGAACTAATAACATTCATACTATATGATGTTTTGATGTAATTATTCTCTATTATATGATGCATATTGCAACATTTTAAACACTTTAAATTATTCTTAATTTTATATTTTATGACATCTAAATAGTTTTATTATATTAATTATAGTTATTGTTTATATATGAGATATGTGAAAAGTTATATTAACATAAACACGGAGAAAGTTGTATTTCAAATTTATATTATTATGACTTCGGAGGCAAGATTGATGTAAAATAAAAATTATATAGTACAATATATTGATAGACTATTTTGTGATTTTAAAAATTACCAAAAAAGATACCTAATATTGACCGTTATAAATGCCATACCATACCAAAACTAAATCCAAAATTAGTATTGGTACAATATTCATAAAATTATATTTTTAAAACCCTTCTTCATAGTCTCACTAACTAACTATTAATCAATTATAGATTAAATATTATTTTGTCACCATTTTTTTTACTAATTAATGTCTTAAATTTAGTTTGTCATAAAATTTTGGTTATATACAATAGTGGCTAATGAAAATAAATGTTTAACTCCTATATGACTTTTGATATAACTTAATTTCTTTTGTAAAAATAAACAAACATTCCTTAATAACTCTTTATTAATGAATCAATCAATCAATTTTAAACCTTTGATTAAAAAATTTTCTATGAATTAAGCAATTTTACTCGATCCTTTTCTTGTTAAAATTTTATTATATCTTTCTTTTGCTCTTTGGCCAAAAGAAATATATAAACTAATAGAAAGACATCTTATGACCTGATGTATAAGTATGACAATAATTTGTATAATTAAATATAGCTTAACTTTATTAAAATTATATCTTCAATTAAAATCTTAAAACATAGTTACTCCTTTTAACTATCATTCTTAGTCGATGTAAAATCATATAGTTAAATCATACACTTACCACACTCCCCTTACGCTTAGGAATGGATAATTGGGATGTAAAGTTTTCAATCTTATATATTTGTGGGTGCCATAAGACTATACATGTGTGGTAAAACCCAACGTCGAACTAGGCTATCTTTGACACTATACTAAAAAGTTCCATATACCTCTCCTTTAGGATGAGGAGGAGTGATTCATATATAAGTACAATTTGTATCTTCAACAAAAAAATTTAAGTTATTGGATAATGGATTAACTCTTGTACATAAACTATCCTTAATGTCTGTTCTTAGTTAATGTGAGAATGTCACAAATATTTAATACACTCCCTTAAGCCAAAAAATGAATATTTGATATGTGAATTTTATAGAATTAAACATTTATGAGTACTAATAAATGGACATTTATAAGAAGATTCAATATTAAACTAGAAGTATCTCGACACTATATTAAGTTTTAATAACATTCTCTCTCCGATGTAGAGGATAGGTTTATATACAAAAGGAATAACATATCTTCTCTAAAAAGCTTCAAACATTGGATTATATGAGATATAGATTTTTTCATCTTTAAATTCTTGCATAATTAATGTTTTATGAAATTGTGCATTTTGATGGTTTGTAAACTTTAGAATCGAGTTGATGTTTATTTTAGTCCCTAATGGAACTCAAGAGAGGGGAGAGGGTGATTGGTTGTTTATAAATTTTAACAATTTCTAGAAAATATACTCAATTAATAACAATCAATATAAATATGGATAAGAAAATTACTTAACATAAATTAATGAAACAATTGAGCATTAATTTAAAGAGAATAGGAAAGAACGTAAACTGATTTATTATGATTCAGTAAACAACCCTTGCCTACATCCACTCCCAAGACTCTTCTTAGAATTCCACTATAATTATTTTTTAAAAGTAAAGCATAAACTTTGTGCAATCTTTTTTGTTAAAAAGGAACCCTTCTTACAATCCTCTTCCAAGGTGAAGAGGCATATCAATCTTACTTAAATCTCCCTTAAGTACAATAATATATGCTCCAATCAAAGTTTTCAACTCAAAATATCCCACTTTATCACTTGATAATTCGAAAGACCCACTCAGACAAATATGAAATAATTACGCTTAAATGACTGAAAAAAACACTAAAAAAATGTGTGTAAAAAAACACCTAAATAATTTTTTATGCTAAAACTAATGCAAAACACCTATTTATAGTATTTTGGGATCCTTCCTAGCTATTGGAGCCAACAACTAGTTGTTACAACTACTATATGTAGTATGTTAGTCAACTTTAGGTAGTAGTTGAAGATTAATTATCCAAAACAATTGAACATCCATATCCATATCCAAATCATAACACAAAGTTCAAATACATATCCATATCACAACATATAGTTCATATACATATCCAATGAAAACATAAGGTTTAAGCTCGATTCATTTTAATGTTAATTCACCATCATGAAGTTGAGATTTTGTTGAAGTTGATTTTTTGGCCCTTTGATTCTCCTCCTAATTGTAGTTGTTGTTTAAGTATTTGTATTTTAAAAGCTTGAGTTAGTACGAACACTATTTTGACTTCCACCCATCTATAGAACATTATAAACAAAAAATATTATTACCAATTAGGAATAAATAACAAAATTAACCAAAAATTTTGTTAATTGGTAATAAACTATAAAATAAGTGTTCCTAGTAACTTCTGCAAATGTTACTATATATCCTTAGGTGGCTGATGTACACATAAATGTTTATGATATGAAAAAATTTAAGGAAAATAAACATAGAAAGTGAATATTCACTCACCACCCTCTTCTTCCTTCTTAAGATAGTTGTTACAATATTAGATCCTATAGATATTGATTGACTATCTCTTTTTCTTATACCATTGTCAATATTGGATATAAGTGTTGGATTTTGATGGTATTCCTTGTCTTCACTATATTATACATCTAAAATTTGTAATGAATGACTGGAAATTAAAAGAATGCTTGCATAAACACAATTATAAATCAGTATACAATTACCTTAGCAATTTCATGTTGTCTCAAGGTTACTCCTTATTTTGCATCCATTTTCATTGTGACCAAATTTGAAATAATGATGAAATCTTATGAGTACTCAATTGGTATGGACATAGTAGCCACATTTTTGTGCTCAACTTTTGGGAAAAGATTCTTTCATGCATCTATTAAACCCTTAACAAAAAAATAGGAACAAACAAAACCATTATAATGTAAGTATAATAATTCAAACCATATTCAATAATAAATAGTACAAATATTAGAATGTTCATCTTTTGTTCATCGCTATAAATGTCCATGAATTCCAATAGCATTTAGATTATCATCAATAAGACCTAAAAACCAATGACAAGATTGATAATTCTCTCCCTCATCCATAATAGGACATATAAAGTACATCTGATTGTTTCCATCATGCCTAACTTTAGCTAACAAAATATCTCCAAGAAATGTTTTTTAAAAAAGTCCACATAACCCTATTATTTTTCTATAACCACTATAGAAACCATACTTCAATGCATTAAATCCAACTTAAAACCTCTTAAACATTGGTTTTTTAGACTTTTCATCAAGTTCATTATAGATGATGAATTAGCCTTCTTTATTGGTCCACCATAATTCTTGTCCATAAAATCAAAATTTTGCATAATGTCTTTTTATAGGTCCTCCTAGCATCATAATTGCTTCCTACTCAATCATATAACATTGAGATTTAATCACTTGCATTAAATACTTCCTTTGAAGATGATCTATTATCTCACTAATTGGTCAATTTAGGTTCCTCCTAAACTTATGTAAGCATTCATTTGTTATCTTTTTCTTACTAGCTTGCGTGTTTCTTTAAACTTCCTTTCAATTATGCTTATTTTCTAATATCTTCATCGAAAAGGTTTTTTTTTTAATTTCCAATCCAACTAGCTAAACCTTAAAAGGGCAGTGTGGGTCATAAACAGCTTCCATTCTTACATCAACTCATCATTGAAACATTATATTTATTTGTAATTGCATAATTTCTGATTGCGTCCTTAAACTGAAACTCATCCTTATACTTCATACCAACTTCAAACTAAAAATCTTTCATATCCACTTTCGGATTAAAAATAATATATTTCGTCTTTGTGTTAGAGGTCTCAAACCCACCATCATCACTATGTATTGGTGATTGAACTTCAGCATCATTATCCTTATACTCAATACACAAACCTTGTGAAGCCCATACTTCTCTTTGTGAATTGTTTGAATAATTTTACTCTTCATTACTACATTTTCCACTACTTTTAGTCCAAATGACAACACCATCACATTTAAACACACTACCTGCCTTCTTCCCATATTTTTTTCATTAGATTTTGTAATAACATATTCTTCATCATCAGTTGCATAAATTTCATCATCACTAATACCATTTTCAGATTCATTCATCTCTATAACAATAAAATCTTCATCATCTTATTCCACCTGAGGTTGAATAGCCCCTCTTCACTACTGATATTAGAATCAATTTCTTCACCATTAGTTGCAGGATTGTTACTACCATACTCATAATAAGTTTCAACATTGTAGTTGTTCAATTCTTCTATACGTTGAAACATCAACAATATGTCCTTATAAACATCTCTTTGACTCTTTTGGACATTTATAAAAATATAGATACAACTTTATATCCTTTATCTTCTGATTCTCCTTTTAGTAAAACATACTAGGTTCATCAATACCAATATCCATCTTCCTTTTGATCTCACCCTCCAATATATTTGTTGTTTTCATTTCTTTTAATGAACTTAAAATTTATCAACATCTGCATTAAAATAATTATTAGTATTAATTTCTAACAATATATATTAAAGTGTAATAAATCAAAACTGCAAACATTTTAGAATACCAAAACCATAACATGTTCTTTTTAAGGATTTCATTCCTACAAATTATTTATATAACAAGTCCTCAACATGTGAAGCTAAAAGAAAAGAAATTGAAATGTGAATGTTAAAGAACAAAGACAACCACCTACTCAACTCATCACTTATTTTATGCCAAGAATCTTTATAAAATAAATAGAACATACTAATAGGGATTAAAGTTGGAAATAATATGGCAATCAATCACTTTGTATGCAATTTTTAACATCAACCAAAATTTTTAACTAAATTGTCTTTCTAGACACAAGTATGAGATTCCCCTTTTGACTAGTTTACTTTAAAGCCTAAAGAAATAATATGTAACAATATTTAGTTTATTCTTTTAGGTGTTAAATGAAAACCTTTTACCATAAAACAAAAAAAAAACTTCAAACATATTTCACCCATCTGTTACATGCTTTGGTTTTTCAATGTATTTATTATAAAGATAAGGAGAAAATTTTGTCATTGATGTTGGTGTCAAGAAAAACTTGACACCCTTGAACCATTCATCCATATTATTAGTATCTTCATATTGGGGGCCTTGAACCATTGAAATTACATCATTATTTTGCTAATACCAAGACAGGATAGTATAAATCAAAAGGTAAGAAAGAGAAGGTACAATAGACTTGTTAAAAGTAAACAATATCAAGTGTACTAGAATGTATATACATATTTTTATTTTAATTAAACTTGACTAAATGAGGTGTTGAGATTTGTATGAAAAACAATTAGGAGTATGATATGTAGTTGGTTTAAGACCCTAAACCTACTTAATTCTCATTAATGTTTTCTAACTTTTTGATTACTTATAACCAAAAATCTATAGGCTATAGGTGTATTTGATCTCTAACATATAAATATCTTTATTGCATTATGAACCCTACATATTAGATATAAGCCTTATACCCTACCTCACTATGAACCAACCAAAAGTATATTGCATATAAGGAAAAACAACAAAAAGATGCAGTGATTTCAGAATGCTCTGCCTTTACCTCTACCTTTACTATGGAGACTTCTACCATCAAAACACCTTAGGTTTTATGTTTAAATTTTAATTAAACATTAAATAGTTAATTAAAAAAGAGACACATATCAACTACGTGATATATCTAAATATCTGACATGGTTAGCTACGTTAATAAAAAACTTAGCGTTGTACAATTTTTGTAACAAATTAAAAGTTTCGGTATTGTAACATCATTTTTAAAGTTTGGACTAGTATTATTAATTTGAGTAAATTTTGAAATTTTTTATAATTAACCACTTAATTTATCAAATTTCAAGTTATAATTGTAAACATAAGAGTTGTGGTGAGCTTACAGTTTCATTTAATTGATAATTTTGAGGTTTAACCGTGTTTATAAGCACATTCTTATGTAATTATTAACATATATTTATTATTGTGGATGTCGAGTGTGTTTCAAAATGTTGAAATGACACTAATGATTACCTTTGATAGTTCGGTTGCATTTATGGCATTGGTGTCTTATATGTCCAATTGACGTGTTATGATGATAGATTTACTTAGTTTATTGTGTATTGAGGCATTATGAGGGCATTGATTATATCTATATGATGGTCCGGTGAGAAATATTTGACAAAATAGTGTGTACCATTTGTATGCTTCACTTTATTATTTTTTTTCTTTTGAAAAATATGCATGATATGTTAACTTTTTTAACACATCTCTTAGAGGGGAACAACTCTTCTGTTCCCAAGAACTCAGTTCCCCTAGTTTCCCTTTAATCTCAACCATCCAATTGAATAAATTAGATGGTTGAAAACGAAGGAAACAGGGGGAGTAAATCTTCGAGAACAGAAGATATGTTCCCCTCTTAGAGATAGTTGTAGAATCACTTAGGGACTGGATTAAGATTTCTTGATGTAATTTTATTTAGTTCCTTTTGTTTTTGTTATAATATTTATTATGTCTTATTATTTAATTTTTTCATTTTTGATTATTGAGCATTCAAGATAATGATTAAAAATATAAATCAAGAAGTCTTCTTGAATTGGATTCTTGGATAAGAGTTGTTGCACAAATATAAGTCCATCTTGAATGAAGATTGGTGTGGATCATATTTATTTTTCAGATATGGATAACATAAGGTTGCGTGAAGGTTGTGGACATGTTGCGTGAAGGTTTCCAACTCTTTTCATTTATTGCATGTGTGACTCTATTTTTGGAGAAAATAGACACGTGAGTGATTTTGTGAGGTTTTTCTAGTGAGTGTTGATAGCGAATGAAAGAGGAAAAGTGTTATGTTTTTTATCTAAATATTTTACTACATTGAGGGAGGCTTGCGTGTGATGTTACCAGGTGTGAAGAAAATTGAAGATAGCCGAAGGTGTGTTGATACTTGCATGACCTAGCTCCTGCACTTGAAACGTCATTGACTTGGTAAAGGTTTGGCTAGGCGTTGAATTGATGGTTTGTGTGTGATCTAGCTTTTGCTACATAAATACGTGAGTCACTTGGTAATACTTCAGTTTTGGTGGTTATGGTAAGTGAATACGTCAAAGGTGAACCTGATATCTAATTTGTTTTGTTGTGGGTTGAATTAAGGAAAACTTGTGAGTGTCTCTTGGTTTGTGTTTTGGTGTGTTCTTGTTGATGGTGAATGGGCAAATCTAGTGATGATACTTGCGTCACTATTCAACTGTGCATGATTTCGTGGTTGTGAAGAGAGTTGTTCTTTATTTCTTACTCAAGCATCTTCTTGAGTGGTGAATTGTTTGTTAAGCCACTTGAGTAATTTATTCATTACTCTTACTTTAAAAGATTATTGAGAAAAATATTCTGTTGAGGTTAACATGAGTTGGTCATATTATTGGGTATGAATTACTTTCATAGATAGTGAGGACGAGTGGTAGCGTCAAGGATTAAGTGGTGTTGGCTTATTAGAGCATTGTGTAAAACTATTATTGTCCTTTGATGAAAGTATTAATCTGGGTGAGGGTCCCGTAGACGTAGATAAGGTGTGTCGAACTGCATTAAATATTGGTGTTGAATTTTTTGTTGCATTTTAATTCTTTTGATTTTTGTTTATGCTAGAAATAACTGTCGTAATTAGAAGAGTTTGTGAAACCAATTCACCCTTACGATTTTTTCAATTGGTATTAAAGTAAGATCACCTAATTAAAACTTGGTACATCAAGTTTGTGCAAATCCACATTTCGTCAAACATGGCTACAAGAGAAGGTGCATCAATTACCAGGCCACTGCTATTGGATGGTTCTAATTATCCTGCGTGGAAAGCACGTATGAGAGTTTTTATTCAGGCACAAGGAACAAAGGCATGGTGTAACATCCCACCCCCGACGGGAAGAGTAAAATAGTAATTTGGTCAGAGATGAGAGTGAATAGGACTGATTTGGCATTTTTATGCATACTGGTATTTGTGAACAATGAATTTTTGCACATGAAAAATAACTGTACATGCATTCATGATATTTCCCGGTAGTTGAGCCTAAATGGGATTTTATTCTGGAAAATGTGGTTTATGGGCTTGAAAATTTAATTGGAGTGGATTGTTATGCGTTTTATATTTTCAGGGAATATTAGGAATTTTTCTGGACTTTTCCAGAGAAAATTCCTGGACCGGAAAAATCGCCAAGTGGCGAACTGATTGATTTTCGGTAGTGAAAATTTCTGCCCAATGGCACTGGAATATTGGATAAATAAATTGGAGGGATTAATTAGAGCCATTGGATGGATTAATTAGAGCCATTGGATGGATTGATTAGAGCCTTTGGATGGAGCTTATCTTTTTCAATCACAATACTCACAAAACCTACACTTATGGTTAGGTTCCAACATAATGCACATAACCAGTCAATAGTTAACAACTCATAACTCCCTATACATAGGGAAAATGTTTTTCAAACTTTCCAGACCTCTAATTAACACATAACTTTACATTTCTTCTTTTATAACCATGGTCTAATTCCGTCATTATGACATTCAAATCTTCCATTAACAATCAGCTTTAACATGCAGTCACAAAGTTGGACCCTGTCCGACTTAAAACCTTATAACTCATTCATTTCACATCCAATTAAGGTGATTCAAAGTTTTATTTTTCATAAACTCATATGTCTATCACATATCCAAAGTTGGTTCGAAAATAATATAAATTGGATTTATTGTGATTTTTACACACCTGACCTGTTTCTGTTCTCTTCTGTATCACTAAGGTTAGGAACAACCTTCACTTATTTGGACATAACTAGCAGAATCCTTATCAAATTAAAATTTCCTTTCTACAACTCTTAAATGACACATTCTTTAACATTTCGTAAGAAGAGCTCATCATCCAATTCCAACTCTAAGGTCCTCAAAAAATTAACTTTCAGGTCTTAGTTCAATCTCGCTGGTGTTCTGAACCCGATTCAATTAGGGGCCTATTACTCTCATTTGGCTCACCCTAAAATCGTGGAAAAATTCATAGGGATATTAGACCTCTATTTCTACAACTTCTATGTTTTGAGTTTCTCTAGATTCGAACGTTAAACAGCTCAAAAAAATTAAACAAGTGGAGCCACGAATCTGTCTTTGCAATCTCAACCCATCCCAACTCAAGTTAATCATCATTTTTGTTCAATTTAGCCATGCAATTAACCTTAAGTAACATCGCAAGCAACTATAAAACCATCATATAAACATATGATTTACCTTAAGCAAGCTTCCACACAATCTCACAATCCTCTCTAAATCTTTCCACTACACAATCATCATCATCACTTTGCAAGGGAAGCTAGGTTAGGCTCTTAGAAGCAAGATGAAGAGCAAAAAATTTTGGTTAGAACATATGGAGAATTCAAGGGAGGAGACACGAAGGAGAAGAAGAAGACTCACCAAAAAACTTTTGTTTTTCCTTCCCCAACTAGAAGTGTCGAGAATGCAAGCTTGATCAAAGTGGAAGGATGACTCATCATGCCACTTGGCATGAAATGGGAGAAAAAGACAAAGCTCCATCCAAAGGCTCTAATCAATCCATCCAATGGCTCTAATTAATCAATCCAATGGCTCTAATTAATCCCTCCAATTTATTTATCCAATATTCCAGTGCCATTGGGCAGAAATTTTCACTACCGAAAATTAACCGGTTCGCCACTTGGCGATTTTTTTGGTCCGGGAATTTTCTCCAGAAAAGTTCAGAAAAATTCTTAATATTCCCTGAAAATATAAAACGCATAACAATCCACTCCAATTAAATTTTCAAGCCCATAAACCACATTTTCCAGAATAAAATCCCATTTAGGCTCAACTATCGGGAAATATCATGAATGCATGTACAGTTATTTTTCATGTGCAAAAATTCACTGTTCACAAATACCAATATGCATAAAAATGCCAAATCAGTCCTATTCACTCTCATCCCTGACCAAATTACTATTTTACCCTTCCGTCGGGGGTGGGATGTTACAACTCCCCCCTCTTAATAAAAATTTCGTCCGCGAAATTCTCAATCGATGTTTCACTATGACAGTTATCATATGTTCTTACATTTCTCATACACTTTGTCACTCAATGACTCACTTTTCGCAAGATCACAAAGAACAACCTCGATCAGTCTTTCACCACTTATTTGGCAAATCTTACTATCTTAACTATCTCACTATACTATTTCAGAATAGACACCAACTTTATTTCGGATGTTATGGATCAGGTCATTAATTTCGAACCTGTTCACTTATCACATTTTATCAATCCAATACCTTTTTCTCCAGTAATATGCAAACTAGAGTACACCATACCAAAGTGGTACTTACAAAAAGACCCTTCGTCTTGTCTTTACCACTTCCCTTTCCTTTGTTACTAACACAGTGACACTTATGTCTATTTCGCTATAATCGGCGATAATTCGCCTAACGCATTTATTCTTTCTATTCCATTGGCTCTCCTCTCCTTTATCAATTCACTTTTCTTTAGTGTTCACGCATTTCTATTCGGATATGCATTTTATGCTATTTCATTTGTCACCTCGTCAAACCCATTCAACTTTCCTCAGTCACTTTCCTTTGTCTCACTCATTACTCCTATCTCGACTCAATTATGTTCTTTGACTCTTATTAGGCACTTTTCAGTTTAATGCAAACATGTACAATCCCTTCATGGTCACCAATAGCCTATAGTCATTCGGTCAAAACTATATATCAAGGTCATGATCCTCTAAAGCCCAAACCACTAAGCACTTTTCCTGTGGAGCATTCAAACCTATAATTACTTGAACCTATAATCACTTCGTTCTATACCCGTAGTAACTCAATTTTACTATTCCCGTATTCTTACTAGAATGTCTAGCTTCGATTGATCAATTTCTTTGCTTACCAATTCTTTTACTCAATTACTTTTGTCGGGTACACATGCTTCTTCTTTGAATCACCCAATACCTTTCTTCCGATTACACTCGAATATTCAAGTTCAGTACGGAAATCACCAGTTTAACTCCTGAACTCTTAAACTTTCTTGCCTCTATCCAGTTCCACTCTCTACAAACTTCAATGTTCTCGTAACACTTCCTTTTGCCCCATATTCTACGTGACATTTTTCCTTCTTCAATGTCCTAGCTTTGGAAACCCCAATATTTGCCTTTATTCTGTTCAGTTCAGAATTGTCTGTTCACTATTTGAGACTACATTAGACCTTTATCAGTATAATATTTAGTTGTGTATGCCATTCAAACTCCATAATTGCTCAAGTTTACATGATGTATACCTTATAGGAATATCTTAGCATATCTACGGTCTCCAAGGCTTGAAACAATTTCGATCGTAGCCCCAATACCATGTATCCAAATCAACTCAATTCATATTATACAGTTCTAACATATTGTCTCATACATCACACACCGCCCAATCTTCAAGGGTATGCTTATCATCGTGATCGATTCCTCAATTATGCATATAGTTTTTTTTACTTTTCAACACTTTCAAACTCATTACGTTTATAAGCATAGTCAGCAATTCCGCCATTTTCTTACCTCGCATCAACGCATCACTCTATTGGGGTCTTGTTGACTATAATGTACATCATTCCACTTTTCATTAAGTCCACACTTTTGCAATCCTTTAATGAAGGTAACACTACATCACGCCTTTATCAGCTTCCCTTTAGACTTCTTGTCTCCACTAATTTTCTCTTTCAATTGATTTCCTTTAATTCACATCGACATATGCCAATGCCTAGTCATTCATACTTGTACCTCCATAAATTCCACTTCATTTAAGTATTTCACTTTGTGGGTTGATTTTATTTAAGATCTCACCATTTTTGCATTACAATTATGGAGACCTATTCTCTTCACATTGCAATAGGAGCACCTCAAATTAAAAATCCACTCACGTAGTTAGATACTTTACATTTCCGTACACACACAATGCATATAACCTCAGTAGTATGCCTAAGTCTCCTCTTGAGACATGACTCCATTTCACTTTTGATTTGATACATACTTATTTTCGATTTGTTCCCGTCATGACTATTAGTCTTGCTACCATCATTTATACTGTTCACGAACTTCTCATCAATCAACTAGTTTCCTTAATTACTTTTCAATCATTCGCAGTATCTCAAGAATCTCCATTTCAAGAAGCTCAATTTCAACTATACTCACTATCTCAATAAGAGCAATTTTATGCCATAATTTGAAAGATCAGAAAATTTCTTGCACTAAGGTTCTGTGGGACACTAAACACTTTCTTTGACAGTGATACTTTAATATACACAACACCATAAATCATTTCATCTCATCCAGATACCAATTAGTAACTTATACTATTCATAATTTCGCAAAACTCCTTCCCGTTTGTGCAAATCCTCAAATAGAGGACTTATGCCAAAATCATTATTCATTTCCTCCCATATGAACCTTACACTATAGAAACTATGAGCACTTATTTAATCACTCACCGATCATTTTCTCTTTATTTCCTCAACCAATCCATGATAGGGTATTCACCTTGATAGTATGTAGCACCCCACTCCGATGAGACCCGAACTCGACATCTACGGTGATATCGAGCCGTGACCATGAGGGTGGCGTCTTAGAACAATCACTACCTTTTAAAACTCGTTATAACATTTATATTTTCTTTCAAAAGCGATTGAGTATACGAAAACGGTAAACAATTTGTGCCCACTTCAATTCAAATCATTTTCGAGAGAACAATATTATTCAAAAGGGCACTCATTTACATTTATCAATAAAACACAAATTCCCAAACTGGGCCCACCGATATTTCTCGAACATTTACAATACACTATACAATACATTTACACATAATCAATGGGGCCTACTGAATCAAATCACTACACTAATGCAGACGTGGACGACACTGATCCCGACCCGAAAACTCTGTCTTGCTAGCGGTAGACATACTCCCATGTGTCTAACGGGGTACTCTTCATTTCCTGAAAAATAGATGCAATGTTGGGTGAGTTTGCGAACTCAGTGAGAAACCATCATCGATGGTTCACCCAACTCATGCATTCACAAATCATATACACATAACACACAGTAGCATTTGCAGCAATATCACATGCAATTTCCTTATTCACAATGTTCAGTCATTTACAGTCAATTCGCATTTTTCAGTCAGTCATATACATATGCAATGCGCATGAGACACTTTCATTTTCTTTTCGTTGTTGTGATCGAGCGCCTATCAGTGATCAGTAATCAGACACATCTAGGGAGTAGGAGAGCCCTCAGGGTATGCACTAACTCCCTCGAGCTCAAGCTTCGCCAAGAATGATGTTTCGTTGGGCTTGAAGCCCTGATACAGTGGGCCTGTGGTATCCGAGCACTGCGTGGGAGAGCCCTCAGGGTATGCACCACCTCAGGGGGCAAGCGATACCACAGCATTACGTTGGCTGCTCCGATCACAACTGCCAATTATCTGATCATTTAACTATGCATGAATGCATATGTCACATTTCCAATTTTCCATTTTTCAGTCATTTACATTTTCCGAATATCATTTCCGCATTATCCATTTCGATATCACTTTTCATTTCCTCGGACCTTTGGTCCGTATTTTCATCATAGTAATTCAATCCATTTTCACCGATGCATTTATTATTCAATTCATTCTTTGCACTCATACACATTTACTCATCTTTGTACTTCAATATCATAATCCAATATTTCAACACCCATGGTCCAAATCAATCAAAACAATCACATTTATCCATCCTTACTTCCTCATGGCAATCAAGTGCATATAATGAAACACATAAGGTGAGAAACTAACTAGGTTACTCACCGCACTTCCTGCCATGACCGGAAGTCCCAAAGATATTCGTGGAATTGCTCCATCTGTGCCTCTATAACAATCAAATAATCGCACATCACTAATTATACCCATTTCAATAATCAATCATGCATGTTTAGCAAATGCAATAAATACTATACATGTTATGACATTCTCAATCCTATTCCTAAATTTCTCATCTGATCGCTCTCACCTAATTCATAACAGTTCTCAATACCATAATTCAATTCCATACTCTATAGTCACATTCCAATTAAAATCACAATCACTATTCATTTACCACTCAACTCGATAATCATCTAATTGCATTCAATTCCCATCCTTATCAATTCAATATTCTTAGTCTCCAAATTCCAATTAATCATTTAGGAACCAATTCATTTGAAATCACCTTAAATTCATTACTTGTAACAATCATCTTATAATCACTTAATTTCATTTCTTCTAAATTGCAATTCCTATTCTCTCAAATGCCATTTTGATCCATAACTAATCCAAATTGAATCCCAAAATTCTCAAATTCAAAACCTCAATAATCTACTTCTGAAATCGGTCTCCTTCGCCATGACGTCCGATCCTTCGTCATGGCGTGAAATCGCTTGCTCGTCATGCGACGACGATCTTGTTAAATCGTCGCGACGGCGGACAAGCTTTCTTCGTCAAGCGCATCAATTAAATATTTAATATTAAATCGCGACGTGCACCCTAAGGGGCTCATCATGGCGTGTTCTTCACACGTCGACGTCTGAACCCGAAACTCATCTGAAACCCAGAAATTTCTCAGATCCTCTAATAGAAATCCACCCTAAATCCATTCTAAACACTCTCAATCAGTTTTAGGCCTTAAACCCAATTTATTTCTAACCTCAATCCATCATTTAAACCATTTTTCATCACAAACCCAAATCAAAACCAACGAAAACCCTATCATCGACACTTTCCAAATTTCTAAACATTTCATACTCAAATCAATGATCAAATGAAGCGATGCAAGGCATAAACACATAAAAACTTACTTGATTCAAACTTTAATCCTTCAAAAATCTTCCAAGAACTCCGAATCGCAAAATGCTCACCCACGATCGTCGATGAAGAAAACAAACGGTTAAACTTATATATATATATGTGCAAGCTTTAAAGGCTTGTTTGGCAATTTAGTTGCCACAATCCAAATCTTAGAGTCTATCATCCGATTCTTATTTTAGTTTTCTCCCAACTTCGAATAACCATAACTAATAAATCCGAAATTATGATCCCAATTGTTCCATGTCGATTGCCAACCAATCTCGGACCCGGAATCCAATTAATCAGTCACCAAGCCAATTTTTCGGTCCGGATCTATTACTCTAAAAATTTTGGAAAAATTCTCATAAATTTACAAAATTAGGAAACGACCAATCCTATACTCATATTCAAATTTCCATTCCTCTGACTTCCATTTTATTCCAATTCCATATTCACAACTTGATTTATACACTTTCTTAATTTCCAATTTGCACAATCCAAATTCTCATCTGTACGATTAGAACCAAATTTCCGATTTACACAATCAAGTCAAGAATTGTCATACATGTATGTACATATATATATATATATATTTGTAGAATCAATAATCATTTACCAATAACTATTAAAACTATAATGCATGTGCAATGCCACTTTGCCTGTACTCAATTCAAATCCAATCCCAAATTACCAACATACCCGTCACGCCGGTAACGGGATGTTACAATTCTCCCCTCCTTATAAAATTTCGTCCTCGAAATTTCATATACGATTTATCAGAAAAATAGGGGAACTTTTGTCACTATATCAACACAAAACCAATGTCTGCCAATTTACTGAAATTAACACAATTACTTATCTCTTTTTCTTTTTTTTTCACAATCTACACTGTTTTTTACAATTTCTTTATGATTACTCACAATTCGTCATTTTCAATACCAATAACACACACCTCCGATCATATCAGTATTCCCTATTTCTATCCATATAGCACTTTACAAATCCAATTCATCTTTTCGGTTTATATTAATTTGCCTTACAAATCTATTCACACCACAATCATATGGAAGTCACTAATAACGAATTTAATTTCCCATTTACCTTTTATCTCAGTCAATGCATAGTTTGGCCGAGGTGACACATTTAGAGACATTTCATGTATCGCTTATCATATTGCATCTCTCCAATGCCAATTACAAATCTCATAAGGTTTCAAAACTTCGATAATCATCAATTTGACTCATTTTCATCAATTTGGATTTCTTAACTATTATTACCGATCCAAATCACCTATCAATTCTAACTCAAATCACTCAGGGCCTTTGACTATATTAGGTCCTGTTCACTTTATTATCCGGACAAACAATTCCTCTTGACCTTTTATACACTATTCAAGTGATATCATCAATATAACAATTGATATTCTCACAATCACTCTGATCTATACATCAATCTCACAATCCTATGGACTCCCCACGATCGCTTTCACGATTATCACCAATGATTAATTACAGAGGTCAAACATACTCATAATTTCTCAATGTCACATTCTACTTTCTATTACTCTTCTAATACACTCATACTAGAATCTATAACTTCGATTATGCCTTGAATTTTCACTAACAGTTCCTTTAATGAGTTTTACTCATACTTCTTAGTCCAGTCACAATACTCATTTTCTTATAGCTAAAGCTATTCGCAAATTTCTCAAGAAGGTCCCCTATTCAAAATTCTCAATTCAGATTTTGCCATGCTTTCAACACATACCTGCACAGTACGTTCTCTTTTTGTACTTTACCAACTTGACAGTTAACACTCAATCTTACATCCAGTTTCATAACCTTATCATCTAATTATTTGCGTTATTAACGAAAATCTAAAACACTCAAACGCATAGTCCTTTTTCCCCATTTACTAAAATATCTTAATCATTATTTCTTTACAAACGCACATACATCCGTAACAATTTCTGTACGAATAGAACCTCTAAACTTTCACAACACTATCCAATACAATGTCCAATACAATAAATTTTCAAGTCATCAAATACCAATGCAGCCCATAAGCTTGTATCGATCTCCATACATATAGAATCTCTTTACATTATTTCAATAGATCACATTTTAATCTTTACAATTTCACATTTATCAATACCTCTATTTGCCTTTAATCTCCCAATACCATGTTCAATAAAAATTCATCCACTAATTACTCAATCAAGGTCAAATTCACTTTTATGAAACTTACATGCTATACAATTTCCTCAACTGTGCCAATTTATCGCCTTCACTTTTCAAATGTATTCTATCGATCATCGATGATCACAGCTACTATCCACTTTAAACTCAATCTAAACATTTCACTCTTGATTACACTATGATTAATTTGCAAAACTCTTTAATTATCATACTTCTCCAACGAGGAACGATGTTCTAACCATTCTCTCAATCTCATCTTAACCTATTCGGACACATATTCTCTTACACTAGATTCTCCACATTTTACATTCATCGGATCCACTTTAAGCTTCACAAACATATTCACACGAATATATACGAACCGATATCCTCCGATAATCACGACTAATATCTCTTTCTGTTCAATAATCCTATTATACAGTCGAAGCCTTTACATTAACATAACACACATCCTTTCAGTAACATATTCTTCAGGACTCCCAATAATGGACTTTTAATTCAATTCAAATTTATCCTTGAATCAATAATTCTTCCAATTAAATTATCTGATCAACTTGACCCAAATCAGGGGCAACTTTTCTTTCACTTCCTAATCATCATCAGTCATCACATTTCTTATCAGTCATTTTCAATGCCTTAAATCATCAATGTTAACTATAGCTCTTAATATCTCATGAAGATCAATTATGCCACAATTCATACGGGACATCCTTTTCACATCATCTCATCAAGAAATAGACGTAAAGCAACTCACAACTTAGTCACTTACGTTAGGATACCTCAATCTCATTTGATTTTTGACCGCATTTTCCTTTTTACACATGTCCTCAATCATGAGGATTTTACCATACCAATATCCGGATCACAATCTCAATTCATTTCCAAGTAATCACTATAAGGACTTTCATTTCTTACTCTACTCACATGAATTTTTAACTATAAGAATTATGATTGGCGGTTATCCACTAACTCACCAATCGAACCCGATATCATTCACATCCATGGTGTATTCCCATTATCGTGTGTGCATTCACATAGGCAAATCCATTGAATCTTAACAACCTGCTCAACTTTTCATCTACCAATATTATTTTCTCACATTTCGATCTTTTCATTATTTCGTTTTACACAATTACACTCAAATCCATATCACAAACGTTCATTCATTCATGCTTTCTCACTTAACACATTCTGACTCTAAGTCATAGACTTCCAATCATAACTCTAATGTCGTATTTCATAATACGCCCATCAGTACCAATACACTAAATCTCCAATTATCATATCGTACCATATACCTGTTCTTATTCCTTGATTTCCACAACTTCCATTTATCACATTCTACATATCATCTTTTCTTCACTATTTCTAACCACTTAAATCACTAGCGAGTGCTCGTGGATGAGACTCATATGCTATCTTGGGGATCGATCGTCCTTTGTCTGAGACATGACTTGAATGCATGCACTTTGACACATTTTGTTCGAATGCCCATGTAGATTGTACTACGGGCTCGATACCACAAATGTAGCACCCACCCCGACGAGACCGAACCCGACATCTAAGGTGATATCTGAGCCCGTGACCCGCGAGGGTGGCATACTAGAACAATCACCACCTTTTTAAAACTCGTTATAACATTTATCTTTTCTTTCAAAAGCAGTTGAGTATACGGAAAACGGTAAACAATTTGTGCCCACTTCAATTGAAATCATTTTCAGTAGAACAATATTATTCAAAAGGGCACTCATTTACATTTATCAATAAAACACAAATTCCCAAACTGGGCCATCGATATTTCGAACATTTACGGTCACACTATACAATACATTTACACATAATCAATGGGCCCATCAATCAAATCACTACACTAATGCAGACGTGGGCGACATCGATCCCGGCCAAAACTCTGTCTTGCTAGCGGTAGACATACTCCCGTGTAATACTAACGGGTACTCTTCATTTCTGAAAAATAGATGCAATGTTGGGTGAGTTTGCGAACTCAAGAAGAAACCATCATCGATGGTTCACCCAACTCATGCATTCACAAATCATATACACATAACACATGGTAGCATTTACAAGAATATCACATGCAATTTCCTTACTCACAATGTTCGGTCATTTACGGTCAATTCGCATTTTGATCGGTCCATATACATATGCAATGCGCATGAGATACTTTCATTTTCTTTTCGTTGTTGTGATTGAGCGCCTATCAGTGATCGGTAATCAGACACATCTAGGGAGTAGGAGAGCCCTCAGGGTATGCACTAACTCCCTCGAGCTCGGCTTCGATTCGATAACGATGTTTCGCTTACGTCTGATGGGCTGTGGTATCCGAAAGCTGCGTGGGAGAGCCCTCGGGTATGTACCACCTCGGGGGCAAGCGATACCACGGCATTCGTTGGCGCTCCGATCACAACCGCCAATTATCGATCATTTAACTATGCATGAATGCATATGTCACATTTCAATTTTCCAGCGATCATTTACATTTTCCAATATCATTTCGCATTATCCATTTCGATATCACTTTTCATTTCCTCGGACCTTTGATCCGGTATTTCACCATAGGCAATTCAATCCATTTTCATCGATGCATTTACTATTCAATTCATTCTTGCACTCATACACATTTACTCATCTTTGCACTTCAATATCATAATCCAATATTTGAACACCCATGGTCCAAAATCAATCAAAACAATCACATTTATCCATCCTTACTTCCTCGTGGCAATCGATGCATATAATGAAACACATAAATTTGAGAAACCAACTAGGTTACTCACCGCGCACTTCCTGACACGAAGTCCCAAAGATATTCGTGGAATTGCTCCATCGGTGCCTCTATAACAATCAAATAATCGCACATCACTAATTATACCCATTTCAATAATCAATCATGCATGTTTAGCAAATGCAATAAATAATATACATGTTATGACATTCTCGATCCTATTCCCGAATTTCTCAATCGATCACTCTCACTCTAATTCATAACAGCTCAATACCATAATTCAATTCCATACTCTATGGTCACATTCCAATTAAAATCACAATCACTATTCATTTACCACTCAACTCGATAATCATCTAATTGCATTCAATTCCCATCCTTATCAATTCAATATTCTTAGTCTCCAAATTCCAATTAATCATTTAGAACCAATTCATTTGAAACCAATTTTAAATTCATTACTTGTAACAATCATCTTATAATCACTTAATTTCATTTCTTCTAAATTGCAATTCCTATTCTCTCAAATGCCATTTTGATCCATAACTAATCCAAATTGAATCCCAAAATTCTCAAATTCAAAAACCTCAATAATCTACTTGTTGGGCCCGAAAATTTTTATTTTATTTTATTTGAATTAATTAATTATTTATTTATGGATTTATTCGTTAATTATTTTATTTTGTCTTAATTGATTTAATTATGTGTTTATGTAAATATTTTTATGTTGGGCTTGGAAATTAGAAGTTAGAAATTAAATGAAAGCTTGGGCTTAATATTGGAAAGTATGGGCTTAGGTAAATGGATTAAGAAGAAGGAGGATTAATAATAAGTGGGTTTGGTGGAAGTAGGCCTTGGGAGGTGGAGGCCCAAAGCCTTTATGTAGGGAAAGCCAAAACTATGTAGTTTTGGTGTAGGATGAATTAAAGGAATTAAAGAAGAGTTAAAGGAAGAGGAGGAGAAGAGAGAGTGTCGTAGAATCGAAGGAGAGGAGAAGAGAAGGAAAACGTGAGCTAGCCAAGGAAGAAAGGAAGAGAAAATCGTGGGAGGCTTGTGGAGAAGAATAAAGAAGGAGAAAAGAAGAGAAATCAAGAGCTTAAGGTAAGTATCTATCTTCCTTTGAGTTAGATTCAAGAAATGGGATGAAATGAAGGTTAGGGTTTGTGTAGGAATGAAGAAAGAAAGAAGAGATGAGTGGTTTTGTGATTCCGGCTAGGGTTGGATGTTTGAGCTTAAATGGGCTATGGGTAGGTTAGGTTTAAGACTTACGTTATCGATTTATCGATTCTTGAATGTTCGACTTTTCCAATGAGTTTGAAATGTGTTTTATTGAAGGAACCAAGAAACCTCACTCAAGAGAGAGAGGAAGAGCAATCGTGAATCCGGTTTCCGGCGATAGGCGGGTAACATCTTTATAGTTATTGTGTAATGGGCAAAGCCCTATGTGTGCTATCTTGTTATACTATGTGCATATTGAAAATGAAATTTTGTGTTTTGAGAGGAAAGAATGGAACTTTGATGCTTTGAAAGAGTGCGATAAGCGTAAAATGTGAATCTTGTGTTTTGATATGTGAGCATATTGATTGTGTTTGGCGAGAGAACCCTTTGTGAAGTCACGTGCGTTGACCCCATTAGCCTTCTCCCTTTTGCTGCTTTAGGCTTACGAGATCCGAAAAATGGACTCGTCGTGATTACGGTAAACTTCGGTTTCCGTCGTGTCTATGGAACTCTCGAGCCAATTGTGTGCATTTCATCATTTATAAGTGTTTATGATGCATAAGATGGGTGTTAGTTGCAAGATGATTCTATGTTATGCCTTGTGTGATGAGTTGAGTAAATTGTGAGTTAGGTGATAAAGTTGAGTTTTCAACCTATTATGTAAATTGCTAACGCTTTGGATTATTAATTGTGTGTGTGTGGCTCATTATGTGATGGCTATAAATTTGTTAGCCATCGGCCGTGTTAGCTCACCCCATTCTCCTCCTTGGGTGAAAATTCAAGTTGAGAGTTGAACCTTGCAAGGCATCGACATCACTCCAAGAACTTAGGAACTTTTGTATTAAGTTAATAACTAGCTTTTGGAATAGCTTTGTAAGCATATTGATCATTGAGCATCTCATCTTTTGTGTTTTGTACTTGATTTTGATGAATATGCCAATATGTAACCAAAGCTATGCATTAATCTTTCTTATGATTGGAAAAGAGAATGAGAGCTCTAGTACTCTCTTCATTATATGTTTTTGTTGATTTGTGACCTATGTGTGAAGCATGTGTACCATTCTTTTAAGTTTGGAGATTTCTGTTGGGTGTCTGCTGGGTTTTTGCCTTGAAAGAGCTTGCTAGAAAATTTCCAAGGTTAGGAGTTGTAAAAGTTTTGTAAATTCTGGGTATGTTGCATTTTCTGATATTTCTGTGTTGTTAGAGGATTGTATGGGAGCTTTATGACTCCTTGAGAGTGATAGGCGAGCTGTAGGGTTCTTCTAAGATGTTTATAAGCTATTTATGAGGATTAAAATGGTAGGTGTGAGTGGTTAGAATTAAATGTAGGTGCTGTCAAATGACAGATTTTAGACAGAACCTTTGTGACCATTTTGACCCTTATAGAGTTGGAATTTGGGTCAGTGATCTTCATGAAAAATGTAGATCTTTCTTTTCTCTATGAAATAGACACCAATTTTGTTAAATTTGGAGTTCGGAATGTAAAGTTATGACCTTTGCAAGTGGAGCTATACTGTAGCAAAAACCAGACGATGCCTCAGCAAAAACCGGGCGATGCCTTTGTGGCAAAAACCAGACGATATTCTTGTAGCAAAAATCAGACGATGTTACTGTTCATCTCCGTCTGATTTTTGCTGAGGATGACATCATCTCCGTCTGATTTTTGCTAAGGATGACGTCATCTTCGTCTCATTTTATCGTCTGTTTTTATCTTACGACCCCTCTTCCTTCTTTTGGCCATAACTTTTTGCACAGATCTCCGATCGACCTCATTCTCGAAGCATTGGATTTCTAAAAGATTTTTCTACCTTTCTACACTGGACTTATCAGATTTTCTTTCAAATTGAAAATGGTGGTTTGAAATGAAGCATGGCGATCAGTTGATAAGGGCTGACTATGCTTCAGAAATTTTAAAATATCTTGAGCTATAGAGCTCCGATCAAAGCGATTCTTGTTTTAAATTAAACTAGAGGCATAAACCTACAAGTTTTATGAAGAGACCGATCAGTGATTAAGCCTTTAAGATTTTCAAATGCTTACCCGAAGTCGGTAGTGCTCAGTTTTGATTGTTTTCTTCGAGATAGTGTTTTAACCATAACATCTTCATTCCTAACTTGAATTGGCGATTCGATTGCGTTGGAATCGTGAGATCCGAGGATCATTTTATCAAGAGCTAACCCGAATTTTTATAAGGTGAAATTTTTCCATATTTGTGATTAGCATATGTGTTGGTTGTGGGTCTTCTGTGGATAGGTCGAATGTTGGGCTTGAGGCGGGTCCAACACTACTTCTCGGAAATCAGTCTCCTTCGCCGCGACGTCCGATCCTTCGTCGCGGCGTGAAATCCGCTGCTCGTCGCGACGTACGATGCTGTTCGTCGCGACGTGCGGACCAAGCCTGCTCGTCGCGGCGCACGAATTAAATATTTAATATTCGTCGCGACGTGCACCCTAAGGGGGCTCGCCGCGGCGTGTTCTTCACACGTCGCGACGTGCGAACCCAGAAACTCATCCGAAACCCAGAAATTTCTCAGATCCTCTGATAGAAATCCACCCTAAATCCATTCTAAACACTCTCAATCAGTTTTAGGCCTTAAACCCAATTTATTTCTAACCTCAATCCATCATTTAAACCATTTTTCATCACAAACCCAAATCAAAACCAACGAAAACCCTATCATCGACACTTTCCAAATTTCTAAACATTTCATACTCAAATCAATGATCAAATGAAACGATCCAAGGCATAAACACATAAAAACTTACTTGATTCAAACTTTAATCCTTCAAAAATCTTCCAAGAACTCCGAATCGCAAAATGCTCACCCACGATCGTCGATGAAGAAAACAAGCGGTTAAACTTATATATATATGCAGCTTTAAAGGCTTGTTTGGCAATTTAGTTGCCACAAGTCCAAATCTTAGAGTCTATCAGTCCGATTCTTATTTTAGTTTTCTCCCAACTTCGCAATAACCATAACTAATAAATCCAGAAATTATGATCCCAATTGTTCCATGTCGATTGCCAACCAATCTCGGACCGGAATCCAATTAATCACCACCAAGCCAATTTTTGGTGGGATCTATTACTCTAAAATTCGGAAAAATTCTCATAAATTTACAACATTAGGAAACGACCAATCCTATACTCATATTCAAATTTCCATTCCTCGACTTCCATTTTATTCCAATTCCATATTCACAACTTGATTTATACACTTTCTCAATTTCCAATTTGCACAATCAAATTCTCATCTCATGCGATTAGAACCAAATTTCGATTTACACAATCAAGTCAAGAATTGTCATACATGTATGTACATATATATATATTTGTAGAATCAATAATCATTTACCAATAACTATTAAAACTATAATGCATGTGCAATGCCACTTTGCCTGTACTCAATTCAAATCCAATCCCAAATTACCAACATACCCGTCACGCCGGTAACGGGATGTTACATAGTACATTCGGGGATGTGTCCCCAAACCACGACAACATATTACTACATTGTACCTCTATCTGTTTACCCATCCATTTACCATTTCTTTTCCATATACATATATTCACCCAATCCAGAATTTTCCGATACACTATCAGTAGAAATTTCCAGTCTTTCTTTTCCCCTACTATTCCCTTATGCTGATTCACAAACTCTTAGCACAATATTCGTATAACCATTTTGGTCTCAAACTCATGCGCTCATGGTCATACCCATTTCACGAGTCCATTTCAGTTCATCTATACGTTTTCGTCTCACCATTTCTACTTCTTCCTAACCTTAGAATCACTTCGCTCTTTTGTTTAAAAGTAGACCATTACGGTACAATATTGATATCATTACAATCTCGCTATCATCATCTATGATATCTACTAATACAAATGTAGTGAATCCATATCTGCCTGATCGGACCATATACTTTTTACTCATTTCCAATTATTCCCATTTCGTCGTATATACAAGTTAACACTTTCATTACATCATCGTTTCAAACTTTGAATCTCACATAGACATACTTTAACCGATATGTTTCTGATATCCACAGTGGACCTCTCCAAGCTATAGAACTTTTTGTTTTCTTTCGCCGTAATATTACCACTTTAAATCCCCTGATTCATTTTGATATCATTTCTTTCCTCCATCAGCCCATGCCAACATAATCATATATATACCACATTTCGGGTTGATAACCACAGTACAATATAAATCTCATTATCCATTTTTCCTTTTTCCCCTTCCTACTAGCCCAAACACATTCATGGGTTCACATTCTGATACGGTCTCATTTTTCTCACACTTAATCACTTAACACAAGTTCACATGTAGGATTTATACTCGTGCGACTCAAACTAGGGATCAGTTGCCATGGTCTGCAACGACACGACTCAAATGCATGCAACTTAACCTATGTTTCAGACTGTTCCCAGATAAATTCGTATTTCTGGGCTCTGATACCACCTAAATGTAACACCCCACTCCCACGTGACCCGAACCCGACATCGTTGGTGATATCCGAGTCTGTGCCTCGCAAGGATGGCGTGCTACATCAGTCAGTCGAAACTCAGTATCAATTTTTTTTCATTACACTCATGTACGCGGAATAGACAGTAAACAATCTAAGCCCACGTTCATAAATAAACATTTTCAGTTATTACAATCATTCAATAATAATTTGCAAAAGCCATTTAATGAACAAAAATCCATAACCAAGTTGGGCTCACTATAAATACAGAGCATTTTTTTATAGAGATTTCGGCATAAAACTAATGAGACACTAATGCAGACGCAAACTGATCCCGACCTCTATCTGTCTTTTGCATACGGTAGACATACTCCCATGCCAAATGGGGTACTCTTCAAGACCTAAAAAATGTTTGCAAATTTTGGGTGAGTTTTGCGAGCTCAGTGAGGAACCATCATCGATGGTTCGCCCAATTCATGCATCATACAAACAAATACAGTCACAGTAAGAATAAGTCAGCGGTATTATATCATTATATCTGATAAAAAAAACATTCGAGCATTCGATTATTGGTCCAAAGATGTATGCAATGCACATGTAACACTTTCCCAGTTTATTACCGTGTTGTGACCGAGCGCATAAATAGTGAACAGTATTCAGTGGACGCTTAGCGTCTAGGGAGTAGGACTCCCTTCGAGCTCGAGGCTCTTTTTGATGATCGATGTCGATGTCGTGACGACTCGGTCACAACTATTGTTATTATCAGTTTATGCATTGATGTATGCAATGCATATGCCCAATTAACGATCGAAGATAAAACGATGCCTTAGTAGTAGGCGACAAAATGCGATCTGATGTAGCAAACAATGGATCACAAACATACCACAATTGATCATATCTGATATCTCACAATTGATCACGGTAGAAGCAATTCGGGCTCAAATAATACACCTCTATGTCATGATTCCCCATACATCGGGCCCTTCGCCCGAAATCCATAATCATAACAAACGCAATCCTAATCCCTCCATTATTCTCCACATTAAACATATAATAATTGAACGAAAGCCATCTCAGTCACTCACCTATACTTAGAGCTAATACACGAAAGTCTCGGTGACATCGGTGGACCGACGCTCCAAATGTACCTCTAAAAGCGATTCTGATATATAAACATTACCAATTGCTCAATCAGAACTATTTAATAATGCACATGTAGCAATTTGCAGGTGCACAATGCATGTTCATGATATTCCCGGCCATAAATCCAAATTTTCAATCACCAAAAATCCGTCTAAAAATTAAAAATCTAACGGCACTGATAGTACTCAATTTGGACCTCTATAGGTCCAAAAATAAATAACACAGTGACCAAGGAATCATTAACCAGACTCACATCAATTTCCCGTCCAAAAATTCCCAATTTCTCATCCAATAAAATTCAATGTTTTACGAATCCGATGCCTCAAGAATCAGGTCAATCGGATGTCGGACGAAAAAGTTATGAGCAAAATAAGGAAAAATACATATCATAGTCGACTAGTGCAGCTAGTACAGGTTGTAGTCGACCAGTGCAGGAAAAATACATGTCCTAGTCGACTAGTGCAGGTTGTAGTCGACTGGTCTAAGAATCCTAGTCGACTAGCCCTATTAAAATGAAAAATCTGAAACAGTTTCCTCTGACATGCCAACTTGTCTAGCTCATAACTCCCTACTCCAAACTCCAATTTGGACAAAATTGGTGTCTATTTCATATAGAAAAGAGAGCTCTACAAGTTTTATGAAGGACACAAAAGCTAATTTCACATCTAAGGGTATCAAAAATGCAATCAAATTTACTGCCCAGTCAATGGGTTCTAAAACAGTACAGTATCTTGTAAATTCAATAACTTCTCATTTCCTTTGTCAAAAATTACACAATAAATATGCTCAGAAAGATCCCAATGTTATCTACAACTTTCATGAACAACCTGAAATCAAATTCATTTTCTAACTAGGCCAAACAATTCACCAAAGCATCTGCCCACTGGAATTTCCCAATCAACAAAGACATTTCAAAGCAAAGATATCTCCTAGCACAATTGTCAAAACAATCACTACCTTATATCACTGGAAAGATAAGATCTCATACTTCAATTTTCATGAGGACTCAGAATCCAATTCCATCATTAACAAGCTCAAAACTGTCATGCAAGTTTCTACCCTGACCATTAGTTAATGACCTAACTTCAGTCCAATCTTTGAAAATTCATAAGTCCCAATTCTGTTATCCAAAATTAACAGACTATATCTCATTTTCAAGATAATTACTTCCTCTACAACTATCCAGAAGATCACTTGTCCCAATTCAAATTGGCTTAATGGATAGAGGCATCCACTTAAAGTGGAACAAAATCTTGAGGTCTTGGGTTCGAGTCGTGGACTCACCCTTGACCAAAGAGGACAATACCTGGAGTGATGGCGGTAGAGGTTGGGCTCTACACATGGAATTCATGCTACATGGCTGGACACATCTAGTGATGACTTATGAAAAAGGAGAAGTAGTACTGAAAGACCCATCTGAATGGACAAGAGTTGAAGAAGAGAAAGCCCTTAGAAATTCTCAAGCCATGCATGTCATCTTTAATGTTGTGGATGAAGGTCATTTCTCAATGATATCAGCTTGTGAATAGGTTAAAAAAGCGTGGGATACTTTGCAGACTATACATAAGGGATGAAAATCTGTGATAATCTCGAAACTTCAAATGTTAGTTGTGAGGTTTAAAGAACCAAAGATGGATGATAGTAAGACAATTGTTGATTTCCATGAGAGATTGCGTGATATTGCAAATCAAACCCATTAGCTTAGGAAGAAATATTCTAGCCTAAAATTGGTAAAGAAGACGTTGAGATCACTACCTCCAAGATTTATTTCAAAATTTTCAGCAATTAAGGAGGCCCATAAAGTAATTGGAATTCTTATCAATTTTGAAATGAATTTGTTAAAGAATAAACAAGAAAAGAACAAAGGATTGGCACTACAAGATAAAACTAGAGAGGGTATAAATGATGTAGAAGATGAATCTGACGAGAATGAGGATTTGGTATTATTAAATGAAATTTTAATAAGTGGCTAAAAGGAGAGAAAAGGATAGACCTGAATTTAGGCAAAGCGGTGGAAGTTCATCGAATAACAACTTCAAACAAGTCAAAACTCAGAAGGTGAAAGACAAACAAAAAGAATTCAATGCCATAAGTGTCAAGGCTTCGTACATGTGCAAGTGGAATGTGCTAATACCTTAAAGAAGAGAAAAGGTAAATCATTTATGAGCACTTGAAGTGAGAATGAATCCGAAAGTGAATATGGCAGTGAAGAAGATATTGTGAACTTTACTGCATTAGTTGCTTTGTACAACAAAATTCTAGTTGCACTGCTTAACGAAAGAACAAGAAGGAAGTAATCGATGATGAAAAGTAAGCAAATCTAAAAATTTTGAGAAAAATGTAGATGAATTAGTTCAAAGTTCGATCTTAGATTATGACAGTAATAACAATAGTTTAGATGATAAAAAGGAGAATATTTACGAAGCTTACGAATTAATGTATGCAAAATGGGTGCAAACATGTGAGAAGAATGATAAGTTCAATGAAGAAATTGATTATTTGTTACTTAGAGAAGAAATTGATGTTGACATTAGCTGAACTTGATGAAGCAAAACTGAAATTGGTCAGTACGGAAAAGGGATTGAGGATGTTAAATGGTGGCACGAACAAGTTAGAAAAATTGTTGAAAATCGGTAAGATAAAATGGGATCTTCAAGGCATTGGCTACAAAGGTGAATGATGAGAAAATTAATGCATCCAGGTCTGTCCAAGAAGAAATTATGAAGAAAAATTAGAGATTTTTTCCTACATTTCATTTTTGTGGAGTTATCGGACACATAAAACTAAGGTGTTACAAGTTACTACAGATGCTATTTCAAAGAACCCAAAATTGTAGGAGCATTCATTCCTTACATAATTTCTAGCAGAAGTCCATAGTTTCAAAGCACACTTAAGTTAAAAAGAGTCAATTGCAAGCTCTCGTAGCTTTTAAAAATATGAAGGAGACTTCACAAAATGGTTGGTATTTTGACAGTGGATGTTCACGTCATATGAAAGGAAAGAAGAGTTACTTATCCAATTATCAAAGTTGTATGGATGGACATGTGACAATTGGAGATGGAAAGAAGGCTTCGGTAGTTGGTAGAGGGATGTTAAACGTGGATGGATTGCCATATCTAAAAAATGTACTCCATGTCGATGGATTAAAAGCCAATTTGGTAAGTATAAGTCAACTTTCTGACGATGGTTTATTGGATAAATTTACTAGTGATGAATGCAAAGTGCTTACTTAGCAAGGATAATGCATTGTGAGCGGCAAACAATCAGTAAACAATTGCTATATGCTACAGGTCAACAATTCTTGCAATTTAGCCTCTTACGAAAATAATATAGAGCTATGACATCAAAAGCTTGGACACATCAACTATAAGTTCATTGTCAAATTGAAGAAGTTGGAAGCGGTGAAAGGTTTGGCCTCAATAAATAAAGAAGACAAATCATTGTATATTGCATGTTAAATGGGTAAGCAAATTAGAGTGCCACATAAAAAAAGTTAGATATGTTTCTTCCTCATGTATACTTGAGTTAATTCATATGGATTTGGTTGGTCCAACACAACATGATAGCATTGGTGGGATGAGATACTTTTTAACTTATGTTGATGATTATTCTAGATATACTTGGGTATCATTTTTTAGAGAAAAATCATATGCTTTTAAGGCCTTTAGAAGCCTATATATGCAGGTTATGAATATGAAAAATATGGCAGTGCTGAGAATTCGATCAGATCAAGCAAGGGAATTTGGAAATGCAAGGTTCAATGAGTTTTGTGATGAATACAACATCATACAAGAATTTTTAGCCCCTAAAACTGCACAACAAAATGGAGTTTCTGAAAGGAAAAATAGATCCCTTCAAGAAATGACCAAATCCATATTGAATGATAGAAAGATTTCTATATGATTTTGGGCTGAAGCAATCAACACAACATGCTACATATGTAACAGAGTTTATCTTAGAAATATCTTGAATAAGACATCTTATGAACTTTGAAAAGGAAAAAAATTAGATGTGACTTACTTTCATGTGTTTGGTAGTAGATACTACATTCTTAGAGATTGGGAATAACTCAAAAAATTAAGAGCAAAAGCAATGAAGGGATCTTCAATGGTTATTCAACTCACAGCAAAGTCTATCGAATGTTTAATCAAAGGACCAAGAAGTGTTAGAATTCATAAATATGGTGATAGATGATATATTTCAATTGTATGCTACAGGGGCAGAAGAAAGCATGCAAAATCAGTCTTGCGAACCAGCTCAAGCAAGCAACGACACTACAACCCAAAATTGCCCAAATTTTTTGTTAGTTATTGTTGAGAAAGTAACTACGCAAACTGAAGAATTGGCAGTTACTTCGAATGAAGGATCTTCTAAGATACTTGATGCGAAAATAGTCCGGTTAAAACTCAAAATTTGAGGGAAACTTATCTGAACTGGGATCCTCTATCACAAATCAGAAGAAGTCATCTAGTAGAAAATGTTATTGGTGATGTCAGCGAAAGAAGAAAAATAAGAGAAAGAAAAAGAGTTGATTATCGAGAACTTACAGGATATTTGTGCTACACTTCTTTAGTCGAGCCTAAAAATGTTAAAGAAACTCTACAAGATGAGTTTTGGACAGCAGCTATGTAAGAAGAATTGACTCAATTCGCACAAAATGAGGTATGCGAATTGGTGCTAAGAGCATCAGATGTGAATATGATTGGAACAAAATGGGTCTTTCGCAATAAAATAGATGAAAAGGGCAATATAACCATAAATAAAACAAGGTTAGTGACTCAAGGATATTCTCATATTGAAGGAATAGAATTTGACAAAACCTTTGCACCAATGTAGCATGACTTAAGTCTATCAAACTGTTGTTGGGTATAGCATGTGTAAAAGGCTTCAAGCTTTATCAGATGGACGTAAAAAGTGCTTTTTTGAATGGGCTCATACAAGAAGAGGTATATCTTGAGCAAGCAAAAGGATTTATTAATTTAGTTCATACAGATCATAGGTTTAAGTTAAAGAAGGAACTTTACGGTTCAAATAAGCACTAAGGCTTGGTATGAAAAACTCACACAATATCTTCAAGAAAGGCTATGAATAAGGTAATATTGACAAAACTCTATTTATAAAGAAAATAAGATCTAAATTGATGATTGCTCATATTTATGTTGATGATATTGTATTTGGCTCCACTCATCCTAAGATGGTTGATGTCTTTGTTGAATTAATGAAGCATGAATTTGAAATGAGTATGGCAAGTGAGTCGAACTTTTTGGGTTTGCAAATTAAACAAGTGAAAGATAATATCTTTGTGTCTCAAACCACATATGCGAATAATATAATAAAGAAGTTTGGAATTGAGAATGCTAAACATACGAGAACACCTATAAGTGTTTCTACGAAGCTAAGTAAAGATAAGAACGACAAAAGTGTTAATGTCAGACTTTATCGGAGCATTATTGGGAGCCTATTGTATTTAACAACAAGTAGACCAGATATATGCTATGGCGTCTGTTGGACCCCAAACTTTTGATGAAAATTAAAAATATTAAAATGAATTTAAGTGAGAAAGAAATTGGTGAGAAAATTATGAATTTAAGGAAATTTGATGAAATTAAAAAAAATTATGAGAAAAGAATTGTTTAATTATGAGGACTTTGATATTTGAGTGAACTTATATGGATTATGAGAAGAAAGTGGATGAGTTGATTGAAATGAAGTTAAATAGCAAGAATTAAAAAGAAAAAGTGTGAAAATTTGAAGAATTTAAAAAGCTTGACTTTTGGAGATAAAATGTTTGACTTGAGAGTTGACTTTTTGATTTTGGGAGAATTTGAGAAAATGATCTTCTGGAAACTTGTAGTTTATGTCAAGAGCTTTCTGTAGCCATAAAGTTTGATATTTTTCGATATCGAAAGTGAGAGTTATGATCAGTCAAAGTTCACTTCGAGTTTGACTTTTTGAAGAAAAAGTTGACTTTTGATTTAAGCAAAATTTTAGAAAATGATCAACATGAAAATTGTAGCCTCTGTCGAGAGCTTTTTGTGGACATAAAGTTTGCTATTTTTCGATGTCGAGATTGAGAGATATGAATTTCTGAAGATATGCCTTGTTTTGAAAATGCTATTAAGTATAGATTTGTGTATTCTATGCTTCGAGGCCACTTGTCGTATGGATTTAGTTTGAATTAGAGTAAGTGATCTTCATGAAAGTTTTAGATGATTTTTTTATCTTTCCATTGATATAAAGTTTGCAATTTTTCGATAACGGGGCTAGGAGTTATGAGCGATTAAAATTGGAAGTCGTTTAGGAAAAGCTGTTTTGGACAGAATCTTTGATTGAGGTTTTGACCTCTTTTGAGACCTAATTTGATTTTGAGTTCTTCAGGGAAGTTGTAGAGCTTCCTTTGATCTTTTTATTGACACCAAATTTGTCAAATTTCGAGTTCGGGATCGAGAGATATGATTTTTGAAAAGTTCGGTTTTGAAGTTCCGCTACTTTGTTTCTTTATCTGATCCCTTTCGTAATCTTTTGCTTATAATTCCTTCGTCCGACATCCGATTGATTTGATTCTCGAAGCGTTGGATTCCTAAGACGATTAATTTCATTTTCATCAAGAATTATGATTTTTAGGAGATTAAATGGAAAGAGATTGATTGAACCAAGGTAAGAGATTGGGTTATAGGTTATAAGTTGGATAATTTTCTGAATATGGTTCAGTATTTTGCGATTTTCGGGAGCTTTACAACTCCGATTGAGTTGATTCTTGAGGGAAAATAAAATTAAGATATAGTACTACAACTCTTTTGAAGGGATCGAAATTTAATTTGTAACACCCCACACCCGTAAGACCCGAACCCGATATCGTTGGTGATATCCGAGTCCGTGTCCCACGAGAGTGGCGTACTACATCAGTCGATTTAAAATTCAGTATACATTTTTTTTCTTTCTTTTTGTAGCCATTAACTCCACGTTCACACGGCAAACACAGTAAGTAATTAAAATCCGTGTTCAATAAAAACCAGTTTCAGTTATTACAGTCATTCAGTATTAATTACAATCAGTCAATGCAGTAAAATATTACTACCACAATGGCTCAGTAAAAATACAATGCCTTGTTATACAGTGATTGCGGAATACAATTTACTAAAACACTAATGCAGACACGAACTGATCCCGACCTCTAACCTTTACTCGTCTACAGTAGATATACTCCCGTGTCAACCGGGGTATTCTTCAGGACCTGAAAAATAGATGCAAATTTTGGGTGAGTTTTGCGAACTCAGTGAGAAACCATCATCGATGGTTCACTCAAATCATGCATTACGCCCATAGCGTACAGTACAGTACAGTAATCATCAATTGCCAATAAGCAATCATTAACCATATCCAGTAACAGTAAACCATTAACAGTAACACATACCATCACGAAGCAAGACTTATCACAAAACGGTCATTTATGCGAATGCAATGCATATGTGACTCTTTCCATTATTGATTCAAGACAGCCCAAGTGCTCGGTCGGGTTCAATGGGGACGCGTCGTGATTTCTCCCCTCGGGCTCGTGGCTTGGTCAAGATGCGATATGAGCTCAAGCTCTTATCAAGAAAAATAGCAACTTAGGCACGTCCATTATCCGATCATGCAATTATGCATGCGGTGCGATATTTAGTAAATATGCGATTTGGCTATAAAGCCCGTGTATCAAGAAATCCACAATATGGCTATAAAGCCCAGTGTATCAGTCAGTGTTCAAGATGATGGCTATAAAGCCCAGTCTATCAGTATCAGTAAAATCATACAATACAATCCCATACATTACATGCCAGTATTCATACAGTGATCATTCAATTCACTTTTGCACGTAATTCACGTTGAGCATGTAAACAACCAGAAATTTGAGAAACCAACTAGGTTACTCACCTATTGCTTCCGAGCTAATGCCGGAAAGCCTCTGTGACGTCGGTCAATCGACGCTCCATTTGGGCCTCTATATGAATCAGAAAAAGTACGAGTCACTAAATATGAAATTTGTGCTCATGTTGATGAGATATGCATGTTCATGAATTCCCGATCCTAACTCAATATTTTCCCATAATAAAATTCTATGAAAAATTAGAAATCCATAGGCGCTGACGGTGCGCAATTCGGACCTCTATAGGTCCCAAATTAAATAAAACAGTGTTTACATGATCCGTCAATAGGGGCTACGTCAAATTCCGCCTAAAATTCCGTTTTCTCATAATATGAAATTAAATATTCAACGAATCCGATGCCTCTGGAATCAGGTCAATCGGACGTCGGACGGGAAAGAAATTGACAACAGAACAATCGGACCAATTTAATACCAAATAAAATCAAAAACAATAATATATATATATATTCAGAAGCCTGCCTCGCGGGGGCGAGACGCCGCCCTCGCGAGGCTGAATCACCCTTCTTCGTCGCGAGGGCAAGCCGTCGCCCTCGCGACCAGGCCAATTATCTCGCCCTCGCGAGGCGAGAAGTCGCCCTCGCGAGACGGCGAGTTCCCCTGCCTTGCCCTTTTCTTTTTTTTCCAGATTTCAATTCCTAATTTCCAACTACTCTAACTTTTAGCACACAAATCAGAAAAATACCCACTATACCTCATTGGAAAGCTTATGAAAAGCTCTACAATTCTCTAGAAGACCATAAAAATCAATTCCAACCCTAAGGGTGTCAAATAATCCATCAAACCTTCTGCCTATTCAATTTCCCTCAACACTGGGCAGTACATTGACAATAGTATAATTCACTGATTCTTCAGAAATGAATTACCACAAAAATATGGTCAATAATATCACAATGTCCTCTACAACTTTCATGAACAGCCCAAAATCAAATTCTATTTCTAAACCAGTCAATTAATTCATTCCATGTCACTGTCCCAGAAATCCTTCAATATGGGCAGTAACCTTACAACAAGCATAACTCCCTATATACAAGTCAGTAAATTCAGAACTTTATATCCCTGAAAAGATAACATCTCAAACTTCAATTTCCATGAAGCACTCAACCTCCAATTCAATCTCTAACAATTTCAAAACTGTTATGGAAGTTTCTGTTATGATCAGCCACTCATAACCTAATGTAGGGTTCACTTTTGAAAAATCATAACTCCCAATTCTGACTTCTAAAAATTACAAACCATATGTCATTTTCAAGGTAATCTTTTCCTCTACAACTTTTCAGAAGCTCACTCACACCAATTCAGTCCACATAAAATGTTAAAATTACCTCCAATCAGTAAACTCACAAAATCACACTTAAGCTAGGTTTCATCCAAAATGCTCAAAACCAGTCATTAGTAATCAATTCATATCTCCCAATATATAATTCCAAAAATAGCAAGATCAGTAGCAATGGAAAGATAATCAAATATTCTACAACTTCCATGAAGACCATTCTCCCTAATTCCATTTCAATTAATTCATAAAAATCAACAAAACTCAGATGTCATGGTTGCGGTCACTGTTCATAGGCAATGGAACAGGAACTTTCCCATTCAAAATTTCACCCTTCTATCATTGGAATTCAATAACACCCATTTCACACTAAATTGAAGCCAACATCCCAAAGTTTCAGTGGCCATTAACCTTACTTCATTTGCATTTCCACACAATAAGTTATGAATAAAACAGTAACATCACTTATAATTCCAACTTTCCAGATTTAAGGTTAACCTTAGTTCAACCACTTCCAATGCCTTTTTCACATCATTAGACATCAAAATAAATACAAATTAAATATTACTCCAGTCATACATATACTAGGGTTAATACTGAAAATTTACAGCATTAAATTCCTCAATTCAAAGACTCAAATAATTATCCATAATCAATTCAAAATCAAACCATATCATTACTTTCAATTCAGTCATCACTTAGCTTTATACCCATTACTTTAAATCATATAATCAACACTTTAATGCATACATGAACCTAATAAATGCTTTAAATCCTTATATTAACTACCCCCATACTATCATGACATTTATTTCCATGTAAAAATACATTTAAAGATCAAAACTTAAGGAAAACTTACCAAATCAAAACCTCCTTCAAACCTTCAACAATCACTTTCTAACTTTTACACCAAAGTACTAACCTCTTTTCCTTCTCAAACATGTACCAACTCATCTTCTAATTTTGATGAGATCAAAGAGAATAGCTTGGAGTTACAAGGAAGATGAGAGAAGGAGAAAAATTTCGATGGTTTAAAGAAGAGTTTGTTTTGTATGAGTTTCGGATGGCTTAACAAAGCCTTAAACAAATTTCATTTCCTTTCCTTTAAACATATCCGAGAGAGAGCATTGAGAGAAGCATTTAATGTTGCCTTTTAAAACAATCCATTTCCTTTCCTTGTTTAATAACCATACACGTCCGAAAGCAAAGAAGAGAGGCATTAAATGATGCCTTTTAAATGGCAACAAATGATTGGTTTATTATTATAAGAAAATTCAAAGTATATTTATTTAATTCAGTCCAAAATTTTACTCCATTTCACTCCAATGGCCCTACTTTCAGTCCCAAAATAATATACCCAATAGTACAGTACCAGTGGGTAGCGATTTTTGCTAATGAGAAACGAATTTGCTCGATTGGTGATTTATCCGGTCAGAATTTCCAATTATTTTTCCGAAATTAATGAAATTCCTAAAATTATAAAACAGGTAACAGTGTACTCCAAATAATTTTTCAATCACAAAATCACCTTTTCTACTCCAAAACAAGTTTAGGCGCCATTCTGCGATTTTGCTTGGTCAGGAATTTTCTTCGGAAAATTTCAGAAAAATTCTATAAATCCCAAAAATGTAAAACGCTTAATAAGCGCTCGAACAATTTTCAAATCCCATAACCACGTTAATCACAATAAAATACCGTTAGGCCCAATTATCGAATGTCATGAATGCATATACCGTAATTCCATATACACAATTGATAACGTGTATCAATCCTATTATGCACTAACAATACTAATTATTCCTTACCAATCTCATCCTATGCCAATTTTACTATTTTACCCTTCCAGAGGGGGTGGGATGTTACAATTCTCCCTCCTTATAAGAATTTCGTCCTCGAAATTCTCACCAACTGCTCACTATAACAAGAATCATATGAGTCTATATATCCTATACACTTTTCCACTTAATGATTCACTTTTGAGTGATCACAAGAACCACTCTCATCAGTGGTTCAATTACTATGGCTAACTCATTATCACTTAGTACAGTAAACGGATTTGACAAAACTATCAGTTGGCGATCTCATTTTCTTAGCTATCTCACTTACCCTTTCTAGAACTGTCACTACCTTTGGTTTTGATATTTAACTCAGTTCAGTATTTTCGAACCTATTCACTTATCACATTTTATTCCTCTAATACCTTTTTCCCCAATGTTATATAGTCCAACTTATGTTCCAATGAGTACGTTTTCATTTCTTTGGTACCTCCCTTAATCACGCCAAGAACAATTTACATTCCCTTGGTACCAATACAGTAACATTTAATTCCACTTCACTATAATCAGTAACAATGTACCTAATGCAGTCATTTATTATATGCCATTCACTTTATATTTAAAATCGATTCTTGTAAGACAAATCACTATTCAATATTGTTCACACACTTCATCCGGATATACAGTTTACTCTATCTCATTTGTCCGATCCGATTCCACTTTAGCTAACCATACAGGCTTCCTAAGTCACTTTCCTTTTTCTCACACATTTTAGTCTCAAATCCATTATGGTCTTTAACTCCCAGTAGGCACTGTGCAGTGTAACAGTATATATTTTCCAGTGAATCAAAGCTCTATAACACGACCATAATCAAACCTTTTTCCCATTAGACATTCAACCTATAATCACTTGAGCCAAGAATTACTTCGTTTTATACCTACAATGACTCAATTTCACCTTTCAAATATGCTTACTAGAATGTCTAACTTTGACAGTTCACTTTCTTGTTCTAATACCTTTTTATTGGGTACACTTATTTCTCCTTCGACTTTTGTTCACTATAGTTTTCCAATTCCATTTGTATATTCAAACTCATCATAAAAACTTCCCCCTTTACTTTCTGCACTCTTAACCTTTCTTATCACTATTTTTACAACTTCAATTTTCCAAAAACACTTCACTATTACCCATAATCTGCTTGACACTCATTGAAAATCCCAATATCTGTAATTGATCTGTTCATTGCAGCATTATCTGTTCACTAGTTGAGTTTAGTAGGTAGAATTGTTCGTTCATTTCAGCATTGTCGTATTTATACCCGTCTCTTTCGTCAAATTAACACAGTGTATGCTTATGGGAATCTACAGTCTCCAAGGCTTTCAATCATGAGAATGGCACTAATACCATTTATCACAGTCAGTTCAATTTATTTCATACTCGTTCAACATATTGTCACAGTTCAATACTCGCTGCCCACTCTTTCCAATGTATGTATATCATCAGTATCAGATTCCTCAATTAATCCTATCGTTCTTTTCACTTTTCACTGTTCAACACCTCTAAACACATTCTGTCTCTAATCACAGTTACTACCATTGTTTACCTCGCATAATTCCCTATTAGGGTCTTATTGACTTTACCATACATCTTTTACCCTTTTCATTGAGTCTACAATGAGTGTATTTACAATTTCTTTATGAAGGTGTCACTACATCACCTCATTGTCAGTTTCCCTTTTTGACCCTCTTGTCTCCATTCAGTTACTCTTTTTCATTTTCTCTTCTCATTTGTTTTCATATCGTTCCTATCAACATATGTTAATACCTTGTCATCCCTATTTAAACCTCCAAACTTTCCATTTTATTTAAATATCTCACTTCTCAGTTCAGGACTCTTTTATTCTTCGTTTCAAATCTAGATTCCTCAACAATTTTACATCATAAATGGGGATCGATTCACTTCACATTGCAATAGGATTACCTCAAATTAAAATCTCACTCATATGGAATTCTTTACATTTCTGTACATACAAAGGTGATAACCTCAACAATATGAGCTATGTCCCAATTTCACTTTTAATTTTGTCCCTACTTCTATCCATTTGACCGTTCGGCTTGATACCATCTTTATACGGTTCACGAAAGTCTCCTCAATCAATGATTATTCCTAATTGTGTTTCAATCCTTCTTCACTATTCGCATAATCTCAATCAAGACACTCTTATGCCATCATTGAACATATCGTAACATTTCTTTCGCGAAGGTTCCTTGTGATATCCTTAAACACTTTCTTTACCACTTATTCAAGAATCTATACCGAATCACTTTTCGCCTTCCTCTCATACAGTACACTCAGTCCACCTTTGTCTTACTTTAACCTCTTAAGAACTTCACACTTATAATCACTCTAAACATTTACCGCTCATTTCCTCTATGATTTCCATATATCTGTCACATACATTTCATTAGTCATAATCAACATTACTGTCCAATAGATATCCCCAACAGTAAATCGACTTAAATACAATAACTCTTTTCATACACCACTATTGTGGTTTCATTCATTTCAAGATCTTTATTTCATTATCCCCGTATCATTAAACTGTATGACTCATTCCCCTATCCATTACGTGCAACTTGACCTTAACGTGCAACTTGACCTTGTAAGGTCATATCAATTTGGCTTATCAGCTTATGATCATTATTCTTATTTTTCATTCCGTTTTCTGCTACTTATCTTCTATCTCCTCAAACAGTCTATGATCGGGTGTTCACAGTCCCCAATACCCGACAAAATCGTTGATACCACTCCATTTTAAATACCTATCCATTTACCATTTTCATGTCCATATACACCTAATTCAGTATTTCCCGATACACCATCAGTAGAAATCATCTGTCTGTCTTGTTTCTTTTACGATTTTACCATACGGATTTCCAACCTCGAAGCACAATAATCACCTAACAATTTCAGTCTCAAACTTATGCGGTCTAGTTCATAACCATTTCACAAATTCTTGATTTATCTCAGACACTTTTATCTCACTCTAATAGGCCTTGGGTATCCTACTTTTTCGGTTCTTTCAGGTTCTCGAACCGTTACGAAGACTCTATCGAGCTTCTTTCCCTTTCGCTATTATCTTCGCTTATAATATCTACTCGATCTCTAACTCAAATACAAGTGAATCAAAATATGCCCGATTGGACCATCTACATTTTACTCAATTCTTATATTTCCCTTTCATAACATATACAATGATCGGGGTAATTACCTAACCATCCGGGCTTTTAATTTCACTTAGATCTACTATAACCAATATGCTTCCCATATCTCTAATGGACCTCTCAAGTTCTCAACATCTTCATTTTTTCTCACACCATAACATTGTCAATTTCATTTGGAAATTCTTAATTAGTCAAGGCCAACATACCATTCTGTTATCACATATGAGGGTTTCTAACCCAATGCAAGATCAACCTTCTTATCCATTTTCCTTTATCCTTTCCTAATTGATTATCCCTTTTAGGATTTTCACTCTAATCCATCTCACTCTTCTCTCACTTAATCACTTGACACTTATGCACCGTAGGATTTATCCTCGGCGACTCGACTAGGATCGATTACCACGGTGCCTGCGACGCGACTCAAATGCATGCAACCTATGTTCCAAATCGTGCCTGGATACATTACGCATCTTGGGCTCGATACCACCTAAATGTAACACCCACACCCGTAAGACCCGAACCCGATATCGTTGGTGATATCCGAGTCCGTGTCCCACGAGAGTGGCGTTACATCATCGATTTAAAATTCAGTATACCTTTTTTTTTTCTTTTTGTAGCCATTAACTCCACGTTCACACGGCAAACACAGAAGTAATTAAAATCCGTGTTCAAGAAAACCAGTTTCAGTTATTACGGTCATTCAAGATTAATTACAATCGATCAATGCAAGAAAATATTACTACCACAATGGCTCAAGAAAATACAATGCCTTGTTATACAATGATTGCGAATACAATTTACTAAAACACTAATGCGCATACCTAATCGATCCCGACCTCTAACCTTTACTCGTCTACAGAGATATACTCCGTGTCAACCGGGTATTCTTCAGACTGAAAAATAGATGCAAATTTTTGGGTGAGTTTTGCGAACTCGGTGAGAAACCATCATCGATGGTTCACTCAAATCATGATTACGCCCATGGCGTGCGATGAAGACAAGACAAGAATCATCAATTGTCAATAAGCAATCATTAACCATATCCAAAGATAAAGAAAACCATTAACGGTAACACATACCATCACGAAAGCGGACTTATCACAAAACAAATCATTTATGCGAATGCAATGCATATGTGACTCTTTCCGATTATTCAAGATGTGCCCAAGTGCTCGGTCGGTGTTCTGGGGACGCGTCGAGGATTTCTCCCCTCGGGCTCGTGGCTTGGTCAAGATGCGATATGAGAGCTCAAGCTCTTATCGGTAAAAATAGCAACTTGGGCACGTCCATTATCCGATCATGCAATTATGCATGCGGTCGATTTAGTAAATATCGATTTGGCTATAAAGCCCAAAGTATCAAGAAATCCACAATATGGCTATAAAGCCCAAAGTATCGATCGGTGTTCAAGATGATGGCTATAAAGCCCGATCTATCAAGATGTCGGTAAAATCATACAATACAATCCCATACATTACATGCCAAGATTCATACGGTGATCATTCAATTCACTTTGCACGTAATTCACGCTGAGCATGTAAACAACCAGAAATTTGAGAAACCAACTAGGTTACTCACCTATTGCTTCCGAGCTAATGCCGAAAGCCTCTGTGACGTCGGTCAATCGACGCTCCATTTGGGCCTCTATATGAATCGAAAAAGTACGAGTCACTAAATATGAAATTTGTGCTCATGTTGATGAGATATGCATGTTCATGAATTCCGGTCCTAACTCAATATTTTCCCATAATAAAATTCTATGAAAATTAGAAATCCATAGGCGCCGACGGTGCAATTCGGACCTCTATAGGTCCCAAATTAAATAAAACAAAGTTTACATGATCCGTCAATAGGGGCTACGCCAAATTCCGCCTAAAATTCCCGCTTTCATAATATGAAATTAAATATTCAACGAATCCGATGCCTCTGGAATCAGGTCAATCGGACGTCGGACGGAAAGAAATTGACAACAGAACAATCGGACCAATTTAATACCAAATAAAATCAAAACAATAATATATATATATATTCGAAGCACGCCATGCCGAGAGCCGCCCTCGAGGCTGAATCACCTTCTTCGTCATGAGGGCAAGCCATCGCCTCGCGACCAGGCCAATTATCTCGCCTCGCGGAGGCGAGAAGTCGCCCTCATGAGACTACGAGTTCCCCGCCTTGCCCTTTTCTTTTTTTTTTCCAGATTTCAATTCCTAATTTCCAACTACTCTAAGTTTTAGCACACAAATCAGAAAAATACCCACTATACCTCATTGGAAAGCTTATGAAAAGCTCTACAATTCTCTAGAAGACCATAAAAATCAATTCCAACCCTAAGGGTGTCAAATAATCCATCAAACCTTCTGCCTACTCAATTTCCCTCAACACTGGGCAGTACATTGACAATTGTATAATTCACTGATTCTTCAGAAATGAATTACCACAAAAATATGGTCAATAATATCACAATGTCCTCTACAACTTTCATGAACAGCCCAAAATCAAATTCTATTTCTAAACCAGTCAATTAATTCATTCCATGTCACTGTCCAAGAAATCCTTCAATATGGGCAGTAACCTTACAACAAGCATAACTCCCTATATACAAGTCAGTAAATTCAGAACTTTATATCCCTGAAAAGATAACATCTCAAACTTCAATTTCCATGAAGCACTCAACCTCCAATTCAATCTCTAACAATTTCAAAACTGTTATGGAAGTTTCTGTTATGATCAGCCACTCATAACCTAATGTAGGGTTCACTTTTGAAAATCATAACTCCCAATTCTGACTTCTAAAATTACAAACCATATGTCATTTTCAAGGTAATCTTTTCCTCTACAACTTTTCAGAAGCTCACTCACACCAATTCAGTCCACATAAAATGTTAAAATTACCTCCAATCAGTAAACTCACAAAATCACACTTAAGCTAGGTTTCATCCAAAATGCTCAAAACCAGTCATTAGTAATCAATTCATATCTCCCAATATATAATTCCAAAATAGCAAGATCAGTAGCAATGGAAAGATAATCAAATATTCTACAACTTCCATGAAGACTATTCTCCTAATTCCATTTCAATTAATTCATAAAATCAACAAAACTCAGATGTCATGGTTGCGGTCACTGTTCATAGGCAATGGAACAGGAACTTTCCCATTCAAAATTTCACCCTTCTATCATTGGAATTCAATAACACCCATTTCACACTAAATTGAAGCCAACATCCCAAAGTTTCAGTGGCCATTAACCTTACTTCATTTGCATTTCCACACAATAAGTTATGAATAAAACAGTAACATCACTTATAATTCCAACTTTCCAGATTTAAGGTTAACCTTAGTTCAACCACTTCCAATGCATTTTTCACATCACTAGACATCAAAATAAATACAAATTAAATATTACTCCAGTCATACATATACTAGGGTTAATACTGAAAAATTTACAGCATTAAATTCCTCAATTCAAAGACTCAAATAATTATCCATAATCAATTCAAAATCAAACCATATCATTACTTTCAATTCAGTCATCACTTAGCTTTATACCCATTACTTTAAATCATATAATCAACACTTTAATGCATACATGAACCTAATAAATGCTTTAAATCCTTATATTAACTACCCCATACTATCATGACATTTATTTCCATGTAAAATACATTTAAAGATCAAAACTTAAGGAAAACTTACCAAATCAAAACCTCCTTCAAACCTTCAACAATCACTTTCTAACTTTTACACCAAAGTACTAACCTCTTTCCTTCTCAAACATGTACCAACTCATCTTCTAATTTTGATGAGATCAAAGAGAATAGCTTGGAGTTACAAGGAAGATGAGAGAAGGAGAAAATTTCGATGGTTTAAAGAAGAGTTTGTTTTGTATGAGTTTGATGGCTTAACAAAGCCTTAAACAAATTTCATTTCCTTTCCTTTAAACATATCCGAGAGAGCATTGAGAGAAGCATTTAATGTTGCCTTTTAAAACAATCCATTTCCTTTCCTTGTTTAATAACCATACACGTCCAAAGCAAAGAAGAGAGGCATTAAATGATGCCTTTTAAATGGCAACAAATGATTGGTTTATTATTATAAGAAAATTCAAAGTATATTTATTTAATTCAGTCCAAAATTTTACTCCATTTCACTCAATGGCCCTACTTTCAGTCCCAAAATAATATACCCAATAGTACAGTACCGATGGGTAGCGATTTTTACTCTAGAAACGCAATTTGGTTCGCGAATTGGTGATTTATCCTATCCGAGAATTTCCAATTATTTTTCTCGAGAATTAATGAAATTCCTAAAATTATAAAACAGGTAACAGTGTACTCCAAATAATTTTTCAATCACAAAATCACCTTTTCTACTCCAAAACAAGTTTAGGCTGCCATGGCGATTTTGCGGTCCGGAATTTTCTTCGAAAATTCCGAAAAATTCCTATAAATCTCAAAAAAATGTAAAACGCTTAATAGCGCACTCAGAACAATTTTGAAATCCCATAACCACGTTAATCACAATAAAATACCGTTAGGCCCAATTACCGGGAATGTCATGAATGCATATACCGTAATTCCATATACACAATTGATACTGTGTATCAATCTTATTATGCACGAACAGTACTAATTATTCCTTACCAATCTCATCCTATGCTAATTTTACTATTTTACCCTTCCAGGAGGGGGTGGGATGTTACATAATTTCATCCCTAAGATTGTAAATTTCTGGACTGAAGTTATGTTAACGTTCAGTCTCGGATTTTGTGAAGGTCTGATAGTATTTTGGCTATAAATTCTTCGTTTCTGATCCGAATTGAGTGCGGTCAGTGGCGTTGGATTCATATGATCTAGAGGAACAATTTGCAAGAAGAAAGTTTGTCCAAATTATTTCGTTTAGATGCTTGAAAACAGGACGCAAGTAGTCAATTTTTCAAGTTCCTGCAGGGGTAATTTTGGAAATAGGCAAATAAGTGAGGGGCAACTTGGTCATTTGTGCCCCATTTTTAATGACATGACAGAAGCAACATGGGGCTGTCGTTTTGTGTCCAGCAACTCACGAAAATGAGGCAAAAATGAAAGAAAGAAAAGATGAAGAAGAGAGAAGAAGGAGAGGGGCGATGGTGGAGATGAGGAGAAGAAGAAGAAGAGTGATGCAAGTTCATTTTTTTTCCCTGGGTTTTCAGCCAAATTTCGTTTATTTTAAGAGCAAAGAGGAGGAAGAAGAACATGGAAGCTTGCAACATGGTGAAATCCGAAATTAGAGAGAGAAGGTAAGAGAGAGAAAGCTTGAGTTTTTGAGTTTTTGATTTGTTTGATGGTTGATTAAGCTTGGAATGGTTATGGATTTAGTTTATCTATGATTATTTGAAGAGATTAGACTATGATTATGTTTAATTTTGTATTAATTGAAAATTTGAGCTTATGTTAAATTTGAAAGTTGGGGGTTTTTGAAATTATTGCTTTAGATTGCTTGAATTAGTGATGAATTTGAGATATCCTAAGTCAATTTTGATGTTTATGCTTTAGGTGAAGTTTAATTTGAAAAATTGTAAATTGGGAGTTTAGGCTTAATTTGAAATTTGGGGATTTTGTGAATTAATGGTGTAGAATCATCAATACTAGTATGAATTGGTGAAATATGAAATCAATTGTGAAGAAATTGTGATTTATGATATGGAATTTGTGTAAATTAGTTTAGGCCAATTTTGAAAATTGAAGATTTTCAAAATTGGAGATTGAAATAGCTTGAATATGTGAGGAATTGATATTTCCTAAGCTCAATTTGAGTAGTTATGATTTTTGTGATATCGAATTTGATTGAATTGGTTTATGTTCAATTTAGAATTTGGGGATTTTGGGATTTTAGAAATTGTCAAGTAAGATGGCTTGAAATATGATGAGTTTGTGAATTATGAAATCAATTTTGAAGAAAGTGTAATTTATGGTATTGAATTTGGATAAGTTGGTTTAGGCCAAATTGGTGAATTAGGGTTTTTGTAAATTGGTGAGTTAGATAGCTTGGAATTATGGTAAATTGGTGAATTCCTAAGTTAATTTTGAAGATTATGTTATTTATGATGTGAATTTGGATGATTATGGTTTAGGTTTTGTTAAATTGGAAGAGAGAGAAGCAAAAGTCAAATTGAAGCATTGGACAAGATGCTAGCATGGAAATAAGGTGGGTAGTATATTTATATTTTGATTTATAAGCTATATGTGAATTTTTGAAAATTAAAGAAAACAAAATTTGATTTTTGACAAATTATTGTTGATAAAATGTTTGAAAAAGGAAGTAAATGTTTGAAATTATGATTTCAAGGGTTGAAATGAGTTTTAGAAAATGTAAGAATTATGAAATTCATGGTTTTCAAATTATTTGATTTATGATTTAAATGATTTAAAGAATTAGTGCATTTATTGTGATGAATTTGATGAATATGTGATTTAAGTGAATTGCATTCGATTTGTTATATGAATTCATATGGATATATGTTTGTGTCATTTATGACACATTATGATGATATGATATGAAAAATTTAAAGAAAATTAAGATTTTGAAAAGTACCTTGAACAATCTGAAATTCCGCTTTGCTTATGTATATGTGGGTTTGGTCGTCCTTTTGTGAGTCACAGACCTTGTCTCTCAGAAGCTTTCATCAGTAGAGTATACACCGGGACGCCCGTAGGTCATACCGGTACATACCCTACAATGAGGGTGCACTACGATACGATTAATTCTTTAAACCTCATGGCATCAATAATAAAGCGGTAAGATCACATTCACTAAATTTTGCAACCAAAAGATCCCTTTTCATTCCTTTCATGAAATCCTAATTTCAACATCGGGTCATAAATACAACTGCACAAGCCAAAATAAACAAAGAATAACTCCTAACTAGGTCATCCCAAAATATCCCAAAGGATCCCCAATCGATCGACATTGGGCCATGCTACTCTCCAAGACACACACAAGCAGAAAAGTCTCACTATCCGGAGCTAGGAGTCACACTCTCGTCATCTGAAAAATAGTGCAATTTGGGTGAGTTTATAAAACTCAATGAGTAACCATCATCGATGTTTCACTCAATTTATGCATTACGCGAAATTGCATACAAAGTAACACATTTCATATTTAAAATCATAATTCAGAAGTTCATAAAATCATAATCACACATTTGCAATTAATCCCATATCAAATTTGCAGTACAATCACAAAACAATCACATACTGAATGCACAATAATTTCCAGTTCATTTTAAGGTTGTGACTAGGCGTCAGAATTATCCCATTGCTGGGCACAATATACATTACACAGAAATCGCGTTTTTGGGGGTAGGAGAGCCTTCCGAGTATGCACTACTGCCCACGCGCACTAGGGATAGGAGAGCCCTCTGGGTATGCACTAATCCCTTTTCACTATCACAAAGACGAGCTTATAGCTCCAATCAGATCAGAATTGTGCTCCAGTCACAACGGTCAGTTAATGATTTCTATTCATGCCTAGCATGCGTTCACACTTTACAGTAGCATATCACATGCGAATCACTCAATCAGAATCATAGATAGTTCACATAAAGCATATAGCACATCAGAGATTGAGAAACCAACTAGGTTACTCACCTCTAAACTTCTGAGTTACTGCCAGGAAGTCTTCGCTACGTCAGAGGATCAACGTTCCACTTGAGCCTCTACAATAATCAGAATACTCGAATATTACTAATTGTATCAATTTCAATAGTCAATGATGCAAGTATATCGAATAATTTACGTACTATGCATGTTATGACATTTCCGACCTCAAACTCGAATTGTCTCAATTCTGCACTTTTACTTAAATTCATAGCAATTTCTAATACCATAAGTCAATTGGCTAAGTTCTGTATCCTCCAAAGTCAAATTTGAAGACATAGGAATTATCCTTAAATCATAATCAAATTCACTATTCAAATGCCATCCGATTTCGAAAACCACCGAATAAATTTCCGAAACTCAAATCTCTCAAATTGAAATTCGAACTCCCAAATTCATAATCTCTAATTTGAAATCAATCCATATTTAATTAAATTATCAAAACCCTAAATCCCCAAATCTCAAAACCTCTCAATCACCATTTCGGAAAAGTAGCATCCATCGCCGCGGCGAGCTCCTCTTCCCTACGCCTTCACCGCGGCGTCCACACGCCTCACCGCGGCGAGCAATTCTTTCTTCTCCGCGGCGTACGATTACGCACATCACGACGTGGGCCGAATTTCCTCGCCGCGGCGCTCTCCCGCGCTTGTCGCGGCGTGCCGCGTCTCCTCGCTCGCCGCGGCGTGTTCTTCACACAAGCGCAAGGCGATCATGATTCGCCAGAAAACCTAGAATTTCCAGATTTTTCTGATATAATCCAATCCTTTCCCTTCTAAACACTCTTAAACAACATTTTACACCTAACACAACTTATTCCTAAGCTTCAATCCATCAAATAATCATGATTCAACAAATACCCAAATCAAAATCACATTTTTACCCTAAAACCTATATCATCCGAAACTTTCTAACTCTTAAACAATTAATTACTTAATTCCATACTTCAATCAAAATATTAAACACATAAATAAGTTGCAACTTACTTGATTAAGCTTTAAACTCTTCCAAATCACCAAGAAAATGCAAGCCTTAAGCTACAACGACACCCACGGCAAATCCAAAGCCAAAACTCATCTTCATCTTCTTCAACATCACACTAAAGGAGATAATCAAAGATGAAAGAAGAAGCCACTCCAAGAGGAATCAAGAAGGAAACCACGATGGAAGATGGAGAAAAATCAAGAGAAAACCCACGATTTCTTTCAAAGAGGGAGGAGCATCGTGGATCAAAAATTTCAAAGGCATAGGTTTATATATTAAAGGATTACTAAGGCTTGTTTGGAAAATTCATTTGCCACAAGTCCAATCCGAACAATCCCGATCCAATTTCTAATTCTAATTTCTCCCGAATTTCAATGATTCAGACCTTAATTCCTCAAATCATAATTTAAATTACCTCATATCAATTGTCAATCAAATTCGAAACCGGAATCACAATTAATCAGTCACTAAGCCATTTTTCTGGTCCGGATCTAATCTTCCAAAAATTCCAGAAAAATTCCTATAAATCCTCAAAATTAGAAAACATCTAATCACATACTCCAATTTTCAATTCTCAATTCCTAAATTCAATTTAACACTCCAATTCACTAATCAAAGCACAATTAACCTTAACCACAAAGTCTCCAATTTCACAATCAAGTTGGAAATCTGTCATACATGCATGTACATACGTATGCTTATGTAATGCTGAACATTTATCAATGATGTAGAGGCTACGAATGCAAAATGCGTATACAGAATACGTATGAGGAGAACTGTACCCATCCCATCGGTGACGGGATGTTACAGTCTCTACTTGTTTAAGCCTTCGCTCGGCTGCCCGCAAGAGGCAATGGAGTTCCGATCACGGACTCCCTTCACAGCTGCACATGACCGCTATGCGAAAATGTGCAGTACGTCCTGTTATGGAACAAACCAAACCATTTAATGTGTTATTGTGATTTGTGTTGGATGTCGCGGTATAACCCGCAAACACACGCCACAGTATAACCTGCAAACACCTACGGGTGGGGTGTGAGGTCCAACATAAAACCATTTTGATGTTTTATGTGATTTTGCTCTGTTTGTATTGTGATGCATTATGACGTGATGCATTCATGTTTGAAATTGTGCATGAATTGTGAAAAGTTTGAGAACTTGAGAAATGAGAAAGTAAGTGTTTATGAATATTTGAAACAAATAAAGATTTGGAAATTTTAGAAAATGTTGATGAAGGTTTATGAATGTTTTGAAAGGTTTGAAAATAAATTTTTGGATAAATTTTTGAATGGGAAATGTTTGAAAAGTTTAAAAAGACAATTTTCGCTTATTGTTCAATTTATAAATATATTATCCACGAGCTTAGAGCTCACCCTCCTTTCATCCCAATCTCCGTGTATTCAACAGAGATCGGATGAAAGAGCGCCAAGTTTGATTTTGCCGCATTTGTATTTTTGTGTAAATTGAGAATTGATATTGTTTTGGCTTGAATTGCCTTTTGTGTATATAAAGCAGTTATTACGGGATGTATATGAATTCGAGACTTGGATATTGATTTTATGATCATAATTGAGTATGATTATGCTTTATGTTTGTAATTGGATATTGAATGAGGATTTTGTATATAGATTTGAGATATTGAATGTGGTTGGGACTGATTGAGATTTTATATAATCGATTGAGGATTTATGAAGTGTTAGGTTTAGATGTGTGTTCCTGCTGGTGTTATGGATTCCGGACGGGAGGGTCCGATGATGATTTGTGTTGTTGGGTTGTGATATTAGAAGTGTATTTTTGCCTTTGCAGAAATTTTGGGTCATCAAAATACAATTGTTATCTTTTGATTTTGGTAAAAAACCGGGTTAAGATAAGAATAAGAATTAAGAAGTAAGTTTGGTATGAGTTTGATAAATGAGTATAAGAAAAAGAAAAGAAAAAAATTTATACCAGATTTTGGATGGATAGTCTAGGTTTCCAACGCGAATGTGTTTCTGTGTTCTTGATTGTTCTCGGATGTCTGCTCCGTTTGTTAAATATCGATTGTTACCGATTCGAAATTTCGATGCGAAATTTTCGTTTCCATTCGCTTTCGTTTCCTTCGTTTTTCGTTTTCCGGTTGGGATCCGATTTCCGGATCGGGTCCCAACAGCGTCAGAGTATGTGCTCGCTACCAAGACGATCCTAAAGATACACACTTGACAGCAATAAAGAGGATCATCAGGTATATAAGCGGTACATTTGAATTTGGAATTTGGTATACATGTGACTCAACATCTTGTCTAGCTAGGTACAGTGATGCGGATTGGGCTAGAAATCTAGATGATAGAAAAAGCACTTCAGCAGGTTGTTTCTTTCTTCGTAATAATCTGATTTATTGATACAGTAAAAAGTGGAATTCAATTTCATTGTAAACCATAGAAGTCACCTTGACAATCCTATGTGATAACAAGAGTGCTATAGATATCTCGAAGAATCTGATTCAGTATTCACGGATAAAGCACATTGATTTGAAGTATTATTTTATTCGAGAGCTTGTGGAGAACAAAGTAGCCACCCTCTAATATGTGTCTATAGAAAAGCAACTAGTGGACATATTTACGAAACCTCTTGATAAAATTAGGTTTGAACTTCTTCGAAGGGCTTTAGGACTTTGTGTTTTACATTATTGATGTATTATTTCTTTTTTTAAAGTTGAAATGTAAAAAAACGAAACATTTTGTTTTCGTCCAAAGGGATTAAAATTTCCTAAGTTTTTCTCTTTACTGCCTCTAGCGCCCCTCATCCCCTCCTCATCTATGTCGACCTCCAAGAACCCAAGTAACAAATTGATTGCATTGAAGACTTCTCCATTGTGGATTTAGAATCTGTGTGGGAATTTTTGGGACGTAATCGAAGACCCTTCTCCTCATAACTGTATGGGTTCCATCTCTGCAACTTGGATTTCTCTTTGCGGTACTACTCTATTTCACTCACCGTTAGCATCATTTGTTGAATTTGTTTGATTTTCTGTTGTTCTTTAACAACATGGGCAAGAAAAAGCAAATTCTCGCTCTTCAGTTTTTGAAAAACTGACTATTGCTCCCACACATCATTCCAACCATTTGCTGCTGAACCTGACACCTAGGAGGAAAGTTTCCGAGCCTGGGTCGTCCTCAACTGCTCTCATTGAAATTCCTAACACCACCTCGGTTCAAAATTATCCACCAGAAAGTGATGACACCATGCAGGTGTTGCGTTCAATGATCGAAGACTCGTCATCTGATTCGGATGAGGTTCCTACTACTGCTGCTCCACCAATAGCTCCTCCTCTGGTCACTCAAAAACGAATTAAACAATGAGCTTATAAAACAATTTGCCCACCTCGGCGAGTTCCATCTACTTATTTGAAAGTAGACATTACAGTTTCATTCAAATTTTATTCATCCAAAGCTGAGTAAAAATGGGAGATATTTACTGACACTGAGTTAGTCCTAGACTACCTTATTAATTTTGATGAATTTCAGCTGTACCGACTGGATATTGTACTATCTGAGAGAACATTACTACAACCTGCATTGCTTCCTGAACATTATGATATTGAACTGGTAAAAGAATTCTATTGCAATCTACCTGGTGACTTATTATATGATACTGTTGCGAGTTATAAATTGGTGTATGTCCATGGTAGGGTGAAACATTTTGATGCTGACAGACTGAATATCTTCATGAGTTTTGATAATTTAATTAGGGATCAGATTTATAATGATAATTGAACCGTTTCTAATGATCTCATAGCTACGATTTTAACTGGAGGAAAGTTATCGGCTTGGTCGTCTAGTTCGGGGCTACCCTCATCCATGTTGATCCAAAACTATTTTATGATATATAAGTTGGTTTTAGCTAACTAGATGCCTAGTACACATATTGTCTTTGTTTATATATGTTGGGTCTTGAATTTTTTTGAATTTCTTATAAATTGCTTAATTGGTTGTTTATGATTATATGTTGGTTTAATTTTTTATTTTAGAATTAGGCCATTAATTAGAAATTTGATGGAAGAATTAGAAATTGAAATTAGAATGAAAGGGTTAGGGTTAAGTTAGTATTAAGTTGGCTTAAGGGGTTAGTAGTGCCATATAAGACAAAGAAGGGTATTTTTGGAAGGGCCATGTTAATGAGGGGTAGAATGGGAAGGTAAGGAAGAATAAGAAGGCAAAAATTAAAAGAGGAGAAGAGGGAATATTGTGGAAGCCATAAGGAGGAAGAGAGAGAAAGGGAAAGAGAGGAGAGAAGAAGAAGAAAAATCGACAAAGGCAAGGGAAAGGAAGGAATTTTCGTGGGAAGGAGGAGAAATCAAGGCTTTCAAGGTAAGTTCTTCACCTTATTCATGCTTTGGTAAAGAAATAGGTTGGGGTTTTGTGAATGAGAAGTTCTAGAGAGAGAAAGAAGGGTTGTGTTGGGAATGCTTGGAGGAAGAAGAGGATGATAAGATATATGGGGTTTTTGGGTTTCTAAGCTAGGTGTTAAGTTTTCTAACATGTATGAGCCATAGGTAGGTTAAATTGGAACTTGATTAGGGTTAATTGTGATTTGTTAAGATTATGAAAATTGGGGAAATTCCAATGGAATTGGGAATTAATGAGAAATTTTGATTGTGTTAGGGAATCAAGAGCCTACCCAAGTGCAAGAGGAAGGTCACCATTAAAGTTGGGTATTTCAAGAGTATAAGGTGGGTAAATTATTTATAGTTGTTGGTAATATGGGCAAAATGCTTGTATGTGTTATGTGTGCTAAATAGCTTGTTGAATTGTTATGATGTTGAAATTTCATTGTGATGTATGCCATTATGATAAACCAATTGAATTGTGATTATGTCATGTTATGCATAATGCTTGATATTTTGATATGATTGTTATGCTCTTGAGTTGAATTGTGGCATTTTAGTATGAGAAAAGCTTGAGAAATTGAGATTTAGATATGATTGATTTGAGTATGAAATTGATTGTGTTTGGGTGAGAGGAGAACTATTTCGTAGTCACATGCACGTCGACAAAAGCTTTCTCCTACGCCCGCCAGGACCGAGACCTAAAATGGACTCGTTTCGTTCACGGTGTAAACTTCGGTTTCGCCGTTTTGTTTCACGGAACCCTCGAGCCATTTGGTTGTGTATTTGCATTTTGATGTGATAAATCCATGTTTTGATTTGAATTACATCTAATATGTGATGATGTTATGAATTATGAATTGGATATTGAATTGTGGATGTTGAATTATCATTGTGAAGTATATGCTTAATGAGTGTTTATGTGTATATATATGTTTGATTGTGGCTCATCGCCAATGGCTATAAATATTTTTTAGCCACTGAGTTGTATAGATCAACCCAATATTTTTCCACTCCTCAGGTGCAGATCGAGAAGATCAGTAAATTCTTGCAGGCATTTGGACAATCTAGAGAGAGTTAGCTTTTGTATTAAGTTAGGAGTTAGATTTTTTTGAATAGCTTTAAAAGCATATTGAACATTGAGCATCGAATGTATTTTGCAATTTGTGTAATGTCGATATGTAATTAAAGCTATGTATGAAAGCTTTGTATGAACTCCATTTTGACTTGGAAATGAATTGAAGATTGAAAAAGTTCCTTTGTGCGTGTGCTTATTTATCTTGTTGTGTGTAATGCTTATTTTAGGTTCCATAGGGGTATTCTTTGTGTGTTGAATTCATGGGGGAAACTAGGTTAAATTACGCCATATTGGACAAAATGGTCTTCTTGAACTTTGTAGTTTATCCTTTTAACTTTTCAACGGTATAAGGTTTGCGAAATTTGGATATCAATGTTAAGAGTTATGGGTTTTGCAAGTGATGATGTTGTGTGGAAGGCATGAATGTGACAGCTTTGGTGAATGATGAGAGTTGTGTGTTGTATGAGCTTTTGAGTTGAGAATTGGGAGTTTAATGCATCTCAATTGGTAATTGAATGTTTGAGGAGTGTTATTACACTTGAAGGGCTTAATTTGGGGAAATTTTGATTGTATATGGTGTTAGGATGGATGTTGGAAGCTTTGGAGAGGCATTGGAGGCTTTGGGGAGCCCCAATGTCCGTTAAACGGACATGGGTGTCCATTTAACGGACATTATCGGGTGAAAAAGGACCCTCAGCCTAGTGTATGTCCGTTAAACGGACATAAAAAGGGTTGTTTTGCCAGTCTATGTCCATTAAAAGGACATGCATGTCTATTTAACGGACATTCACAGGTTAGCTACAATAAATTGCAATTTTGACTAGTTTTAAGGTTGAATATCGCTTTGCGGTCTTCATAAGAGTTGTAGATCTCGATGTCTTCTTTCCAATGGTCTAACAAAGAAATCAATTCGACATTTCTAGAAGAAGTTATGAAAATCGCGCCAAGACATGTTCAGTTGGAATAAGGACATGAACATATTGGATTCTTTCGACCATAACTTCTTCGTCCGACCTCCAAATTGAGTGATTCTTGAAGCATTGGATTTATAACATGCTTTGCTACCTCTCCATAAAAATTGGTAGCTTTTAGCTTTGAATTAAAAAGGATTGATTCAAAGCAAGTGAGGGTTCGTTGAAATGACCCTACAAGGAAATCCCGCTTACGCTTTTTGACTTTGTTTCGAATAGTTGAGCTCCGGAAACGGGGTCCAACACCATGGTTGGGCTTCGGGAATGGGGCCCAACATCTTGTGATATTAGAGCTTAGGCTTTTTAAGAGTCCTAGGCTTAAAATGTGTTGTGCTATGCATTATTGTGTTATGTGATAAATTGCTTGCATTGTGAATTGAGTATTTGCCATATGTGACATGCATATCATGCATACATGTAGGAAATAGGATTAAGATAAAATGTGAGCTAATCGTTAGTATTTCTATTGAAGGAGTTATGAAAGGATCGGTTGCACCTGACCCTCCGCCGAGAGAGGAGGGCACGGATGAATCTATAGCCCCAGTGAACACTGAGGTTTCTGTCGAGCAAAGTAGTGAGCCCGCTCGGTCACAGTCGTAGGAGTCTCCTGTTCCGTAGAAACAAGCGCCTACTTTGGATCCAAGACTGTTCCAAGCTTTCACCCAGGTATTTGTCCAGACTATGGGACAGATGCCACAATCTTCTGCTCCGGCCCCAGTTAAGAAGGGGAGGCAGTTTGATAAGCTGAGAAAGTATGGAGTAGTGGATTTCTATGGGACCACTGATCCCGAGGAAGCTGAGGCATGGGTGAGGAAAACAGAACGGATATTGGAGCAGATGGACTGTTAAGATGATGAGAAGGTTGTATATGTTGTGAGTCTGCTGCAAGGGGATGCTCTGCATTAGTGGGAGAATGTCCCGGGGAGTCAGTTGAAACCGCCAGCGTTGACTTGGGAGGACTTCCTCACTGTTTATAAGAAAAAGTATCTGTCTGAGGTGTACATTCAGCAGAAGCAGAGGAAATTCTTGAGTCTCACCCAGAGGGAGATGACTATTAGTGAGTATGAGCGTCGGTTTACACAGTTATCCCGGTATGCAATAGAGATGAGGCTAAGTGAGGCGGCTATGTGTCGTCGGTTCGAACCAGGACTACACCTAGCCATTAGGGAAAAAGTGGTGGTGCAGAATTTCTGTGATTTCCAGCAACTGGTGGAAGCAGCATTGAGGGTGGAAAACATTGAAAACATAAAGAGTGTTGTTAGAAAAAAGAGGAAAGGTAAAGAACAGTCTAAGAGGGGAGGCGGTGCTCCTATGTCAAAGAGGAGTGCCAAGACTTTCCCTGCACAGTCTGAGGAGAAAAGCAGTGGAACGAGCAGGTCTCGACAGATGAGAACTGTCTCACATCAAGCCTCAACGGCTGGAGGCAGCAGGAGGGGAGATGGGGATAAACCACCCATTCCTAAATGTGAGCACTGCGAAAGGTTCCACAAAGGGGAATGTTATCGACTGACTGGAGCATGCTTCAATTATGGAGAGAAAGGACATATAGCAAGAGAGTGCCCTCAGACTCCAAGGAATGAGAGAAGTCAGATGCAAGCTTCCAAGAGGGTTGAGACAATGGGACACAGGAAAGTGACAGAAGTGGGCAGTAGAAGTTCTGATGCCTCCAAGAAAGTGAACCCTCTAGGGAGATCAAGGGGACAAGCACCAGCTAGAGTGTTTGCTATGACAAAGGAAGATGCCGAGACAACTCCAAAATTCGTGACTAGTATGATTAAACTTTTTGCTGAAGATGTTATTGTTTTGATTGATCCGGGTTCTACTCATTCGTTTGTGTCATTGAGTAGAACTATGGTTGGTAGGGAATTGAGCCCATTGGATACTCCTTTGATGGTGAGTACTCCAATCGACCAATGTATTATTATTAGTCAAATATATAGAGACTGTGAGATACTTATTGGAGAGGAGAGATTAGTGGTGAATCTAATGCCTTTGAGGATGGGCGGATTAGATGTAATTTTGGGGATGGACACTTTGGAGAAGTACAATGCCAACTTGGATTGCAGACACAAGACTGTGGAGTTTGAAATCGACAATGGCAGAAAGGTAGTGTTCGTGGGGGACAGAAAAGCGAGTCCGATTAGAATGGTTTCATCTTTGACAGCAGAAAAATTGATGAGGAAAAGATGTGAAGCGTTTTTGGCCTACGTGGTAGATACAAAGGCAGATGGAGGGAAGTTAGAAGAGATACCTGTGGTCAGGGAATTCCCGGATGTCTTTCCCAAGGAATTACCAGACTACCACCGCTCAGGAAATTGAATTTCCATTGAACTTCTTCTGGGCACAATGCCAATCTCGATTCCGCCTTATATAATGGCTCTGGCGGAATTGAAGGAGCTTAAGGAGCAATTGGAAGATTTATTAGAGAAGGGTTACATTAGGCCGAGCTCTTCTCCATGGGGAGCTCCGGTCATTTTTGTAAAAAAGAAGGATGGATCATTGAGGATGTGTGTGGACTACCGAAAGCTAAACCATGTCACTATCAAGAATAGATATCCGCTCCCCCGCATCAATGATTTGTTTGACCAGTTGCAAGAAGCAAGAGTCTAATCTAAGATAGATTTGAGATCGGGTTACCACCAATTGAGGATAAAGGAGTCGGATATGTCCAAGACTGCTTTCAGAACACGGTATGGCCACTTTGAGTTTTTGGTTATGCCTTTTGGATTGATGAATGCGCCTGCAGCTTTCATGGACTTAATGAAAAGGGTCTTCAAGTCCTTCTTAGACCAATTTATCATAGTTTTTATTGATGATATATTGGTTTATTCTAAGAGTGACAAGGAACATGAGGAACATTCGAGGATTGCCTTAGAGACTTTGAGGAAGAATGAGTTATATGCCAAATTCGATAAATGCGAGTTCTGGCTAAGGGAAGTAGTGTTTCTTGGGCATGTGATTTCGGAGCGCGGAGTACATGTGGATCCAAGAAAGATAGAAGCGGTTGTGAAATGGGACGCACCTAAGAATATAGCAGAAGTGAGGAGTTTCTTAGGTTTAGCTGGATATTACAGGAAGTTCGTGGAGGGTTTTTCTATAATAGCAGCTCCACTTACCAAGTTGACCAGGAAGAACCAGAAGTTTGTATGGATAGGTGAATGCCAGAAGAGCTTAAGTATCGATTGACGAGTGAACCAGTTTTGACTTTGCCTTCGGGTAATGATGGATACATAGTGTATAGTGATGCTTTGAGGAATGGATTAGGCTGTGTGTTGATGCAAGGAGATAAGGTGATTGCATATGCCTTGAGACAATTGAAACCTTATGAGACGAATTATCCCACACATGACTTGGAGCTGGCTACTATAATTTTTGCATTGAAGATTTGGAGACATTACCTGTATGGAGTCACCACTAGGGTATTTACTGACCATAAGAGTCTTAAGTATCTAATGAGCCAGAAAGAGTTGAATTTGAGACAGAGAAGATGGTTAGAGCTACTTAAAGACTATGATTTGATGATTGATTATCACCCAGGAAAAGCTAATGTAGTAGCGGATGCACTGAGTATAAAATCGACTATGGCATATGTACAGACAATGTATTTTCCTTTGCTAAAGGAATTAGCTAAACTTGGAGTGACATTGACACAAGCTGAATCGGATTGTATATTGGCTAACTTTAGAGTAAGGCCAGTATTGAATGAAAAGATTAAGGAAATGTAGAAACAAGATGAGTATTTGAGCAAGCTCAAGGAAGATATAAAGAATGGTAAACCTTCTGAAGTGGAGGTAAAGGAAGATGGATTAATGGTGGTAGGTAACAGACTGTGTATTCCTGATGTGCAAGAGTTGAAGGATAAAATTTTGGATGAGGCACATAATGCGCCTTATGCAATGCACCCAGGAAGTACGAAAATGTATAGAGATTTAAAGGAGCATTTCTGGTGGAAAGGAATGAAGAAAGAAGTTGCAGAATATGCTAAAAGATGCTTAGTGTGCTAGCAAGTCAAGGCTGAGCACCAAGCACCTTCCGGCAAGCTTAAACCTCTGTCGATTCCAGAATGGAAATGGGAGAAGATTACGATGGATTTCTTGATGAAATTGCCAAGAACCAGTAGGAAGCATGATGCAATATGGGTGATTGTGGATAGGTTAACCAAGTCTGCTCATTTCTTGCCAATTAAACAGACGGATTCGTTGAATGTGTTGGCCAAGAAATATATGGATGAGATAATAAGACTTCATGGGATTCCAAGTTCGATAGTCTTGGATAGAGATCCCAGGTTTACCTCCAGGTTTTGGGAAAGCTTACAGGAGACTTTGGGAACTAAGTTAAATTTTAGTACAGCTTTCCATCCGCAAACTGATGAAAAATCGGAGAGAACGATCTGGACTTTGGAGGCGATGCTAAGAGCTTGTGTTATGGATTTCAAAAGCTCATGGGATGATCATTTGCCTTTAATAGAATTTGCTTATAATAATTCCTATCACTCGGGAATTCAAATGGCACCATATGAAGCTCTTTCTGGTAGGAGGTGTAGAACTCCTATTTGTTGGGATGAGGAAGGTGAGAGGAGATTTGTAGGACCTAAGTTGGTGCAAGTCACTGTTGATAAGATTAAGTTGGTGAAACAGCAGCTTAAAGCGGCTCAAGATAAAATGAAGAGCTACACGGATGCACATAGAAAAGAGATGGAATTTGAAGTTGGGGACAAAGTTTTTCTTAGAGCTTCTCCATAGAAAGGGGTTTTGAGATTTGGTAAGAAAGGCAAGCTAAGTCCGAGGTATATAGGCCCTTATGAGATTATTGAGAGGATTGGGCCTTTAGCGTACAAGTTAGCTTTGCCTGTGAAATTGTCTAAGATTCATAATGTTTTTCATGTGTCGATGTTGAGAAAGTACCGATCAGATCCTTCACACATAGTTCAACCTTTAGAAGTTCAGCTAAGAGAGGATTTGACATATGAGGAGCAACCAATGGAGATCCTAGATTCGAAGGAAAAATTTTTAAGAAATAAGGTTGTGCAATTAGTTAAAGTCTTATGGCGGAACCATTCGACAGAAGAGGCAACATGGGAGCCTATGGAAGTAATGAAGGAGAAGTACCCGCACCTCTTCAATGACTCAGGTAAGAATTTTGATGACGAAATTCTTTTAGGGGAGGAGAGTTGTTGGGTCTTGAATTTTTTTGAATTTCTTATAAATTCCTTAATTGGTTATTTATGTTTATATGTTGGTTTAATTTTTTATTTTAGAATTGGGCCATTAATTAGAAATTTGATGGAAGAATTAGAAATTGAAATTAGAATGAAAGGGTTAGGGTTAAGTTAGTATTAAGTTGGCTTAAGGGGTTAGTAGTTCCATATAAGACAAAGAAGGGTATTTTTGGAAGGGCCATGTTAATGAGGGGTAGAATGGGAAGGTAAGGAAGAATAAGAAGGCAAAAATTAAAAGAGGAGAAGAGGGAATATCGTGGAAGCCATAAGGAGGAAGAGAGAGAAAGGGAAAGAGAGGAGAGATGAAGAAGAAAAATCGACAAAGGCAAGGGAAAGGAAGGAAAATTTCGTGGGAAGGAGGAGAAATCAAGGCTTTCAAGGTAAGTTCTTCACCTTCTTCATGCTTTGGTAAAGAAATAGGTTGGGGTTTTGTGAATGAGAAGTTCTAGAGAGAAAGAAGGGTCAGGTTGGGAATGCTTGGAGGAAGATGAGGATGGTAAGATCTATGGGATTTTTGGGTTTCTAAGCTAGGTGTTAAGTTTTCTAACATGTATGAGCCATGGGTAGGTTAAATTGGAACTTGATTAGGGTTAATTGTGATTTGTTAAGATTATAGAAATTGGGGAAATTCCAATGGAATTGGGAATTAATGAGAAATTTTGATTGTGTTAGGGAATCAAGAGCCTACCCAAGTGCAAGAGGAAGGTCACCATTAAAGTTGGGTATTTCAAGAGTATAAGGTGGGTAAATTATTTATAGTTATTAGTAATATGGGCAAAATGCTTGTATGTGTTGTGTGTGCTAAATAGCTTGTTGAATTGTTGTGATGTTGAAATTTCATTGTGATGTATGCCATTATGATAAACCAATTGAATTGTGATTATGTCATGTTATGCATAATGCTTGATATTTTGATATGATTGTTATGCCCTTGAGTTGAATTGTGGCATTTTAGTATGAGAAAAGCTTGAGAAATTGAGATTTAGATATGATTGGTTTGAGTATGAAATTGATTGTGTTTGGGCGAGAGGAACTGTTTAGTAGTCACGCACGCGTCGACAAAAGCCTTATCTCTACTGCCCGCCAGGGCCCAGATCCGAAAATGGACTCGTTTCGTTCACGGTGTAAACTTCGATTTCGCCTTTTTGTTTCACGGAACCCTCGAGCCATTTGATTGTGCATTTGCATTTTGATGTGATAAATCCATGTTTTGAATTGAATTACATCTAATATGTGATGATGTTATGAATTATAAATTGGATACTGAATTGTGGATGTTGAATTATCATTGTGAAGTATATGCTTAATGAGTGTTTATGTGTACATATATGTTTGATCGTGTGGCTCATCGCCAATGGCTATAAATATTTTTTAGCCACTGAACTGTGTAGCTCAACCCAATATTTTCCCACTCCTCAAGTGCAGATCGAGAAGATCGGTAAATCTTTGCAGGCATTTGGACAATCTCGAGAGAGTTAGCTTTTGTATTAAGTTAGGAGTTAGATTTTTTTTAATAGCTTTAAAAGCATATTGAACATTGAGCATCGAATGTATTTTGCAACTTGTGTAATGTCAGTATGTAATTAAAGGTTTGTATGAACTCCATTTTGACTTGGAAATGAATTGAAGATTGAAAAAGTTCCTTTGTGCATGTGCTTATTTATTTTGTTGGGTGTAATGCTTATTTTAGGTTCCATAGGGGTATTCTTTGTGTATTGAATTTATGGGAGAAACTAGGTTAAATTAGGCCATATTGGACAAAATGATCTTCTTGAACTTTGTAGTTTATCCTTTTAACTTTTCAACGGTATAAGGTTTGCGAAATTTGGATATCAATGTTAAGAGTTATGGGTTTTGCAAGTGATGATGTTGTATGGAAGGCATGAATGTGACAGCTTTGGTGAATGATGAGAGTTGAGTGTTGTATGAGCTTTTGAGTTGAGAATTGGGAGTTTAATGCATCTCAATTGGTAATTGAATGTTTGAGGAGTGTTATTACACTTGAAGGGTTTAATTTGGGGAGATTTTGAGTGTATATGGTGTTAGGATGGATGTTGGAAGCTTTGAGAGGCATTGAAGCTTTGGGGAGCCCCAATGTCCGTTAAACGGACATGGGTGTCCGTTTAACGGACATTATTGGGTGAAAAAGGACCCTCAGCCCAGTGTATGTCCGTTAAACGGACATAAAAAGTGTTGTTTTGCCAGTCTATGTCCGTTAAACGAACATTCACAGGTCAGCTATAGTAAATTGCAATTTTGACCAGTTTCGAGGATGAATCTCACTTTGAGGTCTTCATAATAGTTGTATATCTCGATGTCTTCTCTCCAATGGTCCAAAAACGAAATCAATTCGACATTTCCATAAGAAGTTATGAAAATCGCGCCAAGACATGTTCAGTTGGAATAAGGACATGAACATATTGGATTCTTTCGACCATAACTTCTTCGTCCGACCTCCAAATTGAGTGATTCTTGAAGCATTGGATTTATAACACGCTTTGCTACCTCTCCATAAAAATTGGTAGCTTTTGGCTTTGAATTAAAAAGGATTGATTGAAAGCAATTGAGGGTTCGTTGAAATGACCCTACAAGGAAATCCCGCTTACGCTTTTCAACTTCGTTTCAGATAGTTGAGCTCCAGGAACGGGGTCCAACACCATGGTTGGGCTTCGGTAATGGGGCCCAACAATCTAGCATAGACTAAACTACTCTATGCCATCGGTACCAAGGTGAACTTCAATTTAGGGCGACTTATAATTGAAGCTATGTTGGCTATTGGAGGCAAGTCACATTCTCTACTTTACTTTCCTTGCTTAATTTTTCAATTTTTATATGCAAATGGTATTCCTCGGTTGGAGACAAGTACACTTGAACCAATTACCTATCATCGGCTAGAATTTTCAAACAACCACAAGTTATAGATTTGCCATACACTACACCTAGTCCTTTAGACACCTCAGGAACCTCTTCTGTCAATCCTCATGCAGCTTTTTGAAATTGAGAGGATTGAGGTATTTTTCAAGTGGGTCTTGATGTACTTCGTTAGCTGAAGTAGCGAATTCTTCGATCCTTTGATGCTCCTTGATTTTTCTTTTTGACATCCTTTGTCCCAAAGTAGGAGATGACTTGAATTTGTATGGGTTTGTACTTATTTTGAGCTACTTGTGAATGTTAGTTATTTTTATCTCTGCGTGGACCTTGGATTGAGGGGGAGTATTGTGACTTCAATACTATTTTATATTTGATTATGTGGTTCAAGGGAAGTTTCTTAATTGTGACAAAAATGTCAAAATATGGGGCGATTGTTAGAATTTTTATTATCTCTTATTATTTAATTTTGGAATTTTTAATTATTGGGTATTCAAGATAATTATTAAAAATATAAATCAAGAAGTCTTCTTGAATCAGATTCTTAAATAAGAATTGTTGCACAAATAGAAGTCCATCTTGAATGAAGATTGGTGTGCATCACGTTTATTTTTCAGATATGGATAATGCAATGTTGCGTGAAGGTTGTAGGCAAGTTGCGTGAAGGTTTCCAACTCTTTTCATTGATTGCGTGTGTGACTCTGTTCTTGGAGTAAATAGACACATGGGTGATTTTGTGAGATTTTTCTGGTAAATGTTGATGGTGAATGGAAGAGGAAAAGTGTGATGTTTTTTATTTTAATATTTTACTACATTAAGGGACGTTTGCATGTGATGTTACCAGGTGTGAAGAAAATTGAAGATAGTTGAAGGTGTGTTGATATCTGCGTGACCCAGCTCCTACACCTGAAACATCATTGACTTAGTGAAGGTTTCGCTGGGCGTTTAAATGATGGGTTTAATCTAGCTTTTGCTACATACACACGTGAGTCACTTGGTAATGCTTCAATTTTGGTGGTTATGGTAATTGAATACATCAAAGGTGAACCTGATATCTAATTTGTTTTGTTGTGGGCTGAATTGAGGAAGACTTGTGATTGTCTCTTCTGTGTTTTGGTGTGTTCTTGTCGATAGTGAATGGGTAGATCTAGTGATGATACCTGCGTGACTATTCAGTTGTGCATGATTTCTTGGCTATGAAGAGAGTTGTTATTTGTCTCTTACTCAAGTGTCTTCTTGAGCGGTGAATTGTTTGTTTAATCACTTGAATGATTTATTCATTGTTCTTGCTTTAAAAGATTATTGAGAAAAATCATTTATTGAGATTAACACGAGTCGACCGTATTATTAGGTGTGAATCACTTTTAAGGGTAGTGAAGACGAGTGATAGTGTCAAGGATTAAGTGACGTTGGCTTATTAAAGTCTTGTGTAAAACTATCGTTGTCCTTTGATGAACGTATTAATCTGAGTGAGGGTCACACAAAACTAAACAAAGTGTGCTGAACTATGTTAACAAATGTTGGTGTTGATTTTTTTTGTATTTTAATTCTTTTGATTATTTATTGTGCTAAAAACGATTGTCATAATTTGAAGAGTTTGTAAAACTAATACACCCCTACAGTTCTTTCAATTTTTTTTCTATTTAGCATTCGTCATCATGTTAAATGTATAGTTCAGACGAGGGAGTCGTAGAGGATCTTGGGGACGTAGAAGGGATAATACAAAGTGTATTAATAACTTCATCATCTTCCATGTTAGATGAAGAGAACTTGAATAAACGAGAATCGAGCCTTTGATATATTCATTGCTTATGAGTTGACTGATTATTTTAAATGTTAAATATTGTGTTAATATTGGTGGATAATTATACTTATTTATGAGTTGTTCCTTTCTAAATTTTTGTGAGTTTAACAAATTGATTAATCTTAGTCTAGTGATAGTAAAGGAACGGTTGTCATGAGATTGGTCTAGGCTTAATTTGTGATAATAATAGAAACATTCTTGTATATAATAAATTACTCTTAATTGTTGTTACCAGATGTTGTGAGATTTTAAGAACTTTAACACCGTTATGTCTCAGAATGGACATCAAGTGTGTGAAATTTGAAGAAAAGAACATCCATCGTGCCTACATGATTGCACATCTATAGAGATAAATCCACACATTTAAATATTGCAAATATATTTGTGTATATAATAAACGTACACGTAATGAGACATTATAAATCGTGAAGATGGTTTTATATTTCTAAAATAAATACCTCCCTAGTTAAATACAATATTGATAATATAATATTATATATATATATATATATATATATATATTAAAGCTAAAATATATATTATAAAGCTATATTTAACTTATACAAATCTCAAAATGGGTAGAGTATCTAAGAACTAAAATATTTAAAAATTAAATTTACTTTCATTTATAAACATATTCACATATTTATATATTAATTTTATTTAAAACTTTAGATGTATATTTTAGATTACTAAACACAATTAACATAACAAATCTCATCTCAACAGTCAGGTGATCAGAGTTCAATAACATAGCATCTTGTAAAATAATGGCGACTCAAATGCAATGCCTCCGATGTGAGATGTTAGGTCTCTGCAAACAACTTGGACTGTAGCTAAGAGTCACCATTTTAAGATTAGATTGATGCGCAATGTGACATAAACAGAAGTATAAGATGTAAAATAATAAAGTGTTTAAACTAAAGCTGAGGATGACAACAAATTCGTGGTCCCTTTTGAAGACGAAGGGCAGGGGAAAATCCCAAAGAAAATAATCGAGTTGTCTATGTTTTGGCAATGGAAGGTTGAGGTGGCCAGGGTTGGGGTTGGAGGCAAACTTGTGACCTCAAAACATGTTAGCAGGCACAGTCCTGTTAAGGCACGTACCTTCCTCAGGACCCCATCTGTAGTTTGTCCATTTCTCAACTGAGCCGGTGCGGGCCTGGGTAGGCAGGACACCTATCTGGCCTCTCTCTTATTAGGGGTCCATTTTTAATATATTTTAGTATTTTTTAATTTAAAAAAGTAGTAAATTTTTTGTTGTGTGAAAAAGTTAAGGTTAACTAATAAATTGCTAACCTTCTTTATTAGCTATACAAACTTTAACTTGTTATATTTATAAATACCTTTGAAACATTTGGGTGTATTTCTTACACTCCATTTTTTTATTTTCACTAACATATGAATTTAAGATATTTCAATTTAAAAATTGGTGGTAAAAAAATCATAGTTATATCTTCTGAGTTCTGAATAATAATTTAAAGATTAAGTTTTGACTTTTATTTATTTTAACTTATTAAATATTTGAACATATTATAATTAATTTGTAATTTGTCATTATAACATAGATATTATATTAGCATTTTAAATCAAAACATAATATTAAATGATATTGTGTTTATTTTTATTTCACCTTTTTATTTTAAATTACTTATTATTTATAAAAATATAATTAAACATTAATAAATAATTTAATTTTGTAATTTTCATTATACTTTGCCATATGTAATAATTATGGGATTTAGTTCTTGTAGATATTTACATAAGTTTAGTTATAATATGACTAAATTAAATAATTTAAGTTACTCAATTCAAAGACTACATAAACAGTTTCATTTATTATAAAAATTTGTATAATTCTATTAAACATGTTGAAATAATTAAATAATAATAAAATTATTTGATAATTAAATAATCCAATAAATAGTTGGATGTATTTGATTGGTTTTTATAAATAGGTTGGTAGGATTAAATTACTACATTTACCATTATATTAATTCCTATAAAAGAAATTTTATTAAAAATCACTAATGTTAATTAAAGTCCAAAGTTACTAAAAATATTTGATTTAATAATTTAGAGCTTTATCTAGTTGCTTGATAAAATAATATTTGCATGATATTATTAGTTGATATTATGATCATTTAATATTTTGTTGAATATATAGACTTATAAATTGAGTATAAATATTAAATTTTAATAATAAAAATATCTTTTTACATGTATGATATATTGAGGGTTTTTTCTTACTTCTTCCAGGCCTATAAAACGTGGGAATCGGCAAGAAGTTAGTGGTAAGATTCTCCTCTCTTAACTTTGTTCTCTTTCACTTTCATGAAAACGAAATTCATGCTCTGCTTCAAGCCTTGTGATCCACATTTAATGCCTCTTTGTGACTTTTATGCACGCTTGCTGCTGCTTACACTACAAGAAAAATAAACTTTAGCGATGAAATTTACCGATGTAAATTTATGCGTATATTTCGCTTGGTAGTTTTTATTTAATGATTTTAATTTATTCACGAAAAAGGCGTCGGAGATATGGCGTTCTAAATTTAACGACGGACATTTTCCGTTGCTAAATTTACGACGGAATTATCGACGGTAAAAATTTCCGTCGATAAATTTGCCGACGCTTTTTTATTCGGTCGGTAAATTTTCTGTCAGAAAATTAGCAACGAATTGTAATTCCGTCGATGATTGCTGACGGAAAAATTCCGTCGGTAAAATCGATATATTTACCAACGGAATTTTTTCCGTGGGTAAATTTGCTGAAAATTATTTTTAAAATTTATCTCTAAACTGTTTAGTTTCTCTGTCAAGCCATCATAGAGAACTTCATTATTTCAAGTAAAAGAATTAAAATATTAAAATTCATACTAAAAGCAGTAATCAAAAATAAAGAACGAAATTATTTTTTCAGATAACAAACATTTCATCAAACACCTTACATGCATCGAAATTTATGAACACATTACAACTAAAATCACGTCATGTCCTTCTATCACTAACATTTATACCTTAAAGTTGTTTTCCAATAATAAAATACACAAATAAACGAAAATAATAAATACTCAAATTAACTTTCATCTAATATATGAAAAAAAACACAAGACAAGAGTTGCAAAATACCTCTACCAAGGACACGATGACAATAGTGGAGAAGATAACATCGTCGAAGCGGAAAAGAGTTCACAACAGAGAAATGGGCTCAAGAAAACCGAAGAAGATGTAGAAAGAAGGAAGAAGAAGAAAGGAAAAGAATATAGAAGTGGGAGGAGATGTCGGGTGAGTTTATATTTAAAAGAATTTACTGACGGAATTACCGATTTAAAATTTCCGTTAGTAAATTTAAAAAAATTATACCGCTAATAATTCCGTCTTTTTACCGACGAAAAGAAAATTTCCGTCGCTAAATTAATTTACCTACGGAATTTTCCGTAGATAAATTCAAAATTTTTTATTCCGTCAAAAATTCCCTCCATTTTTAGCGACGGAACGTATACCGTCGCTAAATTCCGTTGCTAATTTTGCCGTCACGAATTTCCTCCAAATTTAGCGACAAATATTAGTACCGTCGCTAAATTACTCAATTTTAGCGACGGAAATATACTTTTCGTCGCTAATTTCCAACGGTATATTTTCCGTCAGTAATTAATTACCGACGGCTATGTTTTCCGTCGCTAATTTCCGTCCCTAATTTTGCTGCGATAAATTTCCTCCAAATTTAGCAACGAATATTATTTCTGTCGGTAAATCACTCAATTTTAGCGACGGAAAACATATTTACGTCGCTAATTACCTACGAAAATATTTCCGTTGCTAAATTTTCGTTGCTAATTTGCATTTTTCTTGTAGTGTTATCTGTCTCTCTACTTACCAAGTTCCAACAGTATTGTCTATCTTAACATAATATGTGTCCCTTACAACCGATAATATTCCAGGCCACACGATTAACATCTGTCCATGCTTCTTTTACAAATCAAACAAACCGCCTCATTCTAATAATTTGAGCGCATGTTGGTGGTTCGACATAATAATATCTGCGTGCAACGTGTGAACTGATGGTGTAGAACTGGAACTGAGATTGTGGTTGCAGTCGCTCCCTCCGGCGACGGGTAGGGTGAGTGAGCGATGATTATTTCAGTTCTGCGCTTGTCAAGGAGCCATAGACAAATGGTATGCCATGACTGTGAGAAAAAATGAGAGTCCAATCTTTAGAGTGTTGAATTTCCTGAAGAGTAAAATAGTAAGTCAAAATTGTTGGGTTGCCATTATAAGTGCTATTGCTCTAGATAATGGAGTCATCGAGGGTTGGCTTTGCTCACTTTTTGCTTTTGTAAGGGTCAACATGCGAGGTGGCGGTAGGTTAGCTAGCTAGTCGGTACATAGCAGGAGAAGAAACACGCAACACGTGGCCGACCGTGAAGCATTTTTGTCCACCTATGCATGTTCTTTTTCCAAGATTAGGCGCACGTTCAAGAACACAAACTCTCTTAGTTTGCTATTCAAACTACATAATCACAATTTTGGGAATAGAACCGCAATAATAGATTAGCCACCCTTCCTAGTTCTCACGTACGCTCAGTTAAAAAGGTCACCCTGTCCGACTTTGTCACCATTACACGAGTCCTAGCAATATTACACCAAATCCTTTGGAGTTATAAGCGGAAAACATCTGGATTTGGAATGAGCATGGTTCCCAACATTGCGAATGATCTATATAGGTAATGAATTCCTCAATAATGTAAGTTGGGTTCATGCATCTTTCCATTTCAAACTCTTATGATTTGACTATATGCATGAGAAAGACAAGAGTAAAGAAAAGGCAAAACATATCACTTGATTTATGAAGCATCCTATGTTTTATCATACAAGGTTCACATCTTTTAATTAATGAAGATTTTTGTAACGAGTCTCCACCGTCAATTTATTTTTTTTAAACCTTATCTAAATTTAACTCATTTTACAAACTAATTTTGATGATCAATGTTCTTATTTGTCTTTGTCCACAAAACTTTGCTCTTAGCCTATTGACTTCAACCCCCTTGACATACTTTCAAGTACAATCTATTCTTCATGGCTGAGTCAATGTTGAACGAAGCTTTTGAATTTCTGATCCACATACTAATACAGGCACTAGAAGAATATGTAAGCTCAAAAGTCTAGGTTGGAGGCCGTCATTTTCTGGCAGTTTTTGGAAATCCGTGAACGTTAGGCACCAATTTGCTATCCTTCTACAGAAACGTTTCTCTGCCGAGAGTGGAATTGAATCAATTAATCAACATCTTGTCTACGGAAGTATATTATACTATTACGGTATTACCTGTTCTCCATAACTGATACCTTTTTTTTTTTCTTTTATAATGCTTTTAGTTCTAGATACAACGTGTATGTGAATCCGGAATCTTGTCTTCCAGCTATTGGGATGGGAACATTAAGCTACAATTATTTTGCGATAGCTTCGAATATGTATGGTTCAATTATAGTTTGGTACAAGAATGATAAAGTCAGGGACATATTCGGACAATAATCACTTCTTTGACTATAACTGGTAACCAACTATTACTATTAACTTTCCCCCTAACGTTGGGCTCTCTTTTAACATGTATCGTGTACCTCTTGTAAATCAACAATACGTGACATGCATCTCAAAATACAACAAGATTTATGTGTAAACAAGATACTTTCATATTAACCATGTATATATAGCAACGGAAGCATAGCCGAAATAAAATACCTCTAGTCATTGCTCCATCGACGATCCTCTACATCTTAGATATTTTAAATCTTCGTCTCAGATATTTTAAATCTTCGATCCTCTTTGTTTTTCACGTACCAATGGTGTCAATATCGTGAGTCTAAGGATAGGAACCCAAAATTGATTTTTAAACCATTTCAACACCTTTGCCCATCACAGAGGAGGAAACTCATGAAACATGGGTGATAACATGTGCGTGGTGAGAAGGGTTAAACATTAAATGGATCACAATCTCAACAGTAAGAAGAGTAGGTAGATTTTATTTAAAAAAATCATACATTCTCCCATTTGATCCATTTAACTCAACACAAATATAACAGGAAATCAAATATATAAATTATAACTATAGATCTTTTTATAGTGAGTATTATCTTCTATGTATTACATGTATATAATTCTCATTACTAGTCCTTAAAGTTAACGAATAAGCCATCACTACAAGAAGGGCAATTTTCGATGGAAATTGCCGGCGAAAACTGACATTTCGTCGGTAACTAAATTTACCGACAGAATAGTGCGACGGAAACAGACGTTGGTGCGGGCACAGTCGGTGTACTTTACCAATGGTTAGATAATATGGTCGGTAATACATTACCGATGGAACAGAAACATCGTCGATATAGTTGGTAGGAATTTACTGACGGAATCATCGGAATCATCGGTAAATTCCACAAGTATATTCCGACAATTCCATCGATAAATTCCTACCAAACATTGCCAACGGTGTTTCATGCTGTCGGTAATTGCAACCTTTCATCAAATATGCCCTTAATTGCTTAATTCAAAGGTGGAAGCTGTTAGATTGCTGAAGTCACCTTTAATTCTTTGTAAATGTCTTGTTGAATAACAAATTTCTCAAAATCTAGTCGTGAAAATTGATTTTAAGTTGAACAATTATAAATTATCGTTACATAGGTTTTAGAATTTTGAACCCATGGAATTTGTTTATAAAAAAGTTAAATGATCATAAAAAGATAAAAAAAATCTTTCCTAACTGATAATTAAAACATTAAATAGTACATAAATGAAAACCAAATTAATGGCAACAACAATCCTATTGTCCTGGCGAGCATGGCTGATGTGAATCTCTTTCCCTCAATCTCATTTGGTCCATGTCATTTCTGAGCTTACTTATTACCTCCATCAACGTTTGAACTGTGGACTCAAGCTGATTAATATGTCGTGTTGTCGGCTCTGAACTAGATGCTGCTGTTGTCAACATAGTTGAGGAGTGCGAATAAAATGTGTTGACACATGAGCCTAGGCCAAAGATCTTTCTCCGACTGTCCCTACCATCCATTGCATAAAAATATACATGGGTCTCATCAACAAGGTTGTGCATCTTGCAAATTGCCCAATTATTTGTTGTATTTGATCTTCTTAAGAGGCAATGCTTATATTATAATTAGTAAGTGATAATTATTAAGATTGAATATTAAACTATGAAACTCACATACATTTACTCATCTTTGTGACACAATTACATTAAACAAGAGAAATCGCCATATTATATAAAATATCACTATATTATACAAAACTATCACTATATTATAAAAAGATATGACTATATTTACAAATATACCATAATATTATGCAAAATATATTAATATATTATAAAAATACTACTTTGCACTAAATTAAATACCATTATACATTAGTTTATCTATGCATTCACACTATTAAAAATATCACTTCACACTATAATAATATCATTATATTAAAAATATTACCATATTGTAAAATAATACTACATTATACCAAAACGATACCACAAAATTATACAAAAGAATACCATTAACATTATAAAAAAGGATTAATTACCAAAAAGTCTAAAACTTCATTCAATTTTGCAATTATAGTTAAAACTTAAAAAGAGATAATTAAATGCTTGAACTTTTAATTTTTTCTGAAATATTGCTCGATGTTAGTGTCTTTTGAAAACCCTCATGGAACAAATTTTGTGTTATGATTTTGAACAAAACTTTACTATAAATAGTAATCTTTCATGCCTCTTTATATGTGTTTTAATTATCTTTGAAAGGGCTTGAGGAAATATGGTTTAATTTGTGAGATATATGTTAATAAATTAGTTATTTTGTTTTATATATAACAAATTATACCAATTTAATTAAAAGTAAGAATATTTGCTTATTTGAACACAAAATATATAGCTTATTCATATTTAAATTAAATTCATCTTAATTACTATCCATTTATTAATAACAATATATATAACAAATTATACCAATTTAATTAAACGTAAGAATGTTTGTTTATTTGAACACAAAATATATAATTTATTCATTTTAAATTAAATTGATCTTAATTACTATCCATCTATTAATAACAATATATATAACAAATTATACCAATTTAATTAAAAGTAAGAATGTTTGTTTATTTGAACACAAAATATATAACTTATTCATATTTAAATTAAATTGATCTTAATTACTATCCATTTATTAATAACAATATATATAATAAATTATACCAATTTAATTAAAAGTAAGAATGTTTGTTTATTTGAACACAAAATATATTACTTATTCATATTTAAATTACATTAATCTTAATTACAATCCATTTATTAATAACAATATATATAATAAATTATACCAATTTAATTAAAATTAAGAATGTTTGTTCATTTAAACACAAAATATATAACTTATTCATATTTAAATTAAATTCATCTTAATTATTATCCATTTATTAATAACAATATATATTACAAATTATACCAATTTAATTAAAAGTAATATTTTTTTCAACACAAAATAAATGTATTATTCAAAATTGAATTAAATTCATCTTAATTACTATACATTTATTAATAACAATATAACAATATGAATTATTAAACAAGTTCTTATTAAAATAATCTGAAAAGAGTTATATAAATTTCGACAAATTTGATGACAAACAATTTTGACGTACTATATGAATTATTCAACAAGTTGTTATTAAAAATTTAGGCTAGCCGCATACAATTTTTTTCCAATTGAAGTCACCAAAATTATATAATATAATTATCCAATATATAAGTTATTAATTAAAATTATGAATAATTTTAATAATTGATTAATTAACTAATAAGACTTTTATTTAATTACTTTAGTTTTAATCTGTATTTAATATTTGTACTTAATTTTCAAAATTATTAATAAAACCTTTAATTAAATTGAAAATATCTTTAGAATATATAAATTATAACTTACATTTGATTTAATTATTAAACAAATATATATTTTAATTTAAATTATGTAATTTAATATAACAAAATAGAAAATATTCAATACATTAAAATTTAATTTCTTTACAATTAAGTTATCTTATACATAATATCATTATCAATACATAATAATATATTAACATTATAAGTTATTTTATTTTAAATAAATTGAAACAACAATTTCATTTTCAAACCTATATAAATTCCTATAAACAACTATAATATATCAACTTACATTCTAAACTTCTTCCAATCAAACACCAATAATTCAAATTCAACAACAATTCAAAACATCTATAACCATTTTCTCAAACACTTGGTGTGCATCTCATTTTTCATCCCTAATTCAACACAAAATTCCACATTTATTCCATTATTTTCCAACAAACACATACCCTATAATTAACAATCACTAATTAACATTTAAAATCAAATAACAACTCCATATTATCCTAAACATAATCCTCCAAAATGTCCAACGTAGAGGAAGGAGATGATGGTTTTAAAGAAGACATTACCTTCGGTTACGGTGGCCGGAGTAGGGGACGCCGACGACGCAAGATTCCACGATGAACGACAAACTAGACGGCGGCAATGGTGGCACAAGGTGGACAGACGCGATGACGGTGAAGAAGAGGAGAAGAAAAGGAAAGCAGCTGGCGCGCGATGGGAGAGGAAGGGTTCAGCTGTTGCTTATAACGTGAATCAAAACAACATCGTTTTGGTTAAGCCAAAACGACGTCGTTTTGTTACGTTTTTAAATGACTATTGGGTTTTTAATTTACCGAAATCCTCGTATCGACGGAATTTTTCCCGCTGGTAAATGTTTACTTACCGTCTTAATTTTTTGACGCGGTTTTATTCCGTCGGTAATTACAAACGGAATGTTCACCGTCTTTAATTTTCTGTCGCTATTCACTTCTTTTTCTTGTAGTGCATATGTTTATTCTAGGTCCAAATTAAATGACATTTCGCAAAACCAATGAAAATATGTGTGTACAAAACATATGAGAAAATATCAAATTAAATAAGAATTTCATTGAAGCAATAAATGTACAACAAAAATCACATTATAGAACCAAGTCTCATTTGCACTACATGTAACATCCCGTCACCGATGGGAATGTTATATTGGTAAATTGAGACGGGTTAGGATTTTTACCGCATATTATTGACTGAGCATCCATTTGGCCTTTAATTTTAGAGGAATGAGTCTTTTGCACATGCACATATAGATACATGCATTCATGACATTTTCCTGGCATTTGATTGTGAATATGATATGAATTGTGAAATTGTGAGATAATTAGATTTGATCATGATTTATTGGGAATCTTGGAAGAATTGGGTTTGAAAATGTGAATAGGAAATATTTTAGAGTAATTGCCAATCGAAAGTGACTCTTCGAAAATTTTCTGGAAAATTCAGGAGAAAAAGTCCGAACCGAAAATTTTTCGAGTGATGGACTGATTGATTGCATAGTGCTAGAATAACTGTCCAATGGCCACGGAAAAATTTAGAGATATGATTTTAGAGATTAATATGTCGAGCCATTGAATTTTTGGAGACAAATTGGACTAGAAATGAAATTAAAAAGAGAAAGAGATTTAAATGTTTTGGGAGGAAAAAGACAAGAGGCTTAATTGTTCTGCGTATAAATGCCTTGAGTTTTGAGTTTTGAAGGAAAGAAATCCTTCTCTCCTGTGGTGATTGCTTCTTCTTCCTGGGTGATCTTCGATCCTTGCCCTTCTAATTGCTTGCTTTTCCTTCCTTGTGTAAAGCCAAGCCTAAACCCTAAGGGAAGATGATGATTGTGAGAGTTTGAAAGCTTAATCGTTGGTGTTAGGGTTTGGAAAGATTTCGGAAGTTAAAGAGGGGAAGCTTGATTTGGTAAGTAAATTGGTTTAATGTTGTTTATTTATTAGTTAAATGCATACATGAGTTTATTTGAGGAAGATTGGGGTAGTTATGGGTGAGTTATGACTGGTTTTAGAGAGAGAAAAGTAAAAAGGGAATCGGAGAAGACGAACTAGGGCCCGCACGTCGCGACGAGAAAATGATTAGACGTCACGACGAGAAAAGGAGCATACGTCGCGATGCGCGTATGTCGCGATGTGCATAGGCACCGCGACGAGTGCACGTCGCGACGAGCGATAAATTGCACGTCGCGACGAGCGATAGATTTGCACGTCGCGACGAGCAAGTTTGTACGTCGCGCCGAGACACTGTATAGACGCCGTGACGAGCGTTCATACATCGCGGCGAGGACCAAATTTTTGAACTGATTTAAATTGGTTTTTGAGGCATAGCTAATGGTGCAGACCTCAAATTGAGGTGATATTTGATTTGTTATGATCTAGATAAAGAGGTCTACAATTGAGGAAAAGGATAAGAGTTTGAATTCAAGTTTTTGAGATCTCAATTATAGAAAGAAAGTTAAAAATGTGATTGTATTTCAACCTAAGGATTGTTCTTGGTAATTGGGATATAATTGTGAGGTCCCTAAATGTAAAGAAAGGCTATTGGAATTTAGAACTGAGCATAAAGAATGAATTCGATCTAGAGAATAGTGATAATGATTTTGAGGTAATACCCTAGCGAGTATGACTTGATAAATTGACTGAATATTATAATGGAATTGATGGAGTTCCATAACATGTTATTGAATTGGAAGTGAGTTATTATTGAGCAATTGAGTAGAAAGTTAAAATTTGACAAAAGAAAGTGGAAAATAGGAAATAGCACCGAGAAAGTCATGAGTAGGCATCGTACATCTTTTATTTACGACATGTGCATCATCAAATTATTTTGACTGTGCATTTTGTAATGGAAATTATTTGACTGTTCTAGAGGCACCGCTGGAACAATATTTCACGGATATTGCTGGGACTTCGGTGTAGCTTTCGAAGTGCAATGAGTAACTTAGTTGGCAATGTAGCATCCCATCCCATGAAGACTGAACCCGATATCAATGGTGATATCCGAGTTTCATGTCTCACGAGGGTGGTATGCTTTGAAACGATCAACAGTTCCAAAACTCGATAAGACATTTTATTTTGAAAACAATCGAGTGCGGCGTAAATCATAAACAATTTGGGCCTTGATACGAAAATTTTCGATCGAAACATAATTTCAGAGCATAATACTTTCAACAACATTTAATCATTTTATGCAAAATGATTAAAAGTTGTTGAAAGTTTTATGACTCAAATTATGTTTCGATCGAAATGTTTTCGTATCACGGCCCAAATTGTTTATCGATTTACTCGCACTCGATTATTTTCAAAATAAAATGTTCATCGAAAGTTTTGAATCGTTGATCGTTTGAAGATAACACCTCGCGAGACACGATCGAATATCGATCGATATCGGGTTCGGTCTTACGGGAGGATGCTACATTCAGGTATCGAGCCCAAAAGTACAATCTTACATGGGCATTCTGAAAAAAAAATGTGTGTCAAGTCACATGCAGCTAAGTCATGTCACGACAGACAGTGACAACTGATCCCCAGTTTAGTATATGAGTCACATGCATGAGTATGTCTCAGTCGTGTAAGCGGTTAGAATAGAAAGGAAAATGAAAATGTGTTAGAATGTGATAAAAAGGAAGCTGTGGATGTCGTGAAATAAGAAAATTTTGTATAGTTCGATTGGACAAAAGAAGATTAAGTGTATTGGTATCAGTGGATATAAGTGTTACATTGAGGTATACCCTTAAATGTGGGATAGAAATGAAGTTATAGTTGTGGATTGATAGAGGAAAATAGAGATATGATAATGGCAAGATTTCAAGTGTATAAAGTGGATGAAAATAAAATGTCCTATGATCTTGAGAAGTTACAAATTGGGTTTGATTACTGTGACGAGAGTTATGAACAATGATATATGACTTTGAGTCAAATTATGTTAGTGGGGAAAATTCAGAATGATTGTCTATCTATGATATTGATTTAAGTGTGAAAATACATGGGTATAATGCAATAATGAAAAGATTGAAACGTAAGACAATGAAAATGATAGATGAAAAAGTTATCAAGGTTTAGTTGATTTGCTTGTGTAAATACACATCTGATTATGGAGCCCATGACAAGTGAAAAGAGTAAGCAATTGTTCCATATATGTGGTGACGGCATGGGAAGCAATTGATGAGTTAGTGGATAATTGCGGTCATAATTCTTATAGTTTGAAATTTATAAGAGTTAGAATAAGAAGTGAAATGTTTATAGTGATCACTGGGAATAATTGAAATTGTTATATGTTAAGGACATGATCATGGCATAATCCTCACAAGCGAGGACAGGGACAAAAAGAGATATTATTGTCACAAATCAAAAGAGACTAAGGTATCCTTATCGTAAATGACCGATTGGTCCTATCTCTCGATAGATGAAATGATCTTGATGTTATGTACTTCACTGAATAAAAGGATGTCCTAATTATGTGAATTGTGGCACAAATGATCTTTATGGGATATAATGAGTTATAGCTAGAAACTGATTTGTTTTCTAAGGCATTGAGTTGGCTGACAAGAAATGTGGCGATTATTGATGATTAGGAATTTCATAAGCGTTATTGATGAAAGTAGTAAGAAATCTTCTTTCAAAGAAGAGTTCCCTGAATTGGGTTAAGTCGATTAGACGACTCAATTTAAACATGATAAATGAAAGGATAAATTGGAGATAAATCTCAAATGAACTAAAAGTCGTTCTGGGAGTCCTAATCTTAGTGGAGACTCAAGTGTAAGAGATAAAATATGCTATTGAAAAAGTGTACATTATGTTGGTGAAATGACTCTGATTATGTAAGAGAATTACTGAACATCAAGGAAATATTAATTGCGTATATGAGGAGAATATAGGTTCGTGTATATTTTGTGTAATTATGTTCTGAAAGTATGAGATTAATATAATGAATGTTTATTTAGCCCAGGGAGTCATCTATCGCAAATAAATTTGGTTATGTGGAGAAATTAGGGTAAAGGAACATGTGTCAGAATATGTTATGATGAAACAGAGAAAATTATAAGAAAATTGTTCCTCATTGGAGACATCCGATATTTAAAGAGTTATATGAAGCAATTAGGGGTATAAGGAGTTTATTGTATTACTAAAGAGTAAAGTGTCTCAATTGTATTTTAATCGGAAAGTGACTATGATCATCAATGATCGATCAAACGTATTTAAAAAGTGAAGAAGATAAATTGACACCGTTGAGGAATTTTATATCATGCAAGTTTCATAAGAGTGAATCTTAACATGATCGAATGAATAGTGGATGAATTAGTATACGAACATGGTATATTGGGAGACTTAATGAAGATATAGGTGTTGATAAAATGTGAAATTACAAGGGATATATGTATACGGAATTTGGAGTTAATTAGAACTAACTGAATGCTGGATGCGTCCAGAAATTATCAAAGATTTTCTGATTTAGCTTTGATAATAATGTTTAAGGAAAATCGTGTAAATTGTATGACTGATGATTGTAAAAGAGACATTTGGAGAAATGTTCAGCTTAAGTATTGATCGTATCGCTTTAAATTGGAGATTTTGCAATATATACTGAAGTGTCCCAGTAAAGGTTATGATGCAATATGTTGAAATGGTGTAAAGTGATTTTATGTACCTAAGGACAAATATAACTTCATGGGCTGTATTGTGATTGATGATTTGAAATTTGTTGTATTGAGTGTTGTTTTAAAAGCTTGGAGACATTAATTGTACATAAACATTTGGAAGATGTTCAGGGATGCGCAAATCGATAACGGTCAAGAGATTTCGGGAATTTGAAGGATTTGAAAAGGATTAAGCGATTGATTATTTCAAACTAAGCTAGTGATGCAATTCAATGGATTGAACAGAAAAATTCAATGGCAGAAGATCACAATTCGGGCGATAAGCTTGTATTACTGAGTGCAAACTATCGATCTATCAAAGAGGCAAAAAGAGTGTATTATTAGTTATTGGAATTTTCAAATCAGTTGTGTATATAAAGGATTGGCAAAGACCAAATTAAGGTGCTTGAAATTTGTGAACCTTATCGAGGAATTGAAAATAACTTTAATTATTGAGGAAAGTGATATGTATAATTCAATTAAGAAATATGTGTAGTACAGACTAAAGAAACCGCTAGAGAAATCGCGAGGAACGATCAGAGCCTTATGGTTTAGTAAGAGTACATCGAAAGAGTAATTGATGGTTTAGAGGAAAAAATCGAATGATTATAAGTGTGAATAACCAACAGACTAGACTCTTGGGAATAAATGTCAAACTAGTACTTTGGAATTCATTGGGATATGAAATTGATGTTTAGTTCAGATTGATTGTGAGCATATTAATTGTTGTATGGGTGACACCATTTGAACAGTGTATTATGTTGATGAGTAAAATGAATTTGTAATGGGGATTGAGAAATCCAAGTAAAAGGATAATGAATTGAGTGGATTGAGGTTATTAGAATCTTATGAGATTAGTGTTTTAGCACAAAAGAGACGTAATCTAATAAGTGAGAAATGAAATGCTTCAAAGTGTATCGCCTCGATCAAGATACACTTAAATGAGATAAAGGTGTAATTGCGGGAAACTAAATTCGTTATAAAGTGGCCTCAATGTGACTGTAATGTGAATGGAACTAGGAATTGGTAAGTCATTCTAGACCTGAAAGATGATCCGGATCCAAAGTGTTACATATATAGGATTCGGAAATATTGTTAGGATCCGATATATGTGTTATTGATATTGAAAGTGGTGACTTGCGAGTAATCATGAGAAAACAGTAAAGCAATGTAGAGTTTAAGAAAGATGAGTGGTTCATCGATGGTTTTGATTTCGGTTAAACGGTAGAAATTATTCGTGTAGCGAAATAAGTGGGAATCGAGAGTCATTGATCGAAAAGACTCCCCGCCTTCCCTCGATCGTGTATGAAATTTCGAGGACGAAATTTTGTTAGAGGGAGAATTGTAACATCCCGCTACCGATGGGAAGGTTATATTGGTAAATTGAGACGGGTTAGGATTTTTAGCGATATTATTGATCGAGCATCCATTTGGCCTCTAATTTTAGAGGAATGAGTCTTTTTGCATACACATATAGATACATGCATTCATGACATTTTCCGACATTTGATTGTGAATATGATATGAATTGTGAAATTGTGAGATAATTAGATTTGATCATGATTTATCGGGAATCTTGAAAGAATTGGGTTTGAAAATGTGAATAGGAAATATTTTAGAGTAATTGCCAGTCGAAAGTGTCTCTTCAGAAATTTTCTAGAAAAATCGGGAGAAAAAGTTCGAATCGAAAATTTTCTGAGTGATTGACTGATTGATTGCATAGTGCTAAAATAATTGTCCAATGGCCATGGAAAAATTTAGAGATATGATTTTAGAGATTAATATGTCGAGCCATTGAATTTTTGGAGACAAATTGGACTAGAAATGAAATTGAAAAGAGAAAGAGATTTAAATGTTTTGGGAGGAAAAAGACAAGAGGCTTAATTGTTCTGCGTATAAATGCCTTGAGTTTGAAGTTTGAAGGAAAAGAAATCCTTCTCTCCTGTGGTGATTGCTTCTTCTTCCTCGGGTGATCTTCATCCTTGCCCTTCTAATTGCTTGCTTTCCTTCCTTGTGTAAAGTCAAGCCTAAACCCTAAGGGAAGACGATGATTGTGAGAGTTTGAAAGCTTAATCGTTGGTGTTAGGGTTTGGAAAGATTTCGGAAGTTAAAGAGGGGAAGCTTGATTTGGTAAGTAAATTGGTTTAATGTTGTTTATTTATTAGTTAAATGCATACATGAGTTTATTTGAGGAAGAATGGGGTAGTTATGGGTGAGTTATGACTTGTTTTAGAGAGAGAAAAGTAAAAAGGGAATCGGAGAAGACGAACCAGGGCCCGCACGTCGCGACGAGAAAATGATTAGACGTCGCGACAAGAAAAAGGTTAGACGTCGTCACGAGAAAAGGAGTATACGCCGCGACGCGCGTATGCCGCGATGTGCATAGGCACCGCGACGAGCGATAAATTGCACGTCGCGACGAACGATAGATTGGGACGTCGCGACGAACAAGTTTGTACGTCGCGCCGAGCCACTGTATAGACACCGCAGCGAGGATCGGATTTCTGAACTGATTTAAATTGGTTTTTGAGGCATAGCTAATGGTGCAGATCTCCAATTGAGGTGATGTTTGATTTGTTATGATCTAGAGAAAGAGGTCTACAATTGAGGAAAAGGATGAGAGTTTGAATTCAGGTTTTTGAGATCTCAATTATAGAAAGAAAGTTAAAAATGTGATTGTATTTCAACCTAAGGATTGTTCTTGGTAATTGGGATATAATTGTGAGGTCCCTAAATGTAAAGAAAGGCTATTGGAATTTAAAACTGAGCATAAAGAATGAATTCGATATAGAAAATAGTGATAATGATTTTGAGGTAATACCCTAGCGAGTATGACTTGATAAATTGACTGAATATTAGAATGGAATTGATGGAGTTCCATAACATGTTATTGAATTGGAAGTGAGTTATTATTGAGCAATTGAGTAGAAAGTTAGAATTTGAAAAAAGAAAGTGAAGAATGGGAAATAGCACTGGGAAAGTCATGAGTAGGCATCGTACATCTTTTATTTACGGCATGTGCATCATCAAATTGTTTTGACTGTGCATTTTGTAATGGAAATTATTTGACTGTTCTAAAGGCACCGTTGGAACAACATTCCACAGATATTGCTGGGACTTCCAGGCGGTAGCTCGGAAGTACAGGTGAGTAACCTAGTTGGTTCCTCAATTTTTTAACTGTTAAATGTTCTGTAAATTTGTCTGTGACTATGAATTGTTATGTTTGGAATCTTGGACCAAAGGTCCGAGGGATTGAGTGATTTGATATGCTAATGTGATTGTTTGTGAATGTTTCCATGGGAAAAATGTGAATGTATGGTAGAGGGGAATTGGAATATGATATGACTGTTTCCGATAAAATTGATTCTGATTGTATGTGATAAATGAATTCCATAATTGATTGATTAACAATAGTTGTGACTGAAGCTGCCACTGAGAGCTACAAGCTCGATCACTGAAATAGAGTCTCGAGCTCGAAAGGGATTAATGCATACCCAGAGGGCTCTCCTATCCCTACTGATGCGTGGAAAGTAGTGCATACCCAGAGGTCTCTCCTACTTCCTAAGACGCAATTACTGTTTACTGTGCTCGAAAAAGGGGCAGACGTGTTTGCATCCCTCAAGTAGGGCGAAGCAAAACCGTGAGGGTGGCCCTCCACGCCAAAGCGGACAATATCGAAGGGTGGAAGTGCATTCCCTGAGGGCTCTCCTCTCCCTAAGACGCGTCTCATCAATATCGCTCACTTGCTTAAGCGCCAATCCAACTCGTAATAATGGGATAAGATTATGAATATGGATTAAATTGTGGACTAAGAAAAAGGGTTAAATGCTCATAATTATGTGATAACTGATTTGCGAAATTTCTGAGTTCTGCGATTGCATGAGAATCTGATAATTGTTATATGATGATACTAAATGTGTAATTGACTGAAACTGTAAATTGCTTGCGATATGCATGAATTGGGTGAACCATCGATGATAGTTTCTCACTGAGTTCGCAAACTCACCCAACATTGCAAATATTTTTCAGGGATCGAAGAGTACCCCGTTAGGCACGGGAGTATGCCTACTGCATGTAAGTCAGAGTTGGAAGTCGGGATCAGTTCACGTCTGCACTAGTGTCGTTTTGATTCATGTGTAATTTGTATCTCCGCATAATAGAGCATTTTATTTTAGTGGGCCCCAATTGGCTAATATTGTATTGTAATGTGATTACTGAAAATGTTCAGAAATGACATTGAGCCTAATATTGGCTATGGATTTTTGTGCATAAAATGATTAAATGTTGTTGAAAGTTTTTATGACTGAAATTATGTTTTGATCTAAATGTTTTCGTATCACGGGCCTAAATTGTTTACTGATTTACGTGCACTCGATTTTTTTCAAAAATAAAAATGTTTTACTAAGTTTTTGGAACTGTTTGACTGTTCTAGCATACCACCCTCGTGAGACACGGGCTCGGATATCACCATCGATATCGGATTCGGGTCTTGCGGGAGTGAGATGCTACACTACATGATCCTTAAACTGCTTAGGTGGCATGCCTTTAGTTAAAGGATCTGCAATCATCAAATTAGCCTTAATATGCTCTATGACAATTTTTCTTTCCTTAACATGTTCTCTTATGGCTAAATACTTAATGTTAATATGCTTACTTTGACTTCCACTTTTATTATTTTTAGCCATAAAGACCACAGTTGAGTTGTCGCAATACAACCTTAATGACTTAGAAATTAGAGCAACAACTCTAAGCTCAAATATGAAACTCTTCAGCCATACACTATGCGAGGTGGCTTTAAAATATGATACAAACTCAATCTTCATAGTGGAAGTAGCAATAGGGGTTTGTTTAGAACTTCTCTAAGATATAGCTCTACCAGTTAGCATGAAAAATGTTGATTTTCTTGAATCAATGTAGCTAGCAAAGTCTGAATTGAAGTATCCAACTACTTTCAACTTCTTAGTTTGCCTGTACATTAGCATGCAGTATTTTGTGCCCTGAAGATATCTCATAACTTTCTTTACAATTTTCCAGTGATCAATACCTGGATTACTCTAATCGGATGCAAACTTGAGCATACATAAGGCTTCCAACAGCTGAAGCATATAGAATTTTCTTCATGTGTTCCCACTCAAAATCATTCTTCAGGCATTAATTCAAACTGAATATATCACCTTTCACTATGGGTGCCACACTTGATGCACAATTTTTTATCTGAAATCTCTCTAAAATTTTGTTGATATAGGTCTCTTGAGACAAACCTAAAATATCTCGAGATCTTACTCTGTGGATTTTGATTCGAATAATATAAGATGCCTCACTCATATTTTTATATCAAAATTCTTTGAAAGAAATTGTTTCATTTCATATAGTAAACCCTTATCATTAGTCACAAGTAAAATATTATCCACATATAACACAAGAAAAACAAGTCTTATTAGGGTCCACCTTCAATGTATTTTAGCAATACTTTTTAGTATTTTTCATTTAAAAAGTAGTAAATCCTTAAGAAAAAGTTAACGTTAACTAATAATAGCTTCCTTTATTAACTAAATTATCGAGAAAGTTAGCGTTAACTTTTAATCTTAAGCTAAATAACCTTCTTTATTAGCTATACAACTTTAACTTGTTATATTTATAAATACCTCAAATACTTGAGTGTATTTCTTACACTCTATTTTTTTTTCACTAACATAGGAATATAAGATATTTCAACTAAAAATTGGGGCTAAAAAATTTCTCGATTAAGTTATGTCTTTTGAGTTCTAAGTGATAATTTAAAAGTAAAGTTTTTTAACTTATTAAATATTTGAACATATTACAATTAGTTTGTAATTTTTCCTTATAACGTGGACATTATATTAACATTTTAAATCAAAACATAATATTAAATAATATTGTGTTTATTTTTGTTTCTCCTTTTATTTTTAAATTACTTATTATTTATAAAATATAATTAAACGTTAATAAAATAATTTAATTTTTGTAATTTTATTATACTTTACCACGTGTAATAATTATTGGATTTATGCTTTTGCATAGATTCACATAAGTTTAATTAAAATATGACTAAATCAAATAGTTTAAGTAGTCTTTGTAAATCAAATAGTTTAAGTTACTCAATTCAAAGATTATTTAAACGATTTCTTTTATTATAAAAATTTGTATAATTTTACTTAAACATCTTTGTGATAATTAAATAATAATAAAATTATTTGATAATTAAATAAGATCGTAAATAGTTAGATGTGTTTGATTGGTTTTTATAAATAGGTTGGTAGCATTAGATTACTATATTTACCATTATGTTAATTCCTATAAAAGAATTTTTTAATAAAAATAACTAATATTAATTAAATTCAAAAGTTACTAAAATATTTGATTTAATAATTTAGACTTTTATCTAGTTGCTCGACAAAATAATATTTGTAAGATATTATTAATCGATGTTATAATCATTTAATATTTTATTAAATATATAGACTTATAATTGAGTCACTTATATATGAATATTAAATTTTAATAACAAAATATCCTTTTAAAGTTTACATATTTATAGAATGTTACTTATCTTATCGGAGCCATAAGATGTTAGTGACACTACAAGAAAATCGTCATTTAGCGACGGAAATTTACCGACGGACCATGTAGCTCTCATTACTTGCGATTTAAACACAAATCCGTCTTATGAAAAGAAGATAATTTCTGACGGTTCAAATCCGTTGGCAAAGTTAGAGGAAATTTTCGGGGCTTTTAGCGGCGGAAATATGTCGATGGAAATTATTGATTCGTAAATAGGGACGGAATAAAATATTCGATTGGTGAAATTGTCGGTAGAAATGATTCACCGACGATAACAAATCCGTCGCCATATTAAAGAAAGAATAATGCCGACGGTCACCAAATTCGTTGCCAAGGGTGAAGGAAAAAATTTGGCGACGGAAATATGCCGTTGAAAATTATTCAGTCTGTAAAAAGGGACGGAATTGAAGTTCGGTCGGCAAAATTTGTCGAGGGTGAAGTACAATCAACGGAAATAAGCCGTCGGTATATTAGGTTTCCAGATTAATTTCATCGACGGAAAGTATCCGTCGGTATATTAGGTTTTCCGATTTATCTCACCAACGATATATGTTTATTATACCGACGGATTAATTCCGTCGCTAAAATTAAATTAAATCGCTACCCAGCCGTCTTCCTTCTCTCCTTCCCCGACTCATCTCCTCTTCTCTTTCTCTCTCATTTCCTCCGGCGACCAACCTTCGTTCTCCTTCCATCTTCTCCGACGATGTCGCGACGTTGGCTGCTCCCTCTCTCCGGCGACGTTGGCTGCTCCCTCCCGAAGGTGAAATCAAAAAACTCTTGGGTTTTGAACATGGATGTATTTCGTTTGAATTGGTTTGAATGTTATTGATTTTATTTGTTAGTTTCTCCCTCCAAATGATGTAGATTATGGTTATGAATGGTGTTTTGAGTAGCACTTTCCCAGATTTGTATTGAATGATAAACGATCTTAGGGTAGGTTCCCAGTCATAAAATAGTATGATTTTTTAAATAGTTTATTGATTTTATTTCATTTAAATCGAATCTATTCATTTGAGACATAAAAGAAGAGCAAATTGCGGAACAAAACAGATGGAATGAAACAACAATTAGGATCGAAATTGACAGGTGGAAAGAAGAAACAGAAATTAGGGAACCCATTAATTATTTAGTTCTTTGTAGGAAATAAATTTAATTTTCATATTGATTCAATTAAATTTATAAAGTTTGTATTTAAGTTAAGTTTGTAATTGTAGTAATCTATCAATTGAACAAATACTTCAATTTAGATTTACAAACTCATATTTTAATAATCAAGAAGGGTCATGGTTTAATTATTTTAGTTTTATCGTTAAAAGGAACTTTTTAATTTAACAATTAAAAAGAGGAACGTGAGGATAGAGGACCAAGATGATGATAGGATGCATGCATTTCTTAGTTTAAAATCCTCCCTCATTGATTACCTAATTGCAACTTATAATTTTATCATTATTATTAAATAATTTTAAAAATCTGTAGAATTTTAAAAGAAATGCGATCACTTAGGGTATGCATACTACAAGTAAACTCTAAACTTTAACCCTCTTAAAGAAATAACATTTAAAAGATTTACAATTACAACCTAGAAATTTTGTGGACGTGCGGAGTTTTAAAAATCTACTAATACGTTGTAATTATTCCTAATTAATAAAAGGTTATTTTCAAATTATTCACATAAATTAATTATTGTTTTAATATTACAATTTTATACTTTTTATTTTTGTGTAATAGTTTATTAAATATATCAATGAATGATTTTCGTTATTATAATAGAAAGATATAACATATATAACAATCATTTTAAATTCAAATCAAGTAGACCAAGAAAAAAATTATAAAGTAATTCCATATATAACAAACTTTTTACAATCTTATATTAGTCATTTCAATAAATTAGGTGTTCAATCATTGCATGATAAATGCTACTGACCTCGATATGATAAGACACAATGTTATTTTCTTTGTTGTAGGAACTGTATTGTCCTCGGTATTTATACTTTGGAGGAACGTTAAGATAAACCTACGCAGGTATTGATATGACAACTATACTTTTACTTCAATTGTGGTAACTTTAAGCATATATCTCATTAATATTATTTGACGTTATAATAAAATTTTGTATGGTTGTGAATTTCTTTGATATTATTAATGTTTAATTTCGATAAGTAACATGAGTTGTTGACAAGCGGTAAGTATGGACATGTAGTTTAGAGATTAGTTGTGAGTTGGCTTTACTTGTCAGCATGACCCTCGTATAACAATTAATTAATGATACTGACATACGTTGTTATATGTGTCATACATGAATTATACTGACAATTGATTGACTTATTGAAATTAACAGTATCGCAGCTATGAGCTGGCAGGATAGATCTTGAATGTATAGACGATTAACCCCTGCGGGCTTCATTAATCCTGAATTAGTTCATGGAGTTGACAGTTTTATTCATTATGCATGCTCTCAACATGCATATATGGATGGACAAAAGATCAGATGTCCATGTAGCAAGTGCAAGCACAAATGTTTCCTGACTCTTGATGAAGTTAAGTTGCATTTGCTGCGAAAAGGGTTTGTGCCTAATTATTTTGAGTGGACACGACATGGCGAACCGTTAATTTGTAGCACCTCAAGGGGGAATGAAGCACAAATGTCTGTCAACGTAAATGAGTATGAAGGGGAGGTTGGAAGGGGAGGTCATGGAACGGAAAACGCGTACAGGCAAATGGTCTTTGATGGGGTCGGTTGCACCTTTGAGACAAATACGATAAATGTTGAAGAAGAACCAAATGCAGAAGCACGGAAATTTTTTGACTTACTCCAGGACCGAGAATTGTGGCCCGGTTGTCAAAAAATGACGCAATTGTCTTCAATTGCGCGAATTTTGAACGTTAAGAGTGAAGGACACATATCGGATCGTTGCTTTGATAACATTCTGGAGTGGTATACTGAATCACTACCCGCTGATCATTCAATGGTTGACAGCTTTTACAATATGAAGAAACTGATTCGGAGCCTTGGGTTGCCAGTGCAAAAAATTGATTGCTGTCGGTTGGGATGTATGTTGTATTGGAGAGATGATGTGAACATAGATGAGTGCAAATTTTGTGGTCAATCGAGGTTTAAGCCACGAAAAGCCCAATGAAACAGAAATTAGTTCCATGGAAGCGGATGTATTATTTCCCGCTTACTCTGAGACTGCAGAGACTTTATGCATCTGATGTGACTGCATGTCACATGAGATGACATGCTGAGCACGATCAGGAAGATGGAGTAATGCGTCATCCATCAAATGCACTGGCATGGAAACATTTCAATGACACCCATCAGCACTTTGCAGTTGAAAGTCGGAATGTGCGGTTGGGATTGTCGACTGATGGATTCCAACCGTTTGGTCAATCCGGGCAGCAATATTCATCTTGGCCGGTGATAATTACTCCTTATAATTTGCCTCCGTGGATGTGTATGAAAGAGGAGTACATGTTTCTTACAGTTATTGTGCCAGGACCAACAAATCCCAAGCAAAAAATAGATGCTTACAACCGCTGATATTAGAATTGCAGCATCTTTGGGAAACTGGTGTGCAAACATATGATGTATCTTTGAAACAGAATTTTATCATGAGAGCAGCTTTAATGTGGACGATAAGTGACTTCCCGGCTTTGGCCATGTTATCTGGTTGGAGCACAGCTGGAAAGTTGGCTTGCCCTCATTGCGGCAATGATTCAGATGCGTTTTATCTTCCATTCGGTGGCAAAATTTGTTGGTTTGACAATCACAGGAAATTCCTTCCTCCTGATCATCCATTTAGGCGTAATGAATATAAGTTTAAGAAAAATAAGATAGTCAAACAACCAGCTCCACCTCCGAAATGTGGTGTTGAGATCTTGCAAGAGATTGAGGCATTGGGGTTGCTTAAAGTAATCGAATTTGAAGTCGATGAAGTCAATCGAAGCATCACCAAAACTTTGGTTGGCGGCGAAGCATATTTTGGGATTTACCATATTGGAAAACAAATATGGTACGACATAATCTGGACGTGATGCATATTGAGAAAAACATGTTTGACAACTTGTTCAATACGATTATGAACATTGAAGGGAAGACAAAAGACAATGCGAAATCCAGAGCTGATTTGGAACTGCTCTGTAGAAGACATGAGTTACATAAAGATGTCTCATATCGGTAAATATCCAAAGCATGTTACACTTTGGACAAGCAACAAAGGAGCATTTGTGTGAATGGTTGAAAGGACTCAAGTTTTCGATGGTTATGTGTCAAACTGTCTAGGTGTGTAGATATGAGAAAGTACAAATTATTTGGGATGAAAAGTCATGATTTTCATGTTTTTATGCAAAGGCTAATTCCAATTGCCTTTCGCGAGTTGCTACCTTCTAAGGTATGGGAACCATTAATGAGTTGAGCTTGTTTTTCAAAAGCTTAACATCATCTCAAATCAATTTAGATGAAATGGAAAACTAGAGAATGAAATTCCGGTTATTTTGTGCAAGTTAGAAGGATTTTCCTCCTAGCTTATTTGATCGCATGGAGCATCTACCGTGCATTTACCATAATGGCAAAACTTGCGGTCCAATCCAATATCGATGGATGTATCCATTTGAGAGGTAAGTCCTGTCTTATCATATCGTTACCCATTTGTACATGTTATGCGTCTCTAACATTGTAATAACCATATGCTTTATTATAGGTATTTACATCATCTAAAAAAAATGTCAAAAACAAAGCTAGAGTTGAGGGCTCCATATGTAATGCTTATTTAGTTGAGGAAGCTAGTACGTTTTGTGGACATTATTTTGAGCCTCATGTGCGTACAAGGGCGAGACAAGTTCCTCGTAACGACGATGGGGGAGGAACAAGTGGTGCGGATGGGAACTTTTCAATTTTTACATATCCAGGACGGACATCTGGACGTGCAACAAGACGAATGCTAACAGAGGAGGAAATTGATGCTGCTCATGGGTACATTTTATTGAACTGTCAGGAGGTTCTTCCATTCGTACAGTGAGTTGCACAACCGGTATGCTCCATTGTAGGTGTTATTGTGTTGAACGTTTCTGATTGGTGTCATGTCATATGCAGGTTATACGAGGCATTGTTGCACGAGGTAATGCCTGGTATCACACAGGATGACATGAATAACGAAGTTAGAAAACAATTCCCTCGATGGTTCGCACGATATGTAAGTTCTCACCTTAAACTATTCCTATTGTTAACCACCATGTTAACATGTTCCGATGACATTGTTCCCTTTCCTTTGCTACTTCCTGTTACATAGGCTACGGAGAATCCAATACAAACCATGTCAAGTATGAACAGTGGGGTTTCGATACAGGGAGAATTGATGGATTATTATGGGAAAATAATTGAAATACTTGAAGTTGAGTACCCTGCGTTGCCAATTAAGCGATGTGTGATATTTAAATGTGACTGGTATGACCCGACACCAAACGTTGGAACAAAAGTGCATAACCGATACAATGTCGTTGAAATAAATTTTCGTAGACGGTTGAGACAATTTGAACCATTCATCTTGGCTATGCAAGCAAGACAGGTGTGTTATGTCCCTTTTCCAAGCTTACGACGTGATAAGGCGGATTGGTTGGCGGTGTGCAAAGTTAAACCTAGGGGAGTGTTTGAATCCTATACAAACGTAGAGGAGTGAACTGACAGTGAAGCGTTTCAAGAAGACGTGGCTTCTATTCATGATACAATAACGTGTGACGACACAGAACCTTTGCACGATCCTTCTAATGCTTATGTTGATATTTCATCTGCAGAGTCCGACGAGGGTAACAATGGATCTGAACAAGAGGAAGAGTTTGATTCTTATTCTTCCGACGAGGAAGATGATTGTAATTTACATTTAAGTTCTGATAGCAATTAATATGTCTTTGTAATAGACTATTGACTGTACCAAATACAGTATTCCTTTTAATCATTGCAATTCTTATTCAAGGGATGTCGATGTGGCGAATGGTTCCCGACGGTAATAATTCTTTCCGTTGGGAGGAATTTGGAAAATTTGTCCCGTCCCAGGGAATAACCATTACAGGAAACAGCGTTGCGGAAAGCACTCCGATTCGTTTGCTATCCATGACCGATCTTCTAATTCAAGGTGTTTGCTATGATTATTACGTACGTGTTCATATTCAAGACATCTTATTTCCTTATGTTCGTGCCCATAACATAATAGTAATTTGATGGTTTTAACTTCATGTTGCTCAAAGCGTCCTTTATTACGAACGAAGAAATAAGTGCCGAGAGGCGGCGCCATGACACTACGACATATGACCGAAATGACAAATCGGTTGTTATTCCCCTTCTACTAGTTCATCCGGACAATTAGTCCTTTGTACCAAGAGCGCGAAACATTTACAATTTCCTCACGGTATGGCTATAGCCAAAACGTTATTGAGAGAAAGTGTCCAAAGGCCTTCACCGGTGGGAGACGTCATTCGCTTCCGAGCTTCTTTGAACGTGCGGTGAAGCTTCTCGAAATCCAACTGGGGACTCATTTACTTATACTAATCTCATGTCACATGGAATCCGACGGAATAATTAATCGATGTATTACATAATTCGACAACGTTGAAAAGATGTTTGTTGTTGTATATGTTTCATTACGGTAAACACAATGTAATTATATAATTGTTGACGTTAATATATTGTTGTTAACTTGTTTGTTAACTTTCAATGACATTGGATTATAGGTAAATAACTTCATTAAACGATTGCTCTTAAGATTGTTATATGTATGTAATTCGATAAATTTTGTATTTCATTCATTAATATGGAACCAAAGAGACCACGTGAGGATATCGCGCCGAGGTTTAGAGGATGTTTGGCGGGCAGCCGCCTCAAGGTGGATCGTCACGATGCAGGGACGCGCACTGACTCACCTCCTCCTCCTACACATCCTCCAGTTGCAGATGAGTCATCACCTGCTGCTACTAATGCCACACCATCCCCTGTGCCAACTCATTTATCATCCAATACCACAATAGGGGATAGAGGACATGTCCTGAACCTGGATCTGTAGGAGATGATGGCCGAAAGTATATCACTTACATCAATGACCGATAAGTAATATGATAGGATTACGCATCGCTTCTAGACTTACTATTTTGGTCTATTTGCAATACAATGACTTCTTGTTTTAGGTTCGTGCAAATGCTCGAATGGTTTCGAGGCGATGACTTCCACTTTTAAGGAAAGGATTGAACCCGATGGGTATACGTGGAAGAATATCACTGCAGCAACGAAACAATTGTACTTTAATGAGTTCGAGGTACAATAATTATTTCTGTTATATAATTTATATATATATATATAGTGTCATGATAAATATATTTATAGTTTGACATTAACTAACATATATTTGTTTGTTCTTTAATCAGAAAGCATTTTTTTGGGACGCTACTTTGGATGGGAGCATATACAAATTCTGGGAGAGGCGGGTTCGTACACATTATCGCGACTTCATTATCGCGATAAACAAGGCTGGTGCACGACCCCGCTTTATTTCTGAAGATATATGGAGTCGTTGGTTGGCGTATTGGGCATCACCTGCAACAATGTCCATCTCGGGGCGTAACTAGCCAATGACGTGGAGGCCCAAGTCAATGAGTCTTCCGTACATACGGGAGGCTCAATAACTCACCAAGAGCATCGAGCAGACTTGTAAGTATCTACACTTTACACTAATTTTGTCAATAGTTAGGTTCGTTGTATTATGGATAATGATAATGGTCTACCTATCCGGTGCCACTTATGTTGACTTATGTTCATTGTTGACTTATTTTCATTGTCCAACTTGTGGCGAATATCATACAACTTCACGATCTTCTGCCGAGGTTTAAACGATTTCTACTTCACATCTAACGTTTTAGTCTTTCTATGTAGAGAAGTCATTGGGCACGAAGCCTCCCCCCTTGCTTATTTCGCGACACTCACACAAAGAAGCACGACGGTGTAACCTTCATCAACAACCATTGTCGAGAGTGAATGTATGTCCGCTTATTGTTTTTTGTAATTTCTCAATACTCCTCCGTCGACCGTCTTAATGTCAACTTCACATACCTTATAGGACCAATTACAACAAACCATAGAGCGGCAGGCATTTAAGAGGAACAACTTTGTTGACGTGTCTCGACGTATTTTGAGGCCGTGGGTGGTGGATCGCCGTGGCGTGATATTTGGGCTAGGTTCGTATGGGAACACGTGTTATTCCCAATCTTCCATGTCCAAGACAAAGAAGCGTCCACTAGGCCATCGAACAACAATGAAGTCATCGAGCTCCGCCACAATCAAGCATTAATGGACAAGATTGCTCATTTGGAAGAGGGCGCGAGCGGGAGGAACAACGGTTGAGGAGGCTGTCGAGCGGGAGGAACATCGGTTGAGGGAGCCGAGAGAGCGGAGGAACAACGGATGAGCGAAATGAGAAGCGGGAGGAACAACGGATGAGGGAGCAGAGCAACGAATCGGGGAGCGGATCTGATACAAATGAGCGAAAGCGGATGGCGAAGATGAGAGAAGAGTGGTTGCGGATAGCTCGATTGCCACCACCCTCCGAACAATCGAAGGAAGCTCTCAAGGACCACCAACGATCACCATAACTTTAGATTTTCGAACTCATGATTTTAAGGTACAATAATATCAATTTATGTTTACTTTGATGTGTTTTTCTCCAATTGTATTCCAATTGACATTATTTACTTTTGATGTACTGGTTGATGCCTGGATGTCCCATAATGTATAACCAATTGTTATTATTCAAAACTTTGATGTACTGGTTGATGTGTGGATATCGATTAATACATGCACCTTATTAGTAAGATCTTTAATTCACCGACAGAATTACGTTTTCCGTCGGTAAATATTTAGCGACGGAATCGGGTATACCGTCGGCACATAAATGAACTCAATTTGGCGACGTGCAAAATTCCGTCGTTAAATTTATAACTTACTACGGAATATTGGCGACACTTTTTCCGTCTCTAAATAATACCAACGGTCATATTCCGTTCCGGATTAGTTAATTTCACCGACGTCATTTCCAAAACAATTTCGCTTAAAACTTCAACAACGGTATTATTCCGCTTGCTAGCAAGTAGGCAATTCACGGCGGAATATTTCCGTCGGTAATCAATAACGACAGCCATATTTACGACGGATTAATCTTTCTTCGGATTCCGTCGGTAACTATAATCTCCGACGAAACCTACCTTTTCTCCGACAGAATATTTCGTCGGAAAACGTGGCTTTTCTTGTAGTGTGATAAGATTCTCCTCTCTTAACTTTGTTCTATTTCACTTTCATGACAACGAAATTCATGCGCTGCTTCGAGCCTTGTGATCCACATTTAATGCGTTTTTGTCACTTTTATGCACGCGCTTGCTGCTGCTTATCTATATCTCTAGTTACAAAGTTCCAACAATATTGTCCATCTTAACATGGGGTCGCCTGATATGTGTCCCTTGCAACCGATAATATTCCAGGCTAGACGATTAACATCTGTCCATGCTTCTTTTACATATCAAACAAGCCGCCCCATTCTAATAATTTGAATGCATTTTGGTGGTGTGACAGAATAACATCTGCGTGCAATGTGTGAACTGATGGTGTAGTACTGGAACTGTCATTGTGGTTGCAGTCGCTCCCTCCGGCAACGGGTAGGGTGACTGGGTGAGTGAGTGATCATAATTTCAGTCCTGCGCTTGTCAAGGAGAAGGAGCCATAGACAAATGGTATGCCATGATTGTGAGAAAAAATGAGAGTCCAATCTTTAGAGTGTTGAATTTCCTGAAGAGTAGAATAGTAAGTCAAAATTGTTGGGTTGCCATTATAAGTGCCATTGCTCTAGATAGTGGAGTCATCGGGCGTTGGCTTTGCTCACTTTTTGCTTTTGTAAGGGTCAACATGCGAGGTGGCGGTAGGTTAGCTAGCTAGTCGGTACTTAGCAGGAGACGAAACACGCAACACGTGGCTGACCGTAAAGCATTTTTGTCCACCTACGCATGTTCTTTTTACAAGATTAGGTGCACGTTCAAGAACACAAACTCTCTTAGTTTGCTATCCAAACTACACAATTACAATTTTGGGAATAGAATCGCAACAAGAGATTAGCTACCCTTCCTAGTTCTCACATACGCTCAGTTAAAAAGGTCAACCTCTTCGACTTTTTCACCATTACACGAGTCCAGCAATATTACACCAAGTCCTTTGGAGTTATAAACGGAAAACATCTGGATTTGGAATGAGCATTGTTCCCAACATTGCGAATGATCTATATAGGTAATGAATTCATCAATAATGTAAGTTGGGTTCATGCATCTTTTCCATTTCAAACTCTTATGATTGGACCATATGCATGAGAAAGACAAGAGCAAAGAAAAGGCAAAACATGTCACTTGATTTGTGAAGCATCCTATGCTTTATCGTACAAGGTTCACATCTTTTAATTAATGAAGATTTTTTTTAACGAGTCTCCACGGTCAATTTATTTTTTAAAACCTTATCTAAATTTAACTCATTTTACAAACTAATTTTGATTATCAATGTTCTTATTTGTCTTTGTCCACAAAACTTGTTCTTAGTCTATTGACTTCAACCCACCTGACATACTTTCAAGTACAATCTATTCTTCAGGGCTGAGTCAATGTTGAACGAAGCTTTTGAATTTCTGATCCACATACTAATACAGGCACTAGAAGAAAATGTAAGCTCAAGAGTCTAGGTTGGAGGCCGTCATTTTCTGGCAGTTTTTGGAAATCCGTGAACGTTAGGCACCAAGTTGCTATCCATCTACAGAAAGATTTCTATTCCGATAGTGAAGTTGAGTCAATTAATCAACATCTTGTCTACGGAACTATAATATGCTATTACCTGTTCTACATGACTGATACCATTTTTTTTTATCTTTTATAATGCTTTTAGTTCTAGATACAACGTGTATATGAATCCGGAATCTTGCCTTCTATCTATTCGGATGGGAACATTAAGCTACAATTATTTTGCGATAGCTTCGAATATGTATAGTTTGGTATAAGATTGATAAAGTCAGGGACATACATTCGGACAATGATCACTTCTTTGACTATAACTGGTAACCAACTATTACTATCAACTTTCCTCCGTAATACTGTGCTTTCTTTTAAAATGTATCGTGTACCTCTCGCTTACTGACTTGAAGTTTATTGACCATAGTAATAGACTGCTTGGCTTGTTGGACGAAAATTGTCTGAAAACAGAAGCTGCAGTCTGCAGACACTGCATGAATGAAGCGACGGAGACTTGATTCGGAGAAGTCCTCTTTAATTTATTGTTTAAATTTTCACGTGATATACACGTTATTCTCACTTATATTTCAATTTTAGATTTTGTCAAGTAAATTTCTATTATTAATATTTAAAAATTTAACGTAAAATTAAATTAAACATTTTGGTAATTAAAGGACTAAAATAAAAACATTAGTAACTTAAAATACTCTCCTCCAACCATGAGATTTCCTTTCCATCAACGCATTATACGGCTTTTCTTTTCTTTTCTTTTCTTTTTTGCTTTTGTACATGGTGTGAACACTTTTGCTGATTTATGTATTTAAGCAGTCTTAGTCTAAGATGAGTGACGTCTATTCATTAAAATATTTATTGTTAATGTGACAGATACCATCTTCCTTAACTTCAGCTTGATTATGGTTTTTGACCCACAACATCATACTAGTCCAAAAGATTGATGCTTTATGATAGAATAATGTATACTTTACTGTCAAAAAGTTCCATTGGAGATAAGTATTATATAGGAGTGTACAAATATAAGTCAAATATGTAACAGCCACGAGCATTTTAGTCGCCAATGCCTTTTCTCTAACTTACTGAAATCTGAACAGAAACAAACAAACAATTAATGTAAATGATTTAGTAATCTCTTGGATGTAAAACATCACCCCACAACCACAGACAAGTACTAGTCTATCGAATATGGTATCAAATTACTCACTCATTTCCCTAAGAATTGTTGTTTCCCAGGACAACCATTACGTGACACAAGAATGTAAAGAGATAACAACCTAATTTGCCTAGTCATTACACGTGTTGACGATAATGTTAATGTTTTGTCGTGATCTGTGAACCCTCTAAAACCATCATACATAATTGAAGGTGATAAAGAATGGACAAAATTGATAGATGAACAGCCTGATCAATTTCACTTTGCTTTAGCACTTTCAATCGTGGCATTTAGAGAATTCAACTGGAATCGTCAAAGCCCCAAAAGCCAAGATTACGTGTTGTTCTTGAAGTCGGGATGGAACACATTAAAAAAGTACCCATTCATGTCCGAAATGACAAAAAGGAAAACAAAAAGAAAAGAAGAACCGACCTCAACAACAGGATTGATACCTCGGTGTTGTGGCACAGTCAACAGATTTCTTGTCTGAGAAAAATGGATGGTAATTAGGATACAAAACGTTTCCTTCTTGATGGTCCAAACCTAACTACACAAAAAAGAAGTGGGGACCGTCGCGTGGGGTTATAAAAAGACTACCGCGCCACCCATCACCACCACACCACACCACACCATTATGGATAGTGTATAAGTTCTCTCTGTTATTAATAATTCCACAGGCTCCTATATGCTCCTGGTATTCCTAAAATACTAAACGGTTGTGTGTTTGTTGATTTCTTGTAGTATTTTGTTCATTAAAGCAGCTTTCTCTTTTCCTATATAGCCGAGGCACTAGCTTCTACTGCTTTGACACTGCCGATTGACTTTGGGTCGCCTCCGCAATTATTGTGACTTAATCAAAACACCCCCTTAATTTATTTTCGTATTTGCGCCTTTCTATAATATTTCGATACCCTCACTTTATTGCAGCCATATATTTCTCCTGTGCTACATAAACAACACACAGAGTGAAAGAGAATGGAGGGACAGTCTAAAGAAATGGCAGACAATAGCTTCTACGTAGAACATCAACCTGAAGGTTATGATAATGGTGGAATTCGCAAGAACCTAGATGATGATGGTCGAGCCAAAAGAACTGGTATGTTCTTTTTTCTCATACCTTATCTCTTTTCCGAGTGAGTATATTTTTGCTCTTGCATTTATATCGCGGTCTTCTTTTCAGTTTTATCTTGTTTTAACGCATTCTTCTTTGATTTTCTTTTCTATGTTATTTGTAAAGGTACATGGGTGACTGCAAGTTCCCATATTATCACCGCCGTGATAGGCTCTGGAGTGCTCTCTCTGGCATGGGCCATAGCTCAGTTGGGCTGGTTGGCTGGACCTATTATTATGATGTCCTTCTCGTTTATCACTTTGTTCACTTCGACTCTTCTCGCCGACTGTTACAGATCTCCTGATCCAGTCACCGGAAAGAGAAACTACACGTATATGGATGCCGTTAGAGCCAACTTAGGTTTGTTTGTCGTGTTCGATTATGTCAATACCTCGTACTGTCTGTTATATAGCAATCCTCCGCCGTAAAAACTTAGTTTTTCACTTGATGATTCTTCTCTTTCTCTCGACAATTTGTATCAGGAGGCAGGAAAGTTCAATTATGTGGACTGGCTCAGTACACAAATCTGGTGGGAATCACTATTGGTTACACTATTACTGCTTCCATTAGTATGGTGTAAGTTCCAACACATTCATCAACTCTATCACCAAACTCGAACTCAGGATTATTTGTTGAAAATTTATTTATATTTTTTCTGTATGATAAGATAATTAAGAACAGGTTGTTCTAGTTGTATTCATTTCACAATTCAAGAGTACCACAAACCGACGATAATAAAGATTTGTCACAGCGTTATTGGGTTATGGGGATCTGATTGGTGACTTAGCTATTCATCTATGTAGCTCTAACTAAAATACAAAACTATGTTCGGTTGTTAGGGCCGTGAAGAGATCAGATTGTTTCCACAAGCACGGGCATCATGTAAGGTGTCAGATATCGAACAATCCATACATGATAATCTTTGGCTGCATCCAAATCCTGCTAAGTCAAATACCGAATTTCCATAAGCTCGTGGCTCTCGATACTTGCAGCAGTCATGTCTTTTGCTTACGCTTCCATTGGCGTTGGACTTTCCATTGCAAAAGTAGCGAGTATGAACTTGGACCAGAAAATCTTTGATCTGCTGTTTTAATTAATAAATCGGTTGAAACTGTATGTGTTACTCTTGATTTGTGAAGGTGGGGCACATGCAAGGACAACCTTGACGGGAGTGACAGTTGGAGTAGAGGTGTCGGCAGAACAGAAAGTTTGGAGGACATTCCAAGCTATTGGTGACATAGCCTTCTCGTATGCCTTCTCCACTGTGCTCGTCGAGATCCAGGTACTCAGTTAATTGGCTAACACTTTACTGTTGTTTTATACTTTAGTTCGTTTATGGGTTGTACTGAAAATTCTTTCTCAGATATCTCGTGTTCGTGTCTTATCATAATTTCTTCATTATCATTACACTCTGTGAATTAAGATTCGAAAGGAAAATACTATAAAACTGGAGCATTCATGCAAGTGGGTTAGTTTCAAGTAATGGCGACCTGATAGTGCAATCCATAGATGGAACTCGAAATGCGTGCCAGAGTAAATGTTGGCATGGGCTTACTACCGCTACCGTCTGCGAGATCGATTGCACTGTGGAAACCAACCATGCTAACAGTTAGGTGTAAATCTTGAAAAGTTCAGAGGAGATGTTACAAATTTAGAGATGTTACATACATACATTGAAAGAACTTTTAAGACGTGCAGAAGGATAAATTTCATAAAAGTAGCAATAGACAAACACATCGGGACCGACTCTATGACTTTTGGTGGGTTCCCATGCCAAAGGAAATTTGAAAGTTGCTTGTACCAAATTGATTTACTTCTCTAGAGTCTACTTTTGTGGAGGACCAAGTTGTTCTTGTGGTAATACTACAGTAGTGTCCTGATATGGTCCTTATGGGTCTGTCTGTAGAGAGATTCCCTATGGACCACTGCTTCCATGTTCTGGGCCGTTTAATATGATGGCTCTAGTGATGTGCTGTCTAAGCCTACTTTGCGCATACTCTTACCTGTTTCCCTCGTCCTCTGTTCAGTTTCATGCACAATTATTTCGAGTATTATCAGATTCAAATTCACAAGTAGCAATGATGTAACACAACTGTTCCGTCTCTGAATTGCAGGACACATTAAAGCAAAATCCCCCGGAGAACAAATCAATGAAGAGGGCATCCTTTGCTGGGATCGCGACGACCACCGCCTTCTATCTTCTGTGTGGTTGCATTGGTTATGCAGCATTTGGAAATGACGCTCCTGGCAACTTCCTTACTGGTTTTGGTTTCTACGAACCTTTCTGGCTTGTTGACTTTGCTAATATATGCATTGCCGTCCACCTCATTGGTGCCTATCAGGTGAGTTGAATGAAAAAAAAAAAGGACATAAGCTTGTGCATGCAATCTGATTCTAACACCGTTTTCATTACAATACCAGGTTTTCGCTCAGCCAATCTTTAATTTCGTGGAGACAAAATGCCAGAAACATTGGCCCGATAACAAGTTGATAACAAGTGAACATGCCATTAGCATCCCATATTATGGCGTATATTATCTAAACCTATGCAGATTGGTGTGGAGAACTGCATTTGTGGTGCTAACATCAGTTTTAGCAATGTTACTTCCATTCTTCAACAACTTCTTGGGTCTCCTTGGAGCAATTTCCTTCTGGCCCTTGACAGTGTATTTCCCCATAGAAATGTACATTGCAAGGGCTAATATTCCTAAGTTCTCTTCCACTTGGATTTGGCTTAAAATACTGAGTTGGAGCTGCTTGACAGTCTCACTGGTCTCAGGAGCTGGATCAGTTGAAGGCCTCATTCATTCTCTCAGGACATACAAACCCTTTGGAACCCCCGAGGAATAGTGCATTGCTCTGTAATAAACTTCTACCTTTATTCAAGCCGTGCAAAGTTTTTCAGTTTGAAAAAACTTCATTTGCTATAAGAAAAGCTAATTACCCAATAATATGTTTCATAATTGAAAATAAATAAAATAACTTTTAATTTTTTTATAAGGTAAAATCTCCTTTGAGAAAATAAATCTTAGCACTTATACTCATTGTGATTATATTGATTATGAAAATATTTAAAAATATATTCTATGAAAATAAAAGATTTGAAATTATTTTTAAGAAATAAATTTCTAATTTTAATGATGCTTATGATATTCTATATAGATGGAAAATAACTCCTTCTTTTAATACCATATAATCTTTCAAAAGTATGTTTTAATTAGATTCTATATTATACCTGGAATATCTTTTATCATGATTCCATTCTCAATGTTAATTATTCAAAGTTATTACGAAAGGTGCTGCCTTTTTCTACAATTGTATGGAGTCATAACAACAACTATTTATTTGGACGATCAATAGAATATTATGAGGACAAATTAATATAAGGGCATGTACATGATTTTCATTTATTTAGAGAAAATTTATGACAAGATAATTAGAGATGTCATGTGGAGGTATTTAAAAGTTAAAGAGAGTTTATGTTGCTTATATACAAGTTATTAGGGATATTTATGAAGATGCTAAGACTTAAAGATAACAAAAGGAGATATAAAAGCATTTTTATCAACATCGAGCTACACTAAAGATCCTTGTTTAGCTCTTTTCTATTTGTAAAAGTTGTGACTGAGCTTACTAAGAATATGGATGTGCCTTGGTGTATACTGTGTATTGATGACATACTTTTAATGGATGAAACAAAAGATGATGTTAATGACAAGTTAAAACTTTGGAAGGATAAATTAGAGTAAAAGAGCTTCAAAGTGAACAAGACTAACATTATGCATACTCATGGTGTAACTTTTGGATCTCAAGGTTGCATTCAATGTGAAAGTCAAGATTGGTACTGAAATTATACTCTAAAAAGATTGTTTTAAGTATCTTGGATTCATCGTCCAATGCAAGAGGCGACATCAAATTACGTTTGCTAAAATGGAGGAGAGTGGTAGGAATTTTATGTGAAAAAACGTCGTTTAACCTAAAGGTGAATTCTACCGCTTAATAATTAGGTGAACATGTTATATGAGATAGATTGTTAACCCATCAAACATGCATGTGATCATAAATTAATAGTGATAGAGATAAAATGTTTTGTTGGATATGCAACCTTATAAGAAGAGATAAGATCATGAATGAACTATTAAGAGACAAGTTGTGAGTTACTAACATTGATAGTAAAAAAAGTGACAAGGCTTAGGTAGTTTAGACATATTAAAATGAGACAACCTGATGCTCTAGTGAGTAGATGTAAGAAAGTTGTGCTTAATAGTTGCAAGAAACAAAGATGAAAACCTAAGAAGAATTGAGGAAAAGCGATTAGAAACGATACGACTCTACTAGCGCTTATTGAGGACTTGACTCTCAATAAAAAGCTTTGATGAATTAAAGCACAAATAAAGACCCTACATAGAAAATTCTCTCTCTCTTTATAAGCCTTTTGGACTTTTCCCTTAAATTCTTGCTTTTTAATTAGCTTAAATACTTTTGTTTGTAACACATGTTCTTTTAATTATTTTATTTATTTCGTGTTTATTATTTTATTTGTTTTATTGACTTATTTCTTTTTCTCTTTATTTATTTACTTGTTTTTATCTTTATTTTAATTTATTTTATCTATACAATTATTTATTTATGTATTTATCCATTATTTTCTTTCAACTGTTTTCAAAAACCTTTTTTCCTAAAATTTAAACCTTTAATTGACTTCAATCCACATTAAAATTATTATGTTTGTATTTACCTTGTAGGCCAAGAGAGCAATTTAGCCCTCAACGTTTAAACTAAAATTTGAGTTGGACTTAGGCATTTCGGAGCGTTTAAAATGAACTCTAATGTTTGCAAAACATTCAAAATGAACTTTAACATTTGAAAAATGTAAAAAACAACAACCCTTAAGTGGACTAAACAACTGACGGAGTTAGGCTTTCGTTAGTTAAATACTGACGTGACATTTTTTTGCTAACATGGATTTTTTTAAAAAAATTATTAAAGTAGGACCTACCTAATATGATATCTACAATTTTGTAAATGAAACATTGGTAGTAATAATGTGATCCTTTCTCATCTAAGATTTTGTTCTGAGATTCCAGGATACTGACTATGTAGAATAATGCATTATTGCTATTCCATGTGCTTTAGGTCGCCTTCCTATTGTACTATGTTGAAAAATTAATGATTTTTAAAGGAAAAATAACCAAAATTACACGGCAAGTTGGAGAGACAAGTTCCGATAAATCCTCTAAAAGGATCATGTGGCACCCGTAGGTGTTGTGGCAAAATAAGTGATTCCACATCAAAGTGACTGCGATAATTGACAAGCCACCAAGGCACATCTGTTGCTCTCTCAATGTGTCGATGAACAACAATCCAGCTCCTATTGAATAATTCATTGATGCCTCGAACTAGAGAGTTGAGAGATCTGGCCCGGTGAACTGGGAAAGATAGGACATCGATCACCGTTATGGAATCTACTTCAAGCTCGATCCGTCAGTACCCCAAATTTCATGCAAGGGTCAACCCAATATAGACTCCCTAGAGTTCCACGGTGAATGGAGTGCACCAGCTAAGGTTTTATGTAAATCCTCCCTACCAGTTACTGTCACTATCCCGGAGAAGCCCTCCTGCAGTAGCTACGGACGAGGCTCGTTTGCATGCACCATCTGTGTTTAATTTGAGCCAACCTGTGGGAGGTTTGTTCCACCCGATGATTCGCTCCTGTCGAGGTCGAGGACTCTATCGTGCCAAGCTGCTGAATGGTGGAGAATACCTACATAAAACAAAATAGGAAAAATGGGTGAGGATGGGCAAGAGAACTGATCATCGAAGAGGGACATATTCCTCTATTTCCAGAGGAACCAGCAAGTAATGCCAAATAAGATGGACTAGTCATGCCCCATCGCATGTCGGTGAGATTGGAGGTTGTGAGTGAACCACTCTCTCGGGGACATAGTGTAGAAGACATGTGAGACGATTTGAGGAGGAAGTCGCTCCACACTTGTCGGGCTTTAAGCGTAGTCTCGCATTACATGCAACGAGGATTCTTCCTGCTGGCAATGCGCACAATCGACATCTATAGTGAAATGTCGTCACACTCTTTCCTAGTTAGTGAGTAACTAGTCCTTAGCCAGGAGCTAGAGGAAAGAACAAATTCGTTCAAGGCCTTTCTGGCTTGTTGACTTTGCTAATATATGCATTGCCGTCCACCTCATTGGTGCCTATCAGGTGAGTTGAATGATAAAAAAGACATAAGCTTGTGCATGCAATCTGATTCTAACACCATTTCCATTATAATACCAAGTTTTCGCTCAGCCAATCTTTAATTTCGTGGAGACAAAATGCCAGAAACATTGGCCCGACAACAAGTTGATAACAAGTGAACATGCCATTAGCATACCATATTATGGCGTCTATTATCTAAACCTATGTAGATTGGTGTGGAGAACTGCATTTGTGGTGCTAACATCAGTTTTAGCAATGTTACTTCCATTCTTCAACAACTTCTTGGGTCTCCTTGGAGCAATTTCCTTCGGCCCTTGACATTGTATTTCCCATAAAATGTACATTGCAAGGGCTAATATTCTAAGTTCTCTTCCACTTGGGTTTGGCTTAAAATACCGAGTTGGAGCTGTTTGGCGCCTCACCGGTCGCAGGAGTTGGATCATTGAAGGCCTCATTCGTTCTCTCGTGACATACAAACCCTTTGGAACCCCGAGGAATAGTGCATTGCTATGTAATAAACTTCTACCTTTATTCAAGTTGTGCAAAGTTTTCAGTTTGAAAAGCTTCATCTGCTATAAGAAAATATATTATCTTTTTATTTTCTAGTTTCCCAATAATATGTTTCATAATTGAAAACAAATAAAATAACTTTTAATTTTTTATAAGGTAAAATCTCCTTTGAGAAAATAAATCTTAGCACTTATGCTCATTGTGATTGTATTAAGTGTGAAAATATTTAAAAATATATTATATGAAAATAAAAGATTTGGAAAATATTTTTAAGAAATAAATTTCTAATTTTTAATAATGCTTATGATATTCTATATAGATGGAAAATAACTCTTCTTTTTAATACCTTATAATGTTTCAAAAGTGTGTTTTAATTCCACAAAGATTTATTGGAGATTCTATATTATACCTCGAATATCTTTTATCATGATTCCATTGTCAATGTTAATTATTCAAAGTTTTTACAAAAGGTGCTCGCTTTTTCTACAATTGTATGGAATCATAACACCAACTATTTATTTAGACGATTAATAGAGTATTAAGAGGACAAATATAAGGGCATGTACATGATTTTCATTTATTTAGAGATGATTTATGACAAGGTAATTAGAGATGTCATCATGGTATTTAAAAGTTAAAGAGAGTTTGTGTTGCCTATATACAAGTTGTTAGGGATATCTATGATGATGCTAAGACTAGATTAAGGATAACAAAAGGAGATACAAAAGCATTTTTTATCAATATTGAGCTACACTAAAGATCCTTGTTTAACCCTTTCCTATTGTGGATGAGCTTATTAAGAATATTCTAGAGGATGTGCTTTGGTGTATCGCTGTATTGATAACATACTTTTAGCAGATGAAACAAAAGATGGTGTTAATGACAAGTTAAAACTTTGGAAGGATAAATTAGAGTAAAAGAGCTTCAAAGTGAACAAGACTAACATTGAGTACTCATGGTGTAACTTTTAGATCTCAAGGTTGCATTCAATGTGGAAGTGAAGATTGGTACTAAAATTATACTATAGAAAGATTGTTTTAAGTACTTTGGATTCATCGTCCAATGCAGAGCGACATCAAATTACGTTTGCTAAAATGGAGGAGAGTTTTAGGAATTTTATGTAACAAAAAATATCATTTAACCTAAAAGGTGAATTCTACCGCTTAATAGTTATGCCGAACTTACTATGTGAGATAGATCGCTCACACATCAAACATGCATATGATCATAAATTAATAGTGATAGAGATAAAGATGTTTTGTTGGATATGCAACCTTATAAGAAGAGATAAGATCATGAATGAACTATTAAGAGACAAGTTGTGAGTTACTAACATTGATAGTAAAAAAGTGACAAGATTTAGGTGGTTTCGATATATTAAAATGAGACAACTGATGCTCTAGTGAGTAGATGCAAGAAAATTATACTTAATAATTGTAAGAAACAAAGATGAAAACCTAAGAATAATTGAGGGTAAGTGATTAGAAACGATACCACTCTCTCGGTGCTTATTGAGGACTTGCCTCTCAAAAAAAACTTTGATGAATTAAAGTACAAATAAAGACCCTTACATAGAAATTTTTTCTCTTTTATAAGCCTTCCGGACTTTTTCCTTAAATTCTTGCCTTTTAATTAGCCTATATACTTTTGTTTGTAACACATGTTCTTTTAATTATTTTGTGTTTATTATTTTATTTGTTTTATTGACTTATTTCTTTTCTCTCTTTCTTATTTATTTATTTACATGTTTTTATCTTTATTTTGATTTATTTTTATCTATACAATTATTTATTTATGTATTGTCCATTATTTTCCTTCAACTCTTTTCAAAAACCTTTTTTCCTAAAATTTAAACCTTCAATTGACTTCAATCCATATTAAAATTATTATGTCTGTATTTACCTTGTGAGCTAAACGAGCAATTTAGCCCCCAACGTTTACACTGAACCTTAATGTTTGGAAAATGTTAAAAAAATACAACCCATGAATGGACTAAACAATTGATGGAGTTAGGCCTTCTTTAGTTAAATGTTGACATGACATTTTTTGCTAGCATGGATTTTTTAAAATTTTATTAAAGTGGGACTTACCTAATATGATATCTACAGTTTTGTAAATGAAACACTGGTAGTAATAATGTGATCCTTTCTCATCTAAGATTATGTTATGAGATCCCAGGATCCTGACTATGTAGAATAATGCATTTTTTGCTAGAAACTCATAATGTCACTGCTTGCATTCCATGTGTTTTAGGTCGTCTTCCTATTGTACTATGTTCAAACTTAACAGATTACTAAATCACAAAAAGAAAAAAAAACATTGCCGAAGTTGAATCATAACAAACAAACTAATTCTGAATAGTTTGTGTTAATGTATATAATCCAACTGTTAATAATATACTTATGGCTTCATTTTAAGCTTAATTATAGGCTTAGCTTTAGGCTTAAGCCAAACTTCTTTCCTAAATAGAATGTTATTCTTGTGTATACATAGGCTTCCTTGTATTCAATATTAGATGTAATAACACATACAACTTCTCTTAACTTTCTCAATTCTCTCGACATAGTATCAGAACACTATTTTTTTGGGGCGTTTATTCTTCCTTGCTGCGAAGAATTTTCTTTAGTCTCGCTTCTGCTTTTTTGCGTTCTCTATTTCGTGCTATGCCGCGGTCTTTATCGAAATTTTATTCGGTCATATTTTCGGACTCTTCTCTTCCGCATTTAGTTCAACGCCAAAGAATAACACCTTGAATAGAGCCTCCACGCCTCACGCTACTTCCAAAGTTTCTTCCCATCAATTACTTGGCCCGTTGACTAGACCAGCTCAACTCTTTGACCACTCGGTTCAACCACATAAGGCTCGGTTTGCTCTTTTTCTCTCTTGTGAAGACTATATTTTTTGAATGATGACTACTTCTGATATTTCCCAGTCAATATGTCATCCTATTACTGTTATTTTTGATGGATCAAACTATTATTTATGGTCTCAAGAGATGTGTAGTTTCTTGAAAGGTCGTCTTTTTAGGCGATATATCACTGGTGATATTCCTAAACCAATAAAAGCAACCAATGAGGATGACAACAACTTCATAGATCTCATGGATCAATGGGAAAGCAAGAATCATCAGATTCTCACCTAGTTTTGAAATACGTGCATCTCTAGGATTAAATTAGAATTTCGCAGATTCGACACTCCAAAAGAGGTATGGGATTTCTTACATACCAGATATTCTGTTTCTGATGACATTCACCAATTTCAACTTTATCGTCGCCTTCATCGGATGCATCAACAATTAGATCAGACTTTTCATAGTTATGTTTCTGAATTACAAACTCTCTGGGATCAATTGGCTACTTGTGATCCAGTATGGTCTGACTCTATTTCTGCTTCTCTCTATATTGGTCTTCGTGATCGCCAATGTTGGGCCCGGGCACCGGATCCCCATTCTCGAGGCAGCCCCTCGGGTCGTGTCGGCGACGGGCGCCCCACAACGTCGGACCCGATCCCAACAACCATATAAATCCATAATTCGATTCATACAATCATAGAACAATACATACATACGTTCTACACATGCATTCTAACCATGCATTAATCATTCCAAATGCATAAACCATCTGTCATTGTCATTCGAAGACATTCAACAATATTCTCAAATGCAGCGTAATACAAAATAAAGTTTAAAATTCAAAATACATAAGTATGCTCCATGATGAAATGCTGGCGGGCTAACCAAATTACTAATTTAACAAGGCTCCTAACTAGCTTGAAGTTTCTGATGCCTTGCAAGGTCGACAATCGTCTCGATCTGCACCTGAGGAGGGGAGAGTAATGGGGTGAGCTGCGAAGCTCAGTGGCATATACGTTTATAGCCATTGGAAACGAACCACACAATCAAGCAATATACATATATCACTAGCAAATCAACATTCATCAATTAATTCACATTCATATAAACATAGGTCATGCAATTTCTGTTTCTCAACATCACAATCATTATGCAACATGTCTGTCAAATCCATCATGTGTTATGCTTAACAAATCAATCGTGTATGCATAAACAATTGGCTCGAGAGTTCCGTAAACGATCCGGATAAACTGAAATTAAATCCGTAAACTATCCGAGTCTGATTTCTCAAGGATCTCGTGGCCTCAAGCGGGCAGCCGGGAGAAGGCTTTATGTCAACGTGCACGTGACTCCATCCGTAACTCTCTTACCCAAACAAAACACATAATCCATTCGTTTCATGCTCAAAGCATTTTTCACAGTTTTCTACATTCTCATTCTTGTCTTGCCATAAGGCCTATCAAGCCATGCATAATCATAATCAAAATGCACATTCAATATTTCTAATATAGTTCAATACCAACAAGGTCGTATCATGCAAGCAAGTAAGCACACACAAGACAATTTGTCCATACACACAATAACCATAAACATATTACCCACCTATTATCGCCGAGTAGTGACTCACACGGGTGTCCTTCCTCTCGCGATTGACTTCGGGTCGGCTTGGTTCCCTATAAGGAACCAAGTTCCAAATCAAATAATGTTCAAAGATAATTAATCGATAAGCGTGAAAATCCAAAGTTCTAATACTATAGACTTCCGACTCAAATTTCCGAATCCTAAGCAGCAGATTCTGAACCTTCCAACCTGTAGTCCTTTCTCTCTAGATCACAACAAATCCAAAATCACCTTAATTGGAAATTTAAATCAACAGATATGCCCAAAAGATCAAACTTCATCTTTTCTCGACAATAGGGTTCATGAAGCCCCATTCGTCATGGACGAACGGTTGTGCTTCGCCATGCAAGGCACGCAAGCGCATTGCATGACGAACACTTCTTCGCACGTCGTGACGAATACCTCTTCGCATGTCTCGACGCCGCCTCTCGTACATCGCGGTGAATAACCATTAATTCGCCACGACGTTGTTCTTTTCTTGCACGCCATGGCAGAATTCATACGCGACGTCGCGACGCAAGGTGTCTGAGAACGACTCAAACCCGATTTCCAAAGATTTTCCAAGTTCAATCTTTTCCCAAACTCAAATGCAACACATCCGAACCTTAGATCAAGACTTATACTACATTTCTAACCCATTAACAAATCAAAATCAGTCACAAACGATCAACCCCAAAAATCTAACCATCTTTTCACCCAAAACCCTAAATCATTGACTCGCTACATTCTCCAATCTTGAGGTTTAAATCTAAACAAACCAAGTTGAAACAAAACAAACCTTACCCGAAACGCCTTAGATCGGCTGAAAGTCAAATGTCAAAATCTCTTTCTTTCTCTTCCTTTACACCGACGGCTTCTTTGTTGGACCCCATCTCCAAGCCCAACATTCGGACCCATCCAAATAGAAGACCCACAACCGAACACATATGCTAATCACAAATATGGAAAAATTTCACTTTATAAAAATTCGGGTTAGCTCTTGATAAAATGATCCTCGGATCTCACGATTCCAACGCAACTAGAATCGCCAATTCGGGTTAGGAATGAAGATGTTATGGTTAAAACACTATCTCAAGAAAACAATCAAAATCGAGCACTACCGACTTCGGTAAGCATTTGAAAATCTTAAAGGCTTAATCACTGATCGGTCTCTTCATAAAACTTGTAGGTTTAAGCCTCTAGTTTAATTTAAAACAAGAATCTCTTTGATCGAGCTCTATAGCTCAAGATATTTTAAAATTTGAAGCATAGTCAGCCATTATCAATCGATCGCCATGCTTCGCTTCAAACCACCATTTTCAATTTGAAAGAAAATCTGATAAGTCCAGTGTAGAAAGGTAGAAAATCTTTAGAAATCCAATGCTTCGAGAATGAGGTCGATCGGAGGTCCGTGCAAAAGTTATGGCCAAAAGAAGGAAGAGGGTCGAAGACAAAAATGATGATAAATGAGACGAAGATGACGTCATCCTTAGCAAAAAATCGAGCGGAGATGATGTCATCCTCAAGAAAATCAGACGGAGATGAACAGAACATCGCCTGATTTTTGCTACAGGCATCGTCTGGTTTTGCTACAATGCATCGTCTGGTTTTGCCATAAATGCATCGTCTGGTTTTTGCTATGATGCATCGTCTGGTTTTGCTATCTGATGCATCGTCTGGTTTTTGCTCATGATGCATCGTCTGGTTTTTACTACAATGCATCGTCTGTTTTTGCTCTGATGCATCGTCTGGTTTTTGCTATGATGCATCGTCTGGTTTTTGCTACAATGCATCGTCGGTTTTGCCATGCTGCATCGTCTGGTTTTTGCTACAGCTGCATCGTCTCGTTTTTGCTTCTATGCGGCATCGTCTTTTTTGCTACATGCATCATCTGGTTTTTGCATAAAGGTAACTCCACTTGCAAAGGTCATAACTTTCCATTCAACTCCAAATTTAACAAAATTGGTGTCTATTTCATAGAGAAAGAAAGATCTACATTTTCATGAAGATCATCGACCCAAATTCCAACTCTATAAGGGTCAAAATGGTCACAAAGGTTCTATCTAAAATCATCATTTGATAGCACCTACATTTAATTCTAACCACTCACACCTACCATTTTAATCCTCATAAATAGCTTATAAACATCTTAGAAGAACCCTACAGCTCTTATCACTCTCAAGGAGTCATAAAGCTCCCATACAATCCTCTAACAACACAAAATATCGAAAATGCAACATACCCGAATTTACAAAACTTTTACAACTCCTAACCTTGAAATTTTCCAGCAAGCTCTTTCAAGGCAAAACCCAGCAGACACCCAATGTAAATCTCCAAACTTAAAAGAATGATACACATGCTTCACACATAGGTCACAAATCAACAAAAACATATAATGAAGAGAGTACTAGAGCTCTCATTCTCTTTTCCAATCATAAGAAAGATTCATGCATAGCTTTGTTACATATTGGCATATTCATCAAAATCAAGTACAAAACACAAAAGATGAGATGCTCAATGATCAATATGCTTACAAAACTATTCCAAAAGCTAGTTATTAACTTAATACAAAAGTTCCTAAGTTCTTGGAGTGATGTCGATGCCTTGCAAGATTCAACTCTCAACTTGAATTTTCACCTGAGGAGGAGAATGGGTGAGCTAACACGGCTCGATGGCTAACAAATTTATAGCCATCACATAATGAGCCACACACACACAATTAATAATCCAAAGAATTAGCAATTTACATAATAGGTTGAAAACTCAACTTTATCACCTAACTCACAATTTACTCAACTCATCACACAAGGCATAACATAGAATCATCTTGCAACTAACACCCATCTTATGCATCATAAACACTTATAAATGATGAAATGCACACAATTTGCTCAAGAGTTCCATAAACACGATGGAAATCGAAGTTTACCGTAAACACGACGAGTCCAGTTTTCGGATCTCGTGGGCCACAAGCGGGCTGCCGGGAGAAGGCAAAAAGGGGTCAACATGCACGTGACTTTACGATAGAGGTTCTCTCTCGCCCAAACACAACAAATTATGTTCACATATTCATACGTAAAGTAGCATTTTATGCTTCTTTTATTCTTTCAAATCATCAAAGTTCCATTCTTTTCTTTCAAATCATATGAATACACTTTCAATATGCTTATAATATAACAAAGATAGCACACATAGGGCATTTGCCCACTACGTAACAACTATAAACATGTTACCCACCTATCGTCGGAAATCCGGATTCACGATTGCTCTTCCTCTCTCTCTTGAGTGAGGTTTCTTGGTTCCTTTAATAAAACACATTTCAAACTCATTGGAAAAGTCGAACATTCAAGAATCGATAAATCGATAACGAAGTCTTAAACCTAACCTACCCATAGCCCATTTAAGCTAAAACAACCAACCCTAGCTTCTGAATCACAAAACCACTCATCTCTTCTTTCTTTCTTCATTCCTACACAAACCCTAACCTTCATTTCATCCCATTTCTTGAATCTAACTCAAAGGAAGATAGATACTTACCTTAAGCTCTTGATTTCTCTTATTTTTCTCCTTCTTTATTCTTCTCCACAAGCCTCCCACGATTTTCTCTCTTCCTTTCTTCCTTGGCTAGCTCACGCTTTTCCTTCTCTTCTCCTCTCCTTTGATTCTACGACACTCTCTCTCTCCTCCTCTTCCTTTAACTCTTCTTTAATTCCTTTAATTCATCCTACACCAAAACTACATAGTTTTGGCTTTCCCTTACATAAAGGCTTTTGGGCCTCCACCTCCCAAGGCCTACTTCCACCAAACCCACTTATTATTAATCCTCCTTCTACTTAATCCATTTACCTAAGCCCATACTTTCCAATATTAAGATCAAGCTTTCATTTAATTTCTAACTTCTAATTTTCAAGCCCAACATAAAAATATTTACATAAACACATAATTAAATCAATTAAGACAAAATAAAATAATTAACTAATAAATCCATAAATAAATAATTAATTAATTCAAATAAAATAAAATAAAAATTTTCAGGCCCAACAATTCTCCCTCCTAATAGAATTTCGTCCTCGAAATTTTACATGAGTCCATGAAGAGATAGGATACTTCTCCTCATGGCTTCCAAGGGTTCCCAAGTAGCCTCCTCGGTGAATGGTTCCTCCACAAGACCTTAACCACTTCACAATCTTATTCCTTAGCACTTTTTCCTTTGAATCTAAGATCTCCACCGTTGCTCCTCATAACTCAAATCCTCTCAACTCGAACTTCAAGGTTGAACTATATGCTAAGGATCCGACCTATATCTCCTCAAAGATCGACACATGGAATACATTATGATTCTTAGACAACTCCGATGACAAATCTAACTTATAAGCCAAAGGCCCAATCCTCTCAATGATCTCAGATGGGCCTATATACCTCGGGCTAAGCTTACCTTTCTTACCAAACCTCAAAACGCCTTTCCATGGAGAAGCTCTAAGAAACACCTTCTCACCCACTTCAAATTCCATCTCTTTCCTATGGGCATCCGAATAGCTCTTCATCCGATCTTTAGTCGCTTTAAGCCTCTCAGGCACTAGCTTTATCTTATCAATGTGACTGCACTAACTCAGCCCCACAAGCTTTCTTTCACCTTCCTCATCCCAACATATAGGAGTTTTACATCTCCTACCATACAAGGCTTCATAAGGAGCCATCTGAATTCTTGAGTGATAGGAATTGTTGTGTTTAATTCAATCAAAGGTAGGTGATCATCCCACTAACCTTTGAAATCCAAAGCATAAGCCCTCAAGATTGCCTCCAAAGTCCGAATGGTCCTCTCCGACCGCCCATCGGTCTCATGGATGGAAAGTCAGACTAAAATGCAATCGAGTCCCCAAAGCCTCCTGCAAACTCTCCCAAAATCTGAGGTAAACCTAGGATCCCTATCGACACTATCGAACTCTAATCCCATGAAGTCCGATCACCTCATCCACATACTTCTTAGCCAAAATATTCAAAGAATCATCTGACGAATCGGCAAGAAGTGAGTCGACTTAGTCAACCTATCCACAATCACCCATATAGCGTCATGCTTCCGCCAGATCTCGCAATCCCATCGAAAATCCATAGTTATCTTTTCCCATTTCCACTCCGGAATAGGCAAGGATTGCTTGCTCGAAGGTGCTGGTGTTCACTTTAACTCACGGCACACCAAACATCTTTTAGCATACTCGCTACATCTTTCCTCATTCCTTTCCACCAAAATGCTCTTTCAAATTCGATACATCTTAGAACTCCTGGATGCATCGCATAAGGAGCATTATCGCCTCATCAAGAATTTCATCCTCAACTCTAACTTGCCTTAACACACAATCTACTACCCACAACCATCAATCCATCTTCCTTTACCTCTACATTAGACGACTTTCCATTCTTTATCTCCTCCCTGCTTACTCAAGTACTCATCCCGATCCTAAAATTCCTCGATCTTCTCCTTCAAAGACCGGCCTCACCTCAAACTTGCCAAAATACACTCAGCCCATCTTGCCTCAACATCACATCAAGTCCGCTAAATCCTTCAAAGAAGGAAGGTACACTGCTCCACATGTGCCATGGTGGACTTTCTACTTAATGCATCACTACAACATTAGCTTTCCCTGATGGTAGTCTATCACCAAGTCATAATCTTTTAGCAACTCTAACCATCGCCTCGCCTCAAATTCAGCTCTTTTGGTCAACAAGTATTTAAGGCTCTTATGATCTCAGAATATCCTAGTGGTAACTCCATACGATAATGTCTCCAAATCTTCAATGCAAAGATTATAGCAACCAACTCCAAGTCATGGATCGGATAGTTCATCTCATAAGGCTTCAATCGCCTAGAGGCATAAGCAATCACTTTCTCTCCTTGCATCAATACACACCCTAAATCCTTCCCGAGGCATCATCAGACACAATGTACCCATCATTACCGTAAGGCAATGTCGAATCGCGCGGTGGTAAGTCGCTCTTCAACTCCTCGAAACTAATCTGCACTCCTCACCCATTCAAATTTTTGATTCTTCCTTGTCAACTTGGAAAGTGGAGCAGCTATCAAGGAAAAGCCCTCCACAAACCTCCCGTAATATCCAAATTAATCCCAAGAAACTTCTCACTTCACTACATTCTTTGGCGCCCCATTTAACCACGCTTCTATCTTTTGCGATCCACATGCACTCCTTGCTCGAGATCACATGCCCCAAAATACCACTTCCCTTAGCCAAAATTCGTGATTTATCGAATTTGGCATACAGCTCATTCTTCCTCAATGTCTCCAAGGCAACCATCAAATGATCCTCATGCTCCTCATCACTTTAGAATAGACCAATATATCATCAATAAAGACGATGATAAATTGATCTAAGAAGGACTCAAGACTCTATTCATCAAATCCATAAAGACCGCAGGAGCATTCGTTAACCCGAAAGGCATAACCAAAAACTCAAAGTGGCCATACCGTCCTAAAAGCGCCTTTGACACATCGGTCTCCTTAATCCTCAACTGATGATAACCCGACCTCAAGTCTATCTTGAAAAGACTCTCGCCTTGCAACTCGATCAAACAAATCATCTATGCTGGAGCGTTATCTGTTTCAATAAAGGCATGATTCAACTTCCTATAATCCACACACATCTGCAACGACCCATCTTTCTTCTTCACAAAAGAACCGAGCTCCCAAGGCGAAGAACTCGGTCTAACATAACCCTTCTCTAAAAGATCCTCCAACGCTCCTTAAGCTCCTTCAATTCCACGAGCCATCCGATAAGGCGGAATTGAGATCGACGCAAAGGCTCGAATGAAGCTCAATGGAAAACTCAATTTCTAGAGGAGGTAGTCCCGCAATTCTCGGGAAAGACATCCGGGAATTCCCTGACTACGAGAATGTCTTCCAACCTCCCTCTATCTGCCTCCATATCTAGCACATAAGCCAAAAAGGCCTCACACCCCTTGCTCATCATTCTTTCTGCCATCATAGCTAAAATAACTCGAGGTGGACTGACTTTTCTATCTCCCATGAGTATCACTTTCCTGCTATCCTCTAGCTCAAACTCCACTGTCTTCTGTTTACAATCTAAAGTAACATGATACCTCTCTAATATGTCCATACCTAGGATCACATCCAATCCTCCCATCTTCAAAGGCATCAGATCCACCACCAATTTTCCTCCACTAATCTCTATCTCACAATCTCTATATACTTGATCGATAATAATATATTGGCCGATTGAGTACTCACCATCACGAGTATCCAATGAGCTCAAACTCCTCCTAGAAATAGTCCCACCAAGACACAAAGGAATGGGTAGAACTCGAGTCAATCATAGCAAGCACATAATCATCAAACAGCTTTAACCATACCCACTACAACTTCGCGCGGTCTCGCCTCCTCTCGAGTCATGGCAAACACTGGCCGAACTTGCCTCTGGATCTGCTCTGAGGATAAACTCTCTTAGGACCTCCAGAGCTACCCACTTCGTCACCGCTTCGAGCCATTGCCTCTGCCCTTCTAGAGGGCAGATCCGAGATCCCTCTCTCCGTCTGCTTGGGACAAAACTTAGTGATATGCCCTTCCGCCACAATTGAAGCATGCTCTGTCAATCTGCGACATTCTCCTCTATGGAGATATCCACAGGCTCACACTTAGGAAGGGTGGTCTCCCCATCTCCTCTTCTACCGCCGCCCACCGCTGAGACTTGGTGGAAACTAAGAAGTCCTCATCGGTCTAGCCGGCCCCACCGCATTCTCTCTCTCGATCAGACAGAAAGGCTCTAGCACTTCTCTCGTGCATGAAGTACCACCTCCCTCCCGAATCGCTTCTCTTCCTTCCTCTTCCTGTAATTGCACTTCGATGTTCTCGAGGTTCTCAACCTCGCCACGCTTCAACTAATCTGCCGTAAGTCACAGGTTCTCAGATTATCACCTTCTCTCGATAGCAGTGCAAACCCGACTCAAATCGACGGCACTTAGCAGCCTCACTCAAATTTCATCTCTCAAAGATATCTAGCTAATCTGTGAACCGACGTCAGATTCATCGACCGCCATCTCCTCTCGTAAGGCTTAGAACTCCCTCCGTCATTGAATGTACACTTCAGACAGATATTTCTTCCTCAAGACAACAGAAGTCTCCCATGCCAATCCCATGGTCTCAATCGACTCGCACAGCCTCCCACCAAAGGTAAAGCATCACCTCAAGTAGATCGGGCAAGATAGACTACCCTCTCATCATCCTCAGACTCCATCCGATCCAAAGACTCTCTCGCCTTCCTCAACCAGTCTCAGCTTCCTCGAGATCCGTGGTCCCGTGGAAGTCCACCGCCTGCATTTCCTTAGCTTATCAAACTGTCTTCTCCTCTTAGTCAACCAACCAAGCTCGTGGTATTTGCCCCATAGCCTGAACAAAGCTTGGGTAAATGCCTCGAACACTGGGTCTAACGTGAGGCACTTGCTCGCATGCACTAGGTGATCACGAATCAGAACGAAGAGGCTCACTACCCCGCCTTGTAGGGGCCTCTGCCACTCCCAGGGCACAGACTCATCCGTGCTCTCCTCTCTCGGCGGAGAGTCAGGTGCAATTGAACCTTGCAAAACTCCTCGTGTCCTTCAATGAGGTGGCATCGCACTCTTCAATGAAAATACTAGTGATTAGCTACAATTGCTTTTAAGCTTAGTTCCTATATGTATGCATGATATGCATGTCACGTAATGCAAACAACCAATTCATAAAATAAACATTTAATCACATACAATGTTCCCTACTATACATTTTAAGCCTAGGAGTAAGCCTAAGCTCGATACCAAATAATGTTGGACCCCGCCTCCGAAGCCCAACATTCTGACCCATCCAAATGTAGAAGACCCACAACCAACACATATGCTAATCACAAATATGGAAAAATTTCACTTTATAAAATTCGGGTTAGCTCTTGATAAAATGATCCCTCAGATCTCATGATTCCAACGCAACTGGAATCGCTCAATTCGGGTTAGGAATGAAGATGTTATGGTTAAAACACTATCTCGAAGAAAACAATCAAAACTGAGCACTACCAACTTCGGGTAAACATTTGAAAATCTTAAAGGCTTAATCACTGATCGGTCTCTTCATAAAACTTGTAGGTTTAAGCCTCTAGTTTAATTTAAAACAAGAATCGCTTTGATCGGAGCTCTATAGCTCAAGATATTTTAAAAATTCTGAAGCATAGTCAGCCCTTATCAACTGATCGCCATGCTTCGTTTCAAACCACCATTTTCAATTTGAAAGAAAATCTGATAAGTCTAGTGTAGAAAGGTAGAAAATCTTTAGAAATCCAATGCTTCGAGAATGAGGTCGATCGGAGGTCTGTGCAAAAAGTTATGGCCAAAAGAAGGAAGAGGGTCGTAAGACAAAAACAGATTTATAAATGAGACGAAGATGACGTCATCCTTAAGAAAAAATCGACGGAGATGATGTCATCCTCAGCAAAAATCAGACGGAGATGAACAGTAACATCGCCTGATTTTTGCTACAGTGCATCGCCTGGTTTTTGCCACAAAGGCATCGTCTGGTTTTGCCATAAAGGCATCGCCCGGTTTTTGCATACATTGCATCGTCTGGTTTTTGCTATAGCAGCATCGCCCGGTTTTTGTTACAAGGCATCGTCCGGTTTTTGCTATAAAGGCATCGCCTGGTTTTGCTACAGGCATCGCCTGGTTTTTGCTACAGGCATCGCCTGGTTTTTGCTACAAAGGCATCGTCTGTTTTTGCATGCAGCATCGCCCGTTTTTTGCTACAAAGGCATCGTCTGTTTTTGCTATAAAGGCATCGTCTGGTTTTTGCTACATAAAGGTAACTCCACTTGCAAAGGTCATAACTTTCCATTCCGAACTCCAAATTTAACAAAATTGGTGTCTATTTCATAGAGAAAAGAAAGATCTACATTTTCATGAAGATCACTGACCCAAATTCCAACTCTATAAGGGTCAAAATGGTCACAAAGGTTCTGTCTAAAAATCATCATTTGATAAAGACCTACATTTAATTCTAACCACTCACACCTACCATTTTAATCCTCATAAATAGCTTATAAACATCTTAGAAGAACCCTACAGCTCGCTTATCACTCTCAAGGAGTCATAAAGCTCCCATACAATCCTCTAACAACACGTAAATATTAGAAAATGCAACATACCTGTAATTTACAAAACTTTTACAACTCCTAACCTTGGAAATTTTCCAGCAAGCTCTTTCAAGGCAAAACCCAAAGACACCCAATGTAAATCTCCAAACTTAAAAGAATGATACACATGCTTCACACATAGGTCACAAATCAACAAAACATATAATGAAGAGAGTACTAGAGCTCTCATTCTCTTTCCAATCATAAGAAAGATTCATGCATACTTTGGTTACATATTGGCATATTCATCAAAATCAAGTACAAAACACAAAAGATGAGATGCTCAATGATCAATATGCTTACAAAGCTATTCCAAAAGCTAGTTATTAACTTAATACAAAAGTTCCTAAGTTCTTGGAGTGATGTCGATGCCTTGCAAGGTTCAACTCTCAACTTGAATTTTCACCGAGGAGGAGAATGGGTGAGCTAACACTACTCGCTGGCTAACAAATTTATAGCCATCACATAATGAGCCACACACACACAATTAATAATCCAAAGCATTAGCAATTTACATAATAGGTTGAAAACTCAACTTTATCACCTAACTCACAATTTACTCAACTCATCACACAAGGCATAACATAGAATCATCTTGCAACTAACACCCATCTTATGCATCATAAACACTTATAAATGATGAAATGCACACAATTTGCTCGAGAGTTCCATAAACACGATTTAAACCAAGTTTATCAGAAACACGACGAGTCCAGCTTTGGATCTCGTGGGCACAAGCGGGCTGCCGGAGAAGGCAAAAGGGTCAACGTGCACGTGACTTTACGATAGAGGTTCTCTCTACCAAACACAACAAATTATGTTCACATATTCATACGTAAAGTAGCATTTTATGCTTCTTTTATTCTTTCAAATCATCAAAGTTCCATTCTTTTCTTTCAAATCATATGAATACACTTTCAATATGCTTATAATATAACAAAGATAGCACACATAGGGCATTTGCCCACCACGTAACAACTATAAACATGTTACCCACCTATCGTCGGAAATACGGATTCACGATTACTCTTCCTCTCTCTCGAGTGAGGTTTCTTGGTTCCTTCAATAAAACACATTTCAAACTCATTGAAAAGTCGAATATTCAAGAATCGATAAATCGATAACGAAGTCTTAAACCTAACCTACCCATAGCCCATTTAAGCTAAAACAACCAACCCTAGCTTCTAATCACAAAACCACTCATCTCTTCTTTCTTTCTTCATTCCTACACAAACCCTAACCTTCATTTCATCCCATTTCTTGAATCTAACTCAAAGGAAGATAGATACTTACCTTAAGCTCTTGATTTCTTCTTTTCTCCTTCTTTATTCTTCTCCACAAGCCTCCCACGATTTTCTCTCTTCCTTTCTTCCTTGGCTAGCTCACGCTTTTCCTTCTCTTCTCCTCTCCTTCGATTCTACGACACTCTCTTCTCCTCCTCTTCCTTTAACTCTTCTTTAATTCCTTTAATTCATCCTACACCAAAACTACATAGTTTTGGCTTTCCCTTACATAAAGGCTTTTGGGCCTCCACCTCCCAAGGCCTACTTCCACCAAACCCACTTATTATTAATCCTCCTTCTACTTAATCCATTTACCTAAGCCCATACTTTCCAATATTAAGCCCAAGCTTTCATTTAATTTCTAACTTCTAATTTTCAAGCCCAACATAAAAATATTTACATAAACACATAATTAAATCAATTAAGACAAAATAAAATAATTAACGAATAAATCCATAAATAAATAATTAATTAATTCAAATAAAATAAAATAAAAAATTTTCGGGGCCCAACATTCTTCTTCTCCTTTCTTCTCTTTTTCCTTCTTTCTTTTTATTTCCTTCTAATTCTTTCTTTAAAACCTACCTAGGGTGGTCAAAGACCAAAATACCCCTCCTAAGAAGCCTAAATCCATTCCAACTTAAGTAAACTTCCCAAAATGCCTTTACACAATTTAATCCTCTCATGCCTTATTTAAACCATATTTAATCTCAATTATACTCCAATTAACCACTAGCACACCCAATTTAATCAAACTAAGCCATAAACACAGAATTATCAAAATTCATGCTTAATATCATCATAAAAAATTTCGGGGTCTAACATTTCTCCCCCTCTTAAAAGAAATTTCGTCCTCAAAATTTACCTGAATCATCAAAGAGATGCGAATACTTTTCCCGCATGGCTTCCAATGGCTCCCATGTAGCCTCCTATACCGAATGGTTCCTCCACAGGACTTTGACTAACTAAACCGTCTTGTTCATGAGGACTTTTTCTTTTGCGTCCAAGATCTCCACTGGTTGCTCCTCATAACTCAGATCATCCCGCAACTGTATCTCACTAGTCTGAATGATGTGAGAAGGATCCGATCTATACCTCCTCAACATAGACACATGGAAGACATCGTGAATCTGAGACAATTCCGGAGGTAACGCCAATCTGTAGGCGAGTGGTCCAATCCTCTCAAGGATCTCATAAGGACCAACATACCTCGGACTCAACTTACCCTGCTTGCCGAACCTCATCACTCCTTTCCAAGGAGACGTCTTAAGGAACACTTTCTTACCGACTTCAAACTCCATCTCCTTTCGGTGAGCATCAACATAACTCTTCATCCTATCCTCGGTCAGCTTTAAGTCATTGCTTAACCAGATTGATTTTCTCAACAGTCGTCTGAATCAATTCCGGTCCTTCCAATTGCCTCTCTCCTTCTTCATCCCAATAGATCGGAGTCCTACACCTCCACCCATACAAAGCCTCATATGGAGCCATCTGAATGCTCGAATGGTACGAATTGTTATAAGCAAATTCGACCAACGGCAAATGCTCATCCCAAGCTCCTCTGAAATTCATCACACAAGCTCGAAGCATCCCCTCAAGTGTCCGAATGGTCCTCTCAGATTGACCATCCATCTGAGGGTGAAAAGTCGTACTAAAATTCAACTTCGTTCCTAAAGCTTCCTGCAAACTGCCCCAAAATCTCGAAGTAAACCGAGGGTTCCTATCCGAAACAATCGAATCAGGAATCCCATGCAATCTCACTATCTCATCGATATACTTCTTTGCCAGCACATGCAAAGAATCAGTCTGCTCAATCGCCAAAAAGTGGGCTGACTTGGTCAACCTATCCACAATCACCCAAATGGCATCATTCCTCCTGTTGGTCCTGGGCAAACCCATCAAAAAGTCCATAGTCACCCTTTGACACTTCCACTCCGGAATAGGCAACGGCCTTAACTTGTCGGAAGGTGCTTGTGTTCACTTTGACTTGTCGACACACTAGACACTTCATCGACAAACTCGCTATATCTCTCTTCATGCCTTTCCACCAAAAATACTCGCAGATCTCTCAGACATCCCGGTGCTACCCGGATGCATGACATAAGACGCATTGTGTGCCTCATCCATAATCTCAGCCTTAACCTCCTGCACATCAGGAATACACAACCTATTCTCCACTGTCATAAGCCCATCATCCTTCACATCTATCTTAGAAATCTTGCCATTCCGAATTTCATCTCGAAGCTTGCTCAAATCTGCATCTTGAGCCTGCAATTCCCTAACCTTCTCCCTGAGTATCAGTCTCACTCGGAAGTTAGCTAAAAGACAATCTGGCTCTTCTTGCCTCAAGCTTATCTTAAGCTTGGCCATCTCTTCCAATAAAGGAAGATAAACCGATCGAACATGCGCAATCGAAGACTTCCTGCACAAAGCATCTGCCACCACATTGGCCTTGCCCGGATGATACTCAATCAACAAGTTATAGTCCTTGAGTAACTCAATCCATCGTCGCTGTCTCAAATTATGTTCCTTCTGGCTCAACAAGTACTTCAGACTCTTATGATCGGTAAAATCAGATCCAACTCCATACAAATAATGTCGCCAAATCTTCAAAGCAAAGATCACAGATGCCAATTCCAAATCATGCGTCGGATAGTTCAGCTCATAAGGCTTCAACTGCCTCGAAGCATATGCAATCACCCGGTCTCCCTGCATCAAAACACAACCAAGACCCTTCCTCGACGCATCACTATACACAGTATAACCCTCATCTCCCGATGGCAAAATCAAAATCGAAGCACTTGTCAACCTGTGCTTGAGCTCCTCGAAGCTCCTCTGACACTCCTCACTCCAAACAAACTTCTGATTTTTCCTTAATAACTTCGTCATTGGAGCGGCTATCATGGAGAATCCCTCCACAAATCTCCGGTCATAACCTGCCAAACCCAGAAAACTCCTCAAGTCTGCTACATTCTTCGGGGCTTCCCAATTCACCAAAGTTTCTATCTTCTTTGGATCCACATGAACTCCTTTCTCTGAGATCACATGTCCAAGAAATGAAACTTCTCTCACCTGTAATTCGTGATTTATCGAATTTGGCATACAACTCGTTCCTCCTCAAAGTCTCCAAAGCAATCCTCAAATGCTCCTCATGCTGCTCATCACTCTTGGAATAAACCAAGATATCATCGATAAAGATAATGATAAATTGGTCCAAGAATGGCTTAAAAACTCGATTCATCAAATCCATAAAAGCTGCAGGCGCATTCGTCAATCCGAAGGGCATCACCAAAAACTCAAAATGCCCATACCGAGTCCTGAAAGCAAACTTCGGCACATCCGACTCCTTAATCCTCAACTGGTGATAACCCGATCTCAAGTCTATCTTGGAGAAGATCTTCGCCCCTTGCAATTGATCAAACAGATCATCAATGCGAGGAAGCGGATATCGGTTCTTCACAGTTATCTGATTCAACTTCCAATAATCTACACACATCCTCAATGATCCATCTTTCTTCTTTACAAAAAGAATCGGAGCTCCCCAAGGTGAAGAGCTCGGTCGAATATACCCCTTCACCAACAACTCCTCCAATTGCTCCTTAAGCTCTTTCAATTCTGCCGGAGCCATCCGGTAAGGCGGAATTGAAATCGGCGCTGTACCTGACAGAAGCTCAATGGGAAACTCAATTTCCTACCAAGCAGTAGTCCCGACACCTCGAAAGACGTCCGAGAATTCCCTGACTACTGGAATCTCCTCCAGCTTTCCTCTATCTGCCCTGGTGTCCACCACATAGGCCAAGAATGCCTCACATCCTTTACTCATCATCTTTTCATCACATATCGAACAATTTCAAGCGCACTCGCTTCCTCGTCCCCATTAAACATCACTTTTCTGCCATCACCCAAATCAAACTCTACTGTCTTCTGTTTACAATCCAAACGAGCGTTGTACCTCTCTAAGGTATCCATACCCAATATCACATCTAATCCTCCCATCTTCAGTGGCATCAAATCCACCACTAGAAGTTCTCCATGAATGGCGAATCTCACAACCTCTATACACTTGACTAATCACAATGTACTGGACGATTGGAGTACTCACCATCAGCGGAGTATCCAAAGGGATCATAATCCTATCACACACGGGTTTACTCGAGGAAACAAACGAATGAGAAGAACCCGGATCAATCAAAACTAGCACATCATCAGCAAAGAGTCGAATCATACCAGTCACAACATCAGGAGCGGTCTCTGCATCCTCTCTAGTCATACAAACACCCTAGCCGGTGCCTACCCTCTGGGTCTCCCCGGATTGCTCACTCTCTTGGCTACATCTGAACTGCCCACTTCTGTTGCAGTCCTCTGTCCCATGGTCTCTGTCCTCCTCGGAGCTTGCATCTGACCTCTCTCTTGTCGTGGAGGCTAAGGACACTCTCTGGCAATGTGTCCATTCTCCCCACAGTTGAAACAAGCTCCTGTCAATCTGAAGCACTCTCCTCTATGGGATCTCCCGCAATGCTCACACTTCGGGACGAAAGATCTATCTCCATCTTCCCTTCTATCACGCCCACTGTGGAGGCTTCAGTGAGAAACAAGAGAAGTCCTCATCGACCTAGGTCGGCTCGCACCATCGCCTCCTCTCCTCTCGATCAACTGGAAGCTCCTAGCACTCCTGTTCGCATAGGAGCACTAGTGCTACCTCCTCCCGGACCGCTCTCTCCCTTTCTCTTCTTGTTCACAAAGACTTTGATATTTTCTATATTTTCTACCTCAAAGCGCCTCAATCACCGCTGAAAATCACAGGTTCTCGCACAATCACCTTTTCTCTGATGGCCAAGTGCAGTCCGACTCAAACCGCGACATCTAACAGCCTTCACTCAAAGATCGATCTCAAGCATACCGGGATAGCCGTAAACCGACGCCATACTCATCGATCGTTATATCCTCTCGAGTGAGACTCGAAACTCCCTCTGCTTCTGCTAAACATATACCTCAGACAGGTACTTCTTCTTATAAGCAACCACGAAATCCTGTCATGCCAACCCTACTGGCCTCATCTGACTCCCTGGTATAGTCTCCTACTAGTGAAGAGCATCTCCCTGAAGCAAGCTGGCAGCATAGATGACTCTCTCGTCATCCTCACACTCTATTTGATCCAAAGACTCTCTCGCCTTCCTTAACCAAGTCTCACTTCTTCAGATCCGATGTCCCAAAGAAATCAATCGCCTGCATTTCTCAACCTATCAAACCGCTCTTCCCTTCGAATCAACAAGGTATATCGTGGCATCGACCCATAGCCCGCATTTAATGCTCGAGTGAAGGCCTCGAATAACCTCGATCGTTGGAGGCACATGCTCCTCGTGATACCGGTGACTCTGAGTCGGCGACGGAAGGGGCTCACTACCTAGCCCTCTGAAGCTTCAAAGATTCCCTGGGCTCTCGACTATCAGTCCTCTCCTCTCCAAATGGAGAGTCGTGCAACAGATCCTCAGATAACTCCTCGTACTTTCTACGAGGTGGCATCGCATTCTTCAAAGGGAAACACTAAGGATTAGCTATATGGCAATCTACATGTATGCATGATATGCATGTCACTTAATCAATGCAACAATTAATCAGATATCAAACAATTCATCCTACTATGCATTCTAAGCCGAAGACACTAAACCTAGGCGCTCTGATAACAAACATGTTGGGCCCGGGCCCCGGATCCCCATTCCCGAGGCAGCCCCTTCGGGTCGTGCCGGCGACGAGCGCCCCACAACGTCAGACCTGATCCCAACAACCATACAAATCCATGATTTGATTCATACAATCATAGAACAATACATACATACATTATACACATGCATTCTAACCATGCATTAATCATTCCAAATGCATAAACCATCTGTCATTGTCATTCGAAGACATTCAACAATATTCTCAAATGCAGCGTAATACAAAATAAAGTTTAAAATTCAAAATACATAAGTATGCTCCATGATGAAATGCTGGTGGGCTAACCAAATTACTAACTTAACAAGGCTCCTAACTAGCTTGAAGTTTCTGATGCCTTGCATGGTCGACAATCGTCTCGATCTGCACCTGAGGAGGGGAGAGTAATGGGGTGAGCTGCGAAGCTCAGTGACATATACGTTTGTAGCCATTGGCAACGAGCCACACAATCAAGCAATATACATATATCACTAGCAAATCAACATTCATCAATTAATTCACATTCATATAAACATGGGTCATGCAATTTTTGTTTCTCAAAATCACAATCATTATGCAACATGTCTGTCAAATCCATCATGTGTTATGCTCAACAAATCAATCGTGTATGCACAAACAATTGGCTCGAGAGTTTCGTAAACGATCCGGATAAACCGGGTTAAACCAGAACTATCCGAGTCTGATTTCTCAAGGATCTCGTGGCCTCAAGGCAGCCGGAGAAGGCTTTATGTCAACATGCACGTGACTCCATCCGTAACTCTCTTACCCAAACAAAACACATAATCCATTCGTTTCATGCTCAAAGCATTTTCACAGCTTTCTACATTCTCATTCTTGTCCATTGCCATAAGGCCTATCAAGCCACGATAATCATAATCAAAATGCACATTCAATATTTCTTATATAGTTCAATATCAACAAGGTCGATCATGCAAGCAAGTAAGCACACACAAGGCAATTTACCCATACACACATAACCATAAACATATTACCCACCTATTATCGCCGAGTAGTCGACTCACCTGCCCCTTCCTCTCATGCGATTGTCGGTCGGCTTGGTTCCTATAGGCAACCAAGTTCCAAATCAAATAATGTTCAAAGATAATTAATCGATAAGCGTGAAAATCCAAAGTTCTAATATCGTAGACTTCCGACTCAAATTTTGAATCCTAAGCGCGATTCGAACCTTCCAACCTGTAGTCCTTTCTCTAGATCACAACGAATCCAAAATCACCTTAATCGACATCTACATCAACAGATATGCCCAAATATCAAACTCCATCTTTGTCGACAACAGGGGTCGCCATGGCGAAGCCTTCGCTCGTCATGGCGAACGGTTGTGCTTCGTCATGGCAGGCAGCACGCAAGCGCGCGTCATGCATAACATTTCTTCGCACGTCGCATTTAATACCTCTTCAAGACGTCACAATGTCGCCTCTCGTATGTCGCGCGAATAACTATTAATTCGTCGCGACGTTGTTCTTTCTCGCGACGCCATGGCAAGTTTTCATACGCACGTCATGACGCAAGGGTCCGAGAACGACTCCGAAACTCGATTTTCAGCATTTTCCAAATTCAATTTTTTCCCAAACTCAAATGCAACACATCTGAACCTTAGATCAAGACTTATACTACATTTCTAACCCATTAACAACTCAAAATCAGTCACAAACGCATCAACCCCAGAAATCTAACCATCTTTTTCACCCAAAAACCCTAAATCATCGATTCTGCTACATTCTCCAATCTTGTAAGTTTAAATCTAATTAAACCAAGTTCACGTCTTAGATCGGTCGAAAGTCAAATGTCAAAAATCTCTTTTCTCTTCTCTTCCTTTCCACTGACGGCTTATTCTTCTCCTTTCTTCTCTTTTTCCTTCTTTCTTTCTATTTCCTTCTAATTCTTTCTTTAAAACCTACCTAGGGTGGTCAAAGACCAAAATACCCCTCCTAAGAAGCCTAAATCCATTCCAACTTCAGTAAACTTCCCAAAATGCCTTTACACAATTTAATCCTCTCATGCCTTATTTAAACCATATTTAATCTCAATTATACTCCAATTAACCACTAGCACACCCAATTTAATCAAACTAAGCCATAAACACAGAATTATCAAAATTTATGCTTAATATCATCAAAAAAAAATTCAGGGTCTAATAGCCAACGTGTCTGGCATCTTCCTATGACACTCAGATCTGAATTTGATGAATTAGTCAGTGGTGCTTTATTACATTGCAATCCCTTGCCCACACTTGACATAGTCATCAGGGAGTTATTTTCTAAAGAAACTCATCTTAACACTCTTCAAGAAGAGAGAATTTTACCCTTCACTAATGTTGTCATGGTTGCCTCCTCTCCTTCTGTCACATCACCATCTGATGGCTACTCTTGAAAAACTCAATGCAGATATTGTAAGAAATTTGGTCATCATATTTCAGAGTGCATAAAGCTTCTTGTCAAAAATGCATCTACTTCTGGTAATTCTCCTCGGCCTTCTTATCATCCCACTTCCACTTTTGTTGCTGCTACTACTGTCACTAAAGGACCCGCTAATGAACCCAATTCTCCAAAATTCTCAATGCAAGACATTAAAGCCTTTCTTCAATAACTTCACTCAGAAAATGATATTTCTTCATCTTCTGTCCTGTCTGTCACACCAGGTACTTCTTCTATGTGATTTTTTGATTCTGCTTGTTGCAACTATATGACATCTTAGTACACTTATTTCACAATCTATTCCATTTGTTTCACCCATTGTTCACACTACTGACAACTCTGTCTTACGTGTTCATAGTATAAGCACTATCTCTAAATCTTCCTTATCTTTGCCTAATATGTTTTATGTTCCTAAACTATCGTTAAATCTTATTTCTATTGGTCAATTGTGTGAACTTGGTCTGGACTTACATTTTTCGAGTCATGGTTGGCTGCAGACCCATAGATGGAAAGATTCTTGGGACAGGTGTAAGGTTGGATGACTTTTCAGCTCACTTCTCTTCATCTTCCTACACCAACTCTCATCGCAGCTGTTACTTTCGATATATGGCACTCGCGTCTAGGACACATCTCTTGTTCTAGACTAGGTCCTTTAATCTCAAGTGGTTGTTTAGGATTTGTTAAACAAAGAATTTCGGATTGTGTTTCATATCAACTTGCTACACATCATGCTTTACCTTTTCCAGTCAGTAATTCTGTTACTTCTGCATCTTTTGACTCGGTCCATTCTAATATTTGGGGTCCTGCCACAACTGCTACTATGAGTGGATCACATTATTTTGTTATTTTTATTGATGATTTTTTTAGATATACCTGGATTTATCTTATGCGTAATCAATCTAAGTTATTCTCCATTTATTCTCAATTAGCATCCATGGTCAAAACTTAGTTTTCTTGGAATATTAAGATTTTTCGTACTGATAATGCTATGGAGTACAAGGATCAATCCTTGTCTTCTTTATTCTCCCAGTATGGGACTCTTATTCAACGTTCTTTTCTGGGTACTTCTTAACAAAAATGGTCGTGCAGAACGTAAACACCAACACATTTTAGATACTGTTTGGGCTCTTCTTATTGCCTCATCATGTCCTAAAAATTTCTAGGGGGAAGCTACTCTTACAACTGTGTACACCATAAATAGAATTCCTTCCTCTGTCATAGGTAATATCACTCCCTATAAGCATTTACATGATCAAGCCCCAAACTATCAATCTCTTCGTGTTTTTGGATGTGCTTACTTTGTTCTTCTTCGTTCTGATGAACACACTAAATTAGAACCTAAAGCCCGATTATGTTGTTTCTTGGGGTATGGCATTGAACACAAAGGTTATCGATGTTGGGATCCTATCTTTAAATGCCTTTGAGTGTCTCATCATGTTACTTTTTGGGAAAACAAAATGTTTTCTACCTTATCCAAATTCCAAATCAATTCTCCTTCGTCTCCTTTCTTTACCGACCCCACTATCACTTTGTTTCCAGATGATTCTTATGCAGGTTTATCCACTCCTGAAGAAAATATTCAACCTTTAGCATCGGCACCAGAATCTACTCCATCTATAGAACCTGAATCTGTTCCATCTATTCCTTCCACTCTTGTGTCACCCACACTTCCACTTCGTCGTTCCACTCGGGTAAGTCATCCTAGTGTTGCTCTCCGTGATTACCATTGTTATTATACTCTTATTTCTCTCTATGAACCTTGCACCTATCGCGAGGTAAGTCTTTTTTGGCAGAAAGCATTGGCAGAAGAACTTCAAGCTCTCACTAGCACTAATACATGAGAAGTGGTTGACTTACCTCCAAAGAAGTCTATAGTTGGTTGTAAATGGGTCTATAAAATCAAAACTCGGGCCAATGGTTTCATAGAACGGTATAAAGCTAGACTCGTTGCCAAAGGTTTCACATAGGAATATGGAATTGATTATGAAGAAGCTTTTGCTCCTGTTGCTCGCCTCACATTTGTACCCAGCCTCATAGCTATTGCTTCTGCTAAGACTTGGCAACAGATCAATTGATGTCAAAATTCCTTTTTCAATGGTGATCTCTCGAAGAAGTGTATATGCAACCTCTACCTGGCTATAATTGTCTAACAGAAAGGTTTTTCGCCTCAGAAGGCCATATATGGATTAAAACAGCACCTCGAGCTTGGTTTTCCAAGTTCAGTTCTACAGTGTCTCAGCTTGGTTTTAAATCCAGCTCCTACAATCATGCCTTATTCATCCGCAACACTTCTAAGGGTCACATTCTTCTTCTCCTTTATGTGGATGACATGATCATTACAGGAGATTATATACAAAGCATTCATGATCTTAAATCCTACTTAAGTCCTCACTTTGAGATGAAAGACTGGGTGTTTTGAGCTATTTTCAGACTCAAGTCTCCTCCGATTCCTCTGGATATTATTTGTCTCAAGTCAAATATGCTACTGATCTTTTTTTTTTGCAGGTCTCACAGGCGATAAAATCTATAGTACTTCCCTAGAGGCAAATGCCCATTTCACTATAACTGATGGCATACCTCTTCATGATGCAACTCTCTATTGACAACTTGTAGGCAGTCTTGTCTATCTTACTGTCACTCGCTCTGAAATAACATACACAATTCATATTGTCAGCCAATTTATGTCTGCTCCTCACACAGCTCATTTTGCAACAGTTCTTCGTATCATTCGTTATGTCAAGGGTACCTTGTTTCATGGCCTTCATTTCTCCAATACTTCATCCTTGAATTGCGCACCTATTATGATCCAGATTAGGTAGGTGACCCAACAGATAGACGCTCTACTACTGGTTATTATTTCTTCCTTGGCAATTCTTTTATTTCATGGCGTAGCAAAAAGCAGACCGTTGTTCTCGCTCAAGCGCTGAAGTAGAATATCGAGCACTTGTTGACACTACATTTGAGCTTCTTTGGCTTCGGTGGCTTTTACATGACATAAGGGTCTCTCATTCTTCCGCTACTACACTCCACTGCGATAACCGAAGTGCCATCCAGATAGCACACAATGATTTTTTCATGAACGCACCAAGCATATAGAAAATGATTGTCATTTTATTCGTCATCATGTGCTCCAAGGAACTGTCACGTTTATTTCGATCACCTCTCAACAACAAACGACATATATGTTCACCAAAGCTCATGCGCCACACAAATTTCGTGAACTTGATTGTAAACTCCATATGGAAAATTCTCTACCATCTTGAGTTTGAGGGGGAGATGTTAATGTATATAATCCAATTGTTAATAATATACTTATGGCTTCATTTTAGGCTTAATTATAAGCTTATTTTAGGCTTAAGCCAAGCTTCGTTCCTAAATAGAATGTTAATCTTGTGTATAAATAGGCCTCCTTGTATTCAATATTAGATGTAATTGTAACATCCCGTTCTCATATTAAGGGTTAGGACCTGAAATTTCAACACATGTAAGCTCAAAGAGAGATTAAGGAAATGCATTTTCTTGCTCATGCATAATGTTAGTATATATGCACATGAATATTGAATCTTAGCACAAAAATAAGTGTACATGCATTCATTGACAATTTCCAGGTAGGATTGTTTTTAAATGTGATGTTATTGAAAGTGAGGAGTAGAAGGAGTAGAAAGAGTGATCTTGGTAGGAGTTGTGATAAGGAAACCCTTAGAAACAAGATTGGTAGTGATCTGGAAAAATATTCACTGAATATGCTTCAGTCTTTTAGCCATAACGTTTTCTTTAGTTGTCCAAATGAGATTCTTCTTGATTGGGATTAATCTAGAGATATATGGCTACATTTTTTATGAAGACATCGAATTCCAGTTCCTTCTATAAGAGTATCAAATTTTCATGAAGTTATGGAGTTGGTCTAGTACGTTGGTGTGTGTCTGGAAAATTCGTCTTTGGAGTTTAGAGGCAAATTTGGGATTGACATAGATCGATTTTGGCAAAATTTCCTTATGGAAAGTTGTATATCTTTCTTTTATCTTTCAAACGATATAAAGTTTGTAAATTTTGAACATCAGAGTCAAAAGATATGATTCTTATAAGTGGATACGCTCGACGCCGAAAAGGCATTTATAGAAATGAGATGTAAGAAAAGCAGATGATAGAAATGAGACGGAAGAAAAGCAGAAGATAGAAATGAGACGGAAGAAAAGCAGATGATAGAAATGAGACGGAAGAAAAGCAGATGATAGAAATGAGACGGAAGAAAAGCAGACGATAGAAATGAGACGAAAAAAAAAACAGACGATAGAAATGAGACGGAAGAAAAGCGGAAGATAGAAATGAGACGGAAGAAAATGAGACGATAGAAATGAGACGATGAAAATGAGACGATAGATCTGAGACGAAAGGAAAGTGAGATGATGCCAAATGTGAGACGATACAGAAGTCAAACGACAGAATTGGCCTTCGAGGTCCTCATGAAAGTTTTATATTTGGAAGTCCTCTTTCCAATAGTCTAAAAATAAAGTTAATTCGACATCTTTAGTGAGAGTTATAGCAATTGCGCCAAGACATGTACAGTACGAGTAAAGATACGAACATGTTGGATTCTTTTAGCCATAACTTCTTTTCTAGACCTTCAAATGACTTGATTCTTGAACCATTGGATTCGTAATCCATTTACCTACATCTCCACTAAGAATCATAGTCATATGAAACTAATGGAGAAAGATTTAGTGAAAAGAGTGGGACGGGTATAGTGAGTGTGTTCTTTGATAATATGAACTGGTGTTATCTCACTGAACATACTTCAGTATTTTGATGTTTTCTGGATCAGTAGAAGTCCAAATGAGACAATTTTTGTTTTATGGTAAACTAGAAACATAGGGATACAACTTATATGGAGAAATCAAATTCTGAATCGGACTCTAAGAGTTTCAAGTTTTGGATGGAAGTTGAGTATAGAGTACTGTCTCGAAATAAAACAATTCTAGATATTGGAGTATAACTTTCACACTACTGAACCAAATTGAATGCTTTTGGTGTCATTGGAAACGTAAGACAATAGAGAAGAGTGTTTTAGAAGAAAGTGTTATGTTAGAATATACAAGGGTGCTTTTGGTAAGACACTTAAGTATAAAATACATAAGGCATAAATAAAAGGGTAAATGGGACAATTCTCACTCATTAAGGGCATAAATGGAAGAAGAAGTGTTGTCTTGTTTATAAATAAAGGAGAAACGTAAATGAGAAGATTCTAGAGAATAAAAGTTAGTAGATTAGAAAAGAGATAAGAGAGTGAAAACATGAAAAAGAAATGAAAGAGGGAAGGAAGAGAAAACAAGCTAGGGTTTTAATTTCTTTGGCCTTCAAGAGAGATTTTGAAGTTGTTCAAGAAGAGAATAAGGTACAGGAAGAAAAGAGCTTCCATTTGAGCTAAAGATCTCTTCATTTGGTGAAGAATCAAGGAAATCAAGAGAATCCTACCCAAGAACAAGGAGAAAGACAATTGTGACTTGGAGTTTTGGCAAGCAAACTAGGTTATGCAGGTCAAGTGTTCGCATTCAGGTGTTCCCAGAAATTGAAAGTAAATGCTAATTTGGAGCTTACTTTGAGTAGACCTAGATGGTCTCATTCTATTGTTTGTTCTGTTTGCCTTTTTGATATTAATTGAATTCTGAATGTGTTTGATTATGTTGGGTTTCGTACAGGAGGTCCGATGATTGTGATTGTGATTTGGATATTGAAGTGTTAATTGTATGTGAATGAGATGAACTAAGTGCACGGAAATGTTTGCTAAGTGAACTCTGAATGTGATATTGCATGCAAGTTAAGTGTGAATTCTCAACTATATGTTGAATGCCGAACTACGGTCCGAGGATAAGTGACTGTGACTGAATAAGAGCATGCAATATAAGTGATGCATTCTATTACATGAATGCATGCAAGATAAAGGAAGTTATGACTGGAGTCACCAGGATAAAAAGTTTAAAGCTCGGAATGTGATTAGAGCCTCAGGCTAGAGTGCGACTGTACCCGATATCCACTAAGGGATATGGGACGTTATATGACAAAGTTTGACATCCATAAAGAGATGAGCTGGTAAAAAGGCACTTGGTCATAACGACAATAATAAATGAAAGTGAGTCTCATGTGCATTGCATATGCATAATATGAATGATTAAGTGTAATGAATATGAAGTGTTAAAGTGAATGTGAAGTGTAAAATAATGTGAAATGTGAGATGTATGTGTTATGTGAATTATGATTTATGTGATAGGGTGAGCCATCAATGATCATCTCTCATTGAGTTCGCAAAACTCACCCAAAATTTGCAACTATTTTTCAGGGTAAGAAGAATACCCTGTTAGTCAATCTGGAGTATACTTACAGCATTCAAGTGAAGGATAGAGGTCGGGATAAGTTCGCGTCTGCATTTGTGTTTTTCACATTTTGTATTGAATTGTATATTCCGCATCTTTTTGTATGAAATTACATTTTGAAATGACACAAGTGTTTTATAATTGTGAAAGGGCCTTAATGACTATTGAAAATTGTGTTAAGTGAAAATGTTTATGAATGAATGTGGGCCCAATATGAGTTTTGATTTCGCATTTTATGCTATTGATTTTCAAAAGGATATTATGTAGACTTTGAAAGATTGAGTGCTTTAGCACACCACCCTCGTGGGGCACGGACTTGGATATCACCATTGATGTTGGGTTCAGGTCATTGCGGGAGTGGGGTGCTATAGTAATAATACGTACAATTTCTCTCAAGTTTTTCAATTCTCTTGACAGTTTGTCTGTAACCTCAAAAGCAATTGTAGTTGCACATAAGTAATCAGAATCTATAGTGATTTATGCTGATCTATAGTGGTTCAGTCTGATTCTGTTGGGGCTGGACGCCGTTGCTTGGATCCATGATCTTGATGAGCTTCAACCGGGAGAGACCTGCAAAGACAATAAGGCACACCAGGGGTTGATCGCCGGCTTGCCCCTTCGATGCCTAAGTTAGCTCTTGGACGTAGGTTTACGTGTTTATAAACAAGGAGAATCAGGGTTCTGAGAGTCGTACCTGCGTCGCGTGGAGATAATGATCTTATATAGTAAATACCTGACATGTTTAATTCAATGTCTCTGTCGTGTTTGACTCACCTCATAGGAATAGGCCGATCGGCCCACCTGCCATCCTAGGGCTAGATCTTGGCCTAGCATGACCGACCCGGCCATAAGCCCCCTACTCCTCGAGTCTGATCAGGGAGAAGACTCGATGGAGTATGTAGGATTCGTGCGTGATAGCTCGCGATAGGCCCGACCGATCAGATTCGCGCGGCTCTCCTCCATGTCAGCTCGTGATTAGACCGATCGATCGGATTGGACGTCTAGCTAGGGTGTTAAATTTAATCATTACGTACGACGCGTGTCTTCTGACGGATTTCAAATTTTGAAAAGGGGGGGTCCTTTTGTGTTGCTTTTGGGATCGTGTGTATCGTTTTAACCGTTATGCCGTTCCGGATATCTGACAACCCTAATTCGCTTGGCTCAGATTTTGCCACGCGTCTGACTTCAATTAGCGTGCCCGTTCAGTTGATTTTGTGATAACCGCTTGGAATCGAGAAACTTCATTATCGTTTCTGTGCATTTGGTTTTCTGACTTCTGCTCTCTCTACTCTTCGTCTCTTTGCTTGTAGTCATCGAGATCTCCTTTTCACCGCTATTCCAAACTCCAAACCCCAGTCACCGAACTAGGTACGTCCTTTTTTCCTTTCCTCATCCTTTAAACTTCCTTTTTAGTGACCATGTCATCGACAAGTCCTAGGAATGAGTCTAGACTTAAGGATAGAACCACCTCCTCCTCCTCTTTTGACCGAGTGCGTTACAGATTGTTGGGCTGCTTGGGATAACAGTGGAAGTGATGGAGGCGCCGGAGGCAGGGGGCAATGAAGCACCGATCGTAGAGAAAGATGAGGAAATCGCGGCGACTAACCGGAGAGACAGGCAAATCGTTAAGAAGCCACCGAGCGACCAATTGACGATGACCGAAAGGGAATTGAACCGATCGGTCATCAAAAACAATATTCCTTCATCTTGGGGACTCAGGTTGGCCGCAGAGAATGAGCGGATTCACAGCAATATGGGGGGCTACTTTGCTGTTTCAGATAGCTTCTTCTCAATCGGCGGCATGAGGCTTCCATATGCTCTGATTATCGATGACGTATGCTACGCATACAAATTGAGGCCGAGCCAGATCCTCTCAAATGGTTAGAGGTTCATGAACGGTCTCGCCTTACTGTGCTATCATTTCGGGTGTTCTTCGTCGATCGATATTCTGCGGCGTTTTCTAAGGATGAATCAAAGCTTGCTCACCTGGGCCGAGATCCTCCATTTCCAGTATAGAGATGCGTGGTATCGCCCTGCTGGAACAACTTTCTCAATTAAGGCCTGGAGGACGAAGTACTTCTTTGTGAGACCTCTGGGATCTTCTTTCGAGTCTAGGCCGTGGAGGTATCCTCTATCCGAGCAATGGAACGACATTTCCAGTCTGTCCTATACTAGAAAAGAGTCTGAAGTGATCGACCGAATTAAGGCGCTTGGTCGGTATAATTTCGATCGTCTTGTTCTGGGGTATCGTGGAGGGGTATCAGCCGATACCTTTTTAATTAGTCCCCCCGGCTCGGATTAATGGGCTAGAAGGAGAAACTGACCCTTCTGGTTGACTCCTCGCAGTTTAATTGCCTTATTTTTTATGAATGTTAGCTTCGATTTCTTACCTGCTTTTATACTTGTGCAGGTATGGCGAAGCTCAGGGACTTCACCTCGTCCTCCGATGCTGCCAAGTCGAAAGGCCAGCGCAAAGTTACTGGGCCTTCCTTAAAGATAAAAGAGCGAAGTAAAAAGGTGGCGGTCGGGCAAGATGTCGCTCAGCCAACTGCGCCTATCGAATCCACAACGCTAGTGATCCGATCGACTGATGAGGACCGAGCGGTCATGGAGGAAGAAGTGGAGGAGGTAGAACGGCCTCTTAAGAGAAAGAAGACCGCTCGGTATGTTGAACGATTGCCCCCACCTTTGGATAAGGGTAAGGGGAAAGCGCCGATGTCCAGCTCCTAGAAATGGGTGTCCGCGATCAATCTGGATAAGACTGCATCACTTAAGGACTCCAGTGTAGCTCTTCACATTGCCCAGAGGGTTATCCCACCTACGGATGAAGAGTATTTGGATTCTTTGGGTGATGAGGTGTAGCGCCCCACTCCCGTGAGACTCGAACCTGACATTGACGGTTATATCCGAGCCCGTGACCCGCGAGGGTGGTATGTTAGAGCAGTCAAAACAATTCAAAAACTCGGTAATACATTTTTCTTTTGGAAAACAATCGAGTGCGCATAAATCGGTAAACAATTTGGGCCCGCAATATGAAACATTTGCAATCAAATACTATTTCAGTACTCAAATCAGTTCATATACATATAATCATAGCCAAATTGGGCCCAATACAATAACATTATTTATCTCCGAAAATACAAATTTACATATAAATCGAATGACTCAAATGCGGACATGAAACCGATCCCGACTTCAAACTCGCTACTCTTGAAGACCCATACTCCCGCTTGTCCAACGGGTACTCTTGAATCCTTGAAAAATAATTGCAATGTTGGGTGAGTTTGCGAACTCAATGAGAAACCATCATCGATGGTTCACTCAATTCAGGCATATACAATCAATTACCAATTATCACTTACGATCATCTATCTCAAATGTAGGGCGTTTCGCCTTCCATACAATTCGCAACCAATCATTCATAAATATGATGCACATGTGACACTTTCTAATTTATTACGGTGTTGTGACCGAGCGCCTATTAGTGATCAGTAATCAGACGCGTCTAGGGAGTAGGAGAACCCTCAGGGTATGCACTAACTCCCCTCGAGCTCGAGGCTCGGTTCAAGATAAGGTTTCGTGGGCTTAAAGCCCTAATACAAGGAGCCTGTGGCTCTAACGTTAGTCGCTCCCAGATCGCGATTGCCGATTCGATCTACGATCAATCCTTAGAAACCGTCAAATATAAAAGTTCCAAGATTACGGTATAGGTTGCAACCTCGGTCGCCTCACTTAATTGGAACCTAATGAAATGGACCTAAGCTAGCCTATATGTCATAAAACGCAAGTGAAATCAAGAAGGAAAAGGGGTTTTGTTTGAAAACATTAACAACACTAAAAGCATGTAAAAAGTATTTTTGGATTTTGAAAATAGAAAAGAAAATACTAAAACAAGTGATAAAATCCTCTTGAAAACGAGCTTTGGTTATCACACCAAAACTAAGTGTGAATGGTAAACCTTAAAGAACTCTCTTTAAGTCCAGGGTCTTGATTAATAGACTCCTGTCACTCTCGACTCCATTTCTCAAGACCCCATTAGGTGCTCTTGAGCCTCAGAACCTTAAAGGACTCTTTAAGTCCAGGATCTTGATCAATGAACTCCATTTCTCAAGATCCCGTTAAGCTCATCTTAGTGTGTGCAGTGGGATTAGAAATCATTAAGTTTGAATGGTAAACCTTAAAGAACTATCTTTAAGTCCAAGATCTTAATTAATGGACACCTGTCACTCTCGACTCCATTGAGTGCTCTTGAGCCTCAGAACCTTAAAGGATTCTTTAAGTTCAAGGCTTTAATCAATGAACTTCATTGCTTAAAACCTTGTTAAAACCATCTTAGTGTAAAGCGGTGGATTTGCCAATGCAATGGGTCAAATGAAATCTAGCATCAACTCAATATCAAACACAACTAGGCAGATAAAAGAGAATCGACAAGATCACAAGTTGACATATATGAGACTTCATATATTTAAGCATAGAATTCTACATAAACAAACCCACAACACCTTACATTGTTCAATGCTTAATTAAACTCTAATTAAGCAAATCTAACTACAAAGCAATAAACCCCAACTCGGCTATTCATAACAATGTAGTTAAATTTGACAATGTAAACTACCAATCCAAACAACGCATTAAATGTCCAACATTTAACTATAATCAAATAGCTTCATTACAAATTACAAACCCTAGACCTAGGAATTTATAAATCATAGCTAAACTACAGATTAAGCTACTCCCCTTCGGTGAACTCCAACCATCACTGCATCTTCAGGAGAAAATGAATGCCTAACCACACATTTTAACCGAAAACTCCACAACTCGTGAAGAATCCAAGCTATCATGATGGAGTTGGCAGTAAAAATGGGCAACAAAACCTATGTGAAATTATCCCCAGGGAACCCCGAAGGGAACCCTGGGTGGTGGACGATGTTGCTTCCTCTTCTTCTCTCTTGCTCGTCGATCTCCTCTTTTCTCCCCGTTAGGTGCTCTTGAGCCTCAGAACCTTAAAGGACTCTTTAAGTCCAGGATCTTGATCAATGAACTCCATTGCTCAAGATCCCGTTAAGCTCATCTTAGTGTAAAAGTGGGATTAGAAATCACTAAGTTTGAATGGTAAACCTTAAAGAACTATCTTTAAGTCCAAGATCTTGATTAATGGACTCCTGTCACTCTTGACTCCATTTCTCAAGACCCCATTGAGTGCTCTTGAGCCTCAGAACCTTAAAGGATTTGTTGGACCCGATTTTGAAGTAAAATAAGAAATATTCAAAAGTGGATGAGTTGATTGAAATGAAGTTAAATGGCAAGAACTAAAAGAAAAGTGTGAAAATATGAAAAATTGTAAAAGATTGACTTTTGGTCTTTGAGAGTTGACTTTTGATTTAGGCAAAATTTGATAAAATGGTCTTCTAGAAACTTGTAGATTATGTTAAGAGCTTTCTGTGGCCATAAAGTTTGCAATTTTTGATATCGGGAGTGGAAGTTATGATCACCAAAGTTTATGTATGATAGGTTGACTTTTGACTTTAATTATGATTGAAACTTTGACTGAGAAATTAACCTAGTTAGAGGTTAATTGAGCTTTGATGTTCTTCATGAAAATTTAAGGGTTTGTTTTGATCTTTATTTCAATATAAAGTATGCAATTTTTCGATCTCGGAATAATAAGTTATGATTTTTTTACAAGTTTATGTTATGGTTTTAGCATGAATATTAGAGGACAGAACTTTTAACTGAAAAATGGACTCCTTTAGGAGTCGAATTGAGTTTTATGTCCTTCGTGAAAGATGTAGAGCTTCCTTATTTCCGACGCGACGCTTCCTTTAGATAATTTATGCACGGATGTCGGACATTTGTTAAGTATCGATTCGCTTCGTTTTGCTTTGGTACTTCTGTATATCATTTCGCTTCGAAATTTGTTCGTTTGGTTCGATTAGTTATTGCTTCCGCTTTCATTTGCTTCCGTTTCGATTCTGTATTCGATTCGCATTTGCTTTGTTTCTCATTGCCTTGTGATTTGAGTTCGTTTTTGTTATTTTCGCTTTCACTTTTGTCTCGTTTTAGCTATCTGCCACTTCGTTTTCGTTTTTGTCTTTCCGCTTTTAGGTTGGGATCCGATTTTCGGATCCGGTCTCAACATTTATGGTATCAAAGCCCAGTATTAAAATCTTAACTGGGCATATAAGATTGATAAGAATGTGTGAGGATAAGATTGAATTAGTGAAGATATGCTAAGTGATCATTTGATTTTGATGAAAGAAGTATGTTTGTCTTTAGGAATTTGAAATTGATGTGCATGACTATTTGATGAATTCAAGTGATTGGTTCGATTTGGGTGTTAAGAATATGATTGATTTTCTAATGTGTCGAGGAACTTAAGATTAGAATTTCTTGATAAATTGTGATGAATTGATATAGATGAAAAATGATGACATAATGAGAAAGATTAAATGATGATTGAACCATATTAGGGTTCTTAAGAAATGGACCATTGACTTGTGTCCATAAGTGTGGAAACAGTGAGTTAGGAATATAGTGTTTTGATATGATATGAGTGGTATGTGATTTAAGGAAGTGAAAATTGTGAAGAGATTGAGAATATGTATTATGAGTAAATTAGATAAAAGAGTGATTGATTATGAGTTTTGGAAAGAAATTTGTAAGAAAGTGCTTGATGATCTTTGTTTAAAAAGAAATTTATGCAAGAATGAGTTACTTGGAGTTTAAGTAAGTATGAATTTCGAGGACGAAATTCTTTTAAGAGGGGGAGAAATGTTGGACCCCGATTTTGAAGTAAAAATAAGAAATATTCAAAAGTGGATGAGTTGATTGAAATGAAGTTAAATGGCAAGAACTAAAAAGAGAAAGTGTGAAAATATGAAAAATTATAAAAAAAGTTTGACTTTTTGGCCTTTGAGGGTTGACTTTTGATTTAGGCAAAATTTGATAAAATGGTCTTCTGGAAACTTGTAGATTATGTTAAGAGCTTTCTGTGGCCATAAAGTTTGCAATTTTTCGATATCGGGAGTGGAAGTTATGATCAGTCAAAGTTTATGTGTGATAGGGTTGACTTTTGACTTTAATTATGATTGAAACTTTGACTGAGAAATTAACCTAGTTAGAGGTTAATTGAGCTTTGATGTTCTTCATGAAAATTTAAGGGTTTGTTTTGATCTTTATTTCGATATAAAGTATGCAATTTTTCGATCTCGGAATAATAAGTTATGATTTTTTTTACAAGTTTATGTTATAGTTTTAGCATGAATATTAGAGGACAGAACTTTTGACCAGAAAATGGACTCCTTTAGGAGTCGAATTGAGTTTTATGTCCTTCGTGAAAGATGTAGAGCTTCCTTTAAGCTTTCTATAAAGACTAAGTTTGTCAAAATTGGAGTTCAGGATTAAGAGTTTTAAATTTCGGAAGTTTGGGATTTTTTCATGTGAAAAAAAAGAAAAGAAAAGAAAATGAAAATTGATGTATCCTCGTCATCGTTCAGCTCGCGTCGCTAGGGCGACGTATCGCCATAACGATGGCGAGCGCCCAGCTAGCGTCGCTAGGGCGACGCATCGCCAGGGGGACTGCACCTTCGCCTCACCCAAACACGGGCGTTTCCGCTTGGTGCGACGCCGTTTTTGTTTCTTCAATACAGCGCCGTTTTGATTCCTTTGTTAGCTTCCTTTCACAAATCCGACCTTTGTTTATTATTTTGCTCATATCTTTTCCGTCCGACATCCTATTGAGTTGATTCTTACGGCGTTGGATTCCTAAGACAATTCCCTACATCCTCATGGGAAATTTTGTAATTTTATGAGATTAAATTAATGGTGATTAATTTAATCAAAGTAAGTCGAGAAATTTTCTGAATATAGTTCAGTATTTTGTGAAATTCGGGATCTGTAGAGATCCGATTGAAGCGATTCTTGAGGAGAAATAAAGATAAGACAAGGGGCTACAAATCATATGAAGAAATGAAATGTCAATTTTGCCCCTAAGACCTTCGAATTATGAATGGAAGTTCAGATTAGAGTGTAATTTTTGGATTAGGAACACCTGAGAGTATTTTGAGCATAATTTTTGATCTGGGAATCGAAATGAGGCGATTCTTGATTTGAATTAAACTTGAGACATAAGGCTATAATTGTTATGAAGACATCGAGTTTCAAATCTGGGATTAAGAATGTAATGGAAGGAAACAATCGTACATGGAAAATGTGTTAGAATATGGATATACCCGAACTGTTTTGCGCATAACTTTTGGTGTAGTGATCCGAATTGAGCGCGGTCAGTGGCGTTGGATTCATATGGTTGAGAGGAACATTTCTCTATAAGTAAGTTTTGACAAATTCCTTCAAATTGATAGTGCGAATCAACCCGCAAGTAAGCATGACTTTAAGCTTTGAATGAAGGGGCAATATGGTCTTTTGACCTTCATTTAATGACACACAAAAGGAGATGTCGTTTTTGGCATAATAAAGCCACTAAAATCAGAAGAAAGGAAGAAGAAAATAAGAAAAAGAAGAGAGGAGAAGTATGGAGAAGCTTCGTATATGGAGAAAAGAAGAGAGAGAAATCTAAGTTCCAATTTTTCTACTTGATTCTTAAGACTTTTGGGATTTTTCCAAGAAGGAAAAGAATGGAGAATGAAGAGAGCATCTTCATGAGCCAAGAAATTCGAAAATTGGAGGAGAAATGAGGTAAGAGGAAATTTTGAGCTTTGAGATTTTGATGAATTTTTGGTTTAGAAACATGGAAAAGGACTTGGGTTTGTGATTTATGATATTGATTTTGATATATATGCTTTAGGTTGTGTTTAATTTTGGATGGGAATTTGATTAAAGTTTAGGCTTAATTTTGTGATTAAGAATTTTGTGAAATTTTGGTGTAGAATTATAGATAATGATATGGGTTTGTGGAATATGAAGTTATTTTTGAAGGAATTGTACTTTATGGTATTGAATTTGGATAAATTGGTTTAGGCCAATTTTAAGATTTGGGGATTTTTGAAATTGAGGATTTAGATATTTTGGAATTAGTGTGAATTGATGAATTGTGACATTAATTTTGAAAATTAAGTTAGTTATGAGATTGAATTTGAGTGTATTGGTTTAGGTCAAATTTTGAAATTGAGGATTTTAGAAATTCTGGTTTTAGAAAGCTTGGAAATATGATGATTATGAATTTCCGATAGTTAATTTTGAGAATTATGCAATTTATGATGTAGAATTTGGATATTATGGCTTAGGTCAATTTTAAATTGGAAGAATAAAGGAAGCGTTGGTCAAATTGATGATCGGGACTAATTCTAAAGATCATTTCGAAAGGGTAGATATTTATATTTTGATTTGTGCCATATATGACTTTTGGAAAATTTAAGAAAGTGAAAGAACAGATTTTGTATTTTATTTGTTTCCAATGATTTTTGAAAAATTATTACAAGCTTAAATTCATTTATTTAAATGATTTGATAAATTGATAGAAATTTATGAAAATGCATTTGTTGTGTATGCATTGATAAATTATGCAAATTGTTGAAATTATTGATTAATTGAATTGTATAAATTATGTGAATTGTGAGTTCGTTTGTGTTCGATGAAATAAAGCTTTAAAATGTGCATTTGGGTTGTTTGATTAGTATGTGTGAAAATTAAGATTTTGAAAATGCCTTGGGCAATTCAATTTTGTTTTTGATTATGTGTTAAGTGGGTTTGGTCAGTCCTTGTGAGTCGATTACCGCCTCTATTCGTTATAACCTTCACCGATCGCCTCGCTAGTGGCACGGAGTCTCGATTTCGACTCCTTCACGGCTTAATCGGACCGCTTATGCGGGAAAGTGTAGTGCGTTCGCTCACGAACGCATGGATCGCTATACGGAAATGCAAGACGCCTCTGCTTGGACCGAACTGCACCATTTTGATATGTTACGTGTTTTGATTTGTTTCGTGTTCTACATTCATGTTTAAAATTGAGAAATGAAAAGTGAATTTTGTTATGAAAAGTTTGAAAATTGAAAGGTTTGAGGAAACCGCTTTGAAAAGTTACAAAGTTTGAAAAATAAGCCCTTTGGCAAAAAGCTTATGAAAAATGATTTCGCTTATTTGTCGATTTATAAATGTGTTATCCACGAGCTTTCGAGCTCACCCCCCCTTTCATCCCCATCTCCAGGTTTCGAGCAGGAGATCGGATGAAAGAATGTGAAGACATTTGGTTTGTTTTTGCATCGTTTGCATTGTGTTATGAATTGAGATTTGAAATATTTTGTAAATGGCTTGAATTGCCGTTAAGTGATTATGATGTATTTCAGAATGTATGAAGATTATGAATGAATGTATGAGAGTATGAAATTGTATATGGAATTGTGTATAAGTTTGGGAATGAGATTGAACTATGAGAATAGTAGATTGAATTACAATTATGAGAATGTTTTAGAATTAGGATTGCGATTATTTCGCTTTGAGATCCGGACGTAGGTCCGGTTGATTTTGATGATGGTATGATTGATTGGGCTTTTAGAAGTGTATTTTGAATACTTTGCGGGTTTGTTAGATAAATGCAAATTATCTATGTCAAATTTCGATAAAATTAGAATAAAATGTAATTTACGATTTGTATGGATAAATAAGAATATGATCAGATTTAGAGATTTGCATGAGGATAAAATTTCCAAAAAGGAAATTGTATGGATTGATTATGATTTGTATGTGATTGAGTAACGAGAAAAGGAATGAAATAGAAAGAAAAAAAAATACCAGATTTCGGATATGTCTTAGTCTAAATTTTCAACGCGATGCTTCCTTTAGATAATTTATGCACGGATGTCGGACATTTGTTAAGTATCGACTTCGCTTCGTTTTGCTTCGGTACTTCTGTATATCATTTCGCTTTGAAATTTGTTCGTTTGGTTCGATTAGTTATTGCTTCCGCTTTCATTTGCTTCCGTTTTGATTCTGTATTCGATTCGCATTTGCTTTGCTTCTCTTTGCCTTGTGATTTGAGTTCGTTTTCGCTATTTTCGCTTTCACTTTTGTCTCGTTTTAGCTATCTGCCACTTCGTTTTCGTTTTCATCTTTTTGCTTTTCGGTTGGGATCTGGTTCCCGGATCGGGTCCCAACAGGATTCTTTAAGTCCAAGGCTTTAATCAATGAACTCCATTGCTTAAAACCTTGTTAAAAGCATCTTAGTGTGTGCGGTGGATTTGCCAATGCAATGGGTCAAATGAAATCTAGCATCAACTCAATATAAAACACAACTAGGCAGATAAAAGAGAATCGTCAAGATCACAAGTTGACATATATGAGACTTCATGTATTTAAGCACAGAATTCTACATAAACAAACCCTGTAACATCCCGTTACTGTTAGCAAGGGCATTTTGGTAATTATGGGTCAGACTAATAGGTTTCATTGCATTCACCGATTGAGCATGTTACTGGCCTCTGACTATAGAGGAACAGGTCTATTGCATATGCATTTATACATAGGTTTATGCATTCATGATTTTCCCAAGACTTAATCGTGAGTAAGAATCGATTGATTGTGAATCGATCGGACCGATCGGATTGTAATTGATCGAGGAATTAAGAGTAAGTGAGCCCGAATGACTGATTTAGAATAGTCTAAAAGTGATTGGCAATCGATAGTGGTCACTTAGAAATTTTCGAAATTCGGGAGAAAATGCCCTTAATCGAAAATTTTGGAGTGATAGATCGATTGATTGTATAGATCAAATAATTGTCCAATGGCAAAGGAAATATTAGGGTTATACTGTTAGGGAATTAAAATGTGAGCCATTGAAATTTAGAGACTGAAATTTGGACTGATTTGAAGACTTAGGTCTATATATAGCCTAGGTTTGAGATTTGGGAAAGTTACCTAAGGCATTAACGTTTTTCTTCTTCCTCTTCTCCACGGTGATTTCGATTTTTTCCATAAGTAAGGGTTCTTCAATCTTTTCTCTATGGTTTTCTTCCTATTGTGCTAGCCTAACTGATTTATTGTGATTGATGAAGGTTGAGAAGGATTGGAGTGAGTTATCGTTGGTTTGAGAAAGTTTTAGGGTTTACGGCGATTCTTAGAGATTTGTGGATTTGAGTGTGATTGGTAAGTGGTTATGGTTTTAAAGTTGTTATTAGTAGTTGTTTCAAGTATTTATGGCATTTATTGGGTTAGATTGAGTGGTTAGAGTGTTAATGGAGGTTTTAATAGCATTAATGGCAGAAAATCGATCGGAGAAGAAGGTGGCGCGATGCATGACGTCATGCGACGTCTGGCGTCTTTCGCACAAGCGTGTATGGCGCTGGAGATACGCCTCGACAAGCCTTCGGGCTTATGTCGCGACAGCGGCGAGAAGAGGACGACGCCATGGCGAAGGGCCCGTGATATCGTCATGACAATGAGGACGTAGGTCGCGCGAAGATGGCAATCAAAGGGATGATCATAGTATATCGGGCATAATTTATGGTATAGACCTCCGATTGAGGTGATTCCTAATTCGTTATGAACTAGAGAAAGAGGTCTACAATTGAAGATAATTAGAGGAATTAGAATTGATTTAAGTGACATTGATTTATAGAGAATAAGGTCGATTATAGTTCATAGTGTAACCTAAATACTAAATTGAGACAATTGGAGTTTAATTGGGATTTTCAATAGAGGTTTTGACCCGATGGATAGGAAATTACTATGGGGATTATGAATTGAGAAAATTGAACCGAATTATAGGATTGGATCAATTATTGTCGATCAATTGAGCGAAGAGTTAGATTGGGATATAAGAGTTATAAATTGGGTTTTAGCGCCGGGAAAATCGTCAACATGCATTGTACATCATTTCACTGAGACATATGCATTACTGTACTATTTAATTGAGCAATTAGTAATAGACTGTACTTTACTGTTATAGAGGCACCATTGGACCGTCGCTCCACGGACATTGCTGGGACTTCCAGGCAGTAGCTCGGAAGTTACAAGTGAGTAACCTAGTTGGTTTCTCAAATTCCTGATTGCTTACGTGCTCTACATGAATTACATGCAAAGATGAATTGTATGACTACTGTATGATTACTGGCATGTATTGGATTGAATTGCATGCTTTTACTGAACTGAACCGTACTGTTACGTGACACTGAGACTGAATACTGGGCTTTTATAGCCATATCATAGCGATTACTGAACACTGCAATACTGGGCTTATAGCCATACACTGTAAATTACTAAACACTACACTGCATGCATAAATGCATGATCAGATAATGAACGTGTCCCAAGTTGCTAATATCACTGAAAAGAGCCTAGAGCTCGAACACTGTACTGACCGGGCTTAGCCCGAGGGGAGAAATCCCTGACGCGTCCCTACTTGCTTTCTTCGATGAGCACTTGGGCACAATACTGAATAACTGGAAAGAGTCTCATATGCATTATATACATGACTGATTGAATTGTCAAATTGTGTGACGATTACTGAACTGTGTGATGCCATGATTTGCTGTAAATTGTGATGTGACACTGTGAACTATTCTATGCTATCGTAAATTGTTACTGATACTGTAAACTGTTATAGACTACTATAAATTGTTATATAATACTGTTAATCGAATATTACTGTGCCGTGCTGTACGTAATTTACGTAATGCATGATTTGAGTGAACCATCGATGATGGTTTCTCACTGAGTTTGCAAACTCACCCAATATTGCAACCTATTTTTTAGCACTGTTAGAGTAGACTCCTAGCTCCGAAGATATTCTTTCCTGCCGTGCGAGCTGCTGGCAAGAGACGCGATGGCACACAGGTCGGTCAGCTGGGTTAGCTTTTGAGGATGACTTAGGATAGATGCTTATATCAGCTTCCTTTTGGTTTTGTTAAGAGACTGATAGACTTGTCTATCCTGATATTGGATGACTATACCAGATGATTGTTATTTTGGATGTTAATTTACTGATTTCTGATATATTGTGATTTAATTTATTACGATGCCATGTGGATATTATTGGGAAATGTTCTGGTGGTGCACCTTCATCGTGGGATTTGTATCGGAGCGACCTTCGGGTTTCCCGATGTGTATCCTACAATGAGGGGGCGCTACATTAAGTGGTATCAGAGCATGGTTGGCATCTTTTGGGCATAGAGCATTATTAGGCTGGAATCACTGTAAGAGTAGCAGAACTGATCAAAATTTTTGTCTGTTTTAGGTCATCCGTACTGGGAGATCGAGTGGAACAACCAGCTAACCTGGAATCGGTAGGAGCTAGTAGGGAGTCTCCTGTGCCTCATTCAGAGGAGTTGCCTCCTCAAGTTCCTGTGAGACGGGAACGACGATACGATCGACTGCGTAAGCAGGGGGCGGTTGATTTCTATGGTAGCACCGACCTTGCGGAGGCTGAGGGATGGCTAGAGAGGACAGAGAGAGTCCTCGATTAGATGGACTGTGACCCAGATGAGTGTTTCGACTACACGGTTTCTCTGCTACAGGGTCCTGCATATCGGTGGTGGAGGACTGTTCTGGGCAGTACCACCAGGCCCTGCACTCTGACATGGGATGATTTTCTGAGGGCGTTTAAGGACAACTTCATGCCTAAGATTTATCTGGAAATGAAGTTACAGGAGTTCCTAGAGCTGAGGCAGGGACAGATGTCGGTAGCCGACTATGAGATGCAGTTCAACGAGTTGATGGGTTATGCTTCTGCACTGATTTCTACTGAGACCGACAGATGCCGTAGATTTGAGGGTGGACTCAATTTTGAGATCCGCACCCGACTGGCTAGATCAGACATGAGTTCATTTACTGAGTTGAGAGTCTGCTTTGTCGAGATAGAAGCATTCTTGGCGAGGCGTCTGTTGAGACCGACAAGGAATTCGGCACAAGAGATCCAAAGGATAGCGAGGCAACGGCGGAGAGGGTATAACAATGACGAGTAGGCCTTTCAGTCCGCCGAGGGGCCGCATGCACCGGATTTGGGCAGAGGGGCAGATTCACACAGACTGTTAGTGGTGGCGGTAGGCTGCAGGTCGAGACAGATCGCCCGGACCGTGAGCATTGTGGCAAGAGGCACAGGGAGAGTGCCGATGGCTGTCTGGAGCTCGCTGAGGTGTGGCTCGATGGAGCACCTAGTGAGGAACCGCCTGAGACATTGGGAGCCCATCCACTATGGTGGCGATCGAACAATAATACCACGGCCCAAAGAGAGCCGTGGTGGTGGACCAGTTTGAGAGGTCGAGGCCGAGGCCGAGGTCGGCGAAGGGTTACAGAGTGAGGTCGAGGGACCGAGTGGCGGGCAGCGATCCACAAAGCGGGTCTATGCCATGACACGGCAGGAGGCCCAGACTCACCGGATGTTGTTCGGTATGCTTCGATTTACGCTTAGAAGCATATGCATTGTTGGCCTCGGATCCACCCATTCTTTCATTGCATCGCATCTAGTATGTAGATTGCATGGGGATAGGCGGAGGTTATGATCAGGGTTAGAGGTGAGTACACCTCTAGGTAGTACAACCAGATTGGGAGAAGTCTCAGATAGGTGTCCGGTTCAGATCGACCGAGCGCCTCTGAAAGCCGATCGATTATTTTGCCTCGAGGAGATTGATGTGATATTGGGATGGACCGTTGATGTGCATAGGCGGTCATGGATTTACACCAAGGAGGTTGTATTGGAATCTCTGGTCAGCCCAGAGTGGTGTTTCGAGGAGTTAGTCGGCAAAGGCAATGAGGATGATTTCCTTCCTGAGTGCCCTGAGATTGATGCGTGGAGGTTGTGAGGCCTATCTGGCTCACGAAGTGGATTCCCGAGTTGAGCGAGATTGGAGGATATTCCGTGATCGAAATTTCGGATGTATTTCCGAGGAGTTCTGGGATTGCCGCCGAGTTTGAGATAGAGTTTGAGATTGATTCGCTTCTGTACACTCCTATATCGATCCCTCCAGTATAGGATGGCACCGTGGAACCGAGAGCTTAAGGCCCGCCATGAGCTACTCTTGGATAAAGGATTTATCGGACCGAGTGTTTCGCCATGGGAGCTCGATCGCTTTGTAAGAAGAAGGACGGGACTCGAGGCGTGTATTGATTATAGGCGGTTAATCGGGTGACGGTGAAGAATAAGTATCCACCGCTGCCTAGGATTGATGATCTATTTGATCGATTGCGAGGAGCTCGTGTGTTTACTAAGTTAGACCTGCGATCTGGTTACTATCAGTTGAGGATTGCAGAGGCCGATGTGCCTAAGAGTGCTTTCAGGAGTAGGTACGGGCATTTCGAGTTCTTAGTGATGCCGTTTGGATTGACCAATGCCCCGGCCGCCTTCATGGCTTTGATGAATAGGATTTTTCATCCCTACCTGGATCGATTTGTGATTGTATTTATTGACGACATACTGGTTTATTCGAGGCATAGACAGGAGCACGCTGAGCATCTGAGGATTGTACTGCAGGTCATGAGAGATAGACAGTTGTTCGCCAAATTCGCTAAATGCAAATTTTGGCTTGACGAGATTGTATTTCTAGGCACGTGGTGTCCGGTGAGGGTATCCAGGTGGATCCTCACAAGATAGAAGCAGTGATAAGTTGGGAGGCTCCTAGGACTGTACCAGAGTTGCGGAGTTTCCTAAGATTGGCTGGATATTATAGGAGATTCGTCGAGGGGTTTTCATTGATCTCCGCCCCTTTGACGAAGCTATTGAGGAAAGATGTACCGTTCAGATGGACTGAGGAGTGCCAGAAGTGCTTTGAGGAGCTGAAACATCGGTTGACGACCGCACCGGTGTTGGGCATTCCTTCTGGGACTGGAGGCTTTGTGGTTTACAGTGATGCCTCGCATCAGGGATTGGGATGTGTATTGATGCAGCATGGGAGAGTTAGAGCGTATGCCTCGAGACAGTTGAGGTCTCACGAGGTGAATTATCCAGTGCATGACTTGGAGTTAGCTGCAGTAGTATTTGCTCTGGAGATCTGGAGACACTATCTGTATGGGGAGACGTTCCAGATCTTCACTGATCACAAGAGTTTGAGGTATCTGTTGAGTCAGAGAGAGCTCAATCTGAGACAGAGGAGATAGATAGAGTTACTGAAGGATTATGACTGCACGATTGAGTACCATCCAAGGAAGGCCAATGTAGTGGTCGATGCTTTGAGCAGGAGATCGCATGGTAGTGCAACTCAGATACAGATTGAGAAATTACCTAGTCTGATACAGTTGAGAGCTCTTAATGTACAGATGGATTTGGGTCAGGATGGAGCACTGATTGCTACTCTGAGGCTTAGGCCGATGTTACATGACAGGATTCGGAGGGTTCAGGATCAGGACCCAGTGTTAGTGAGACTGATTGACAGAGTGCGGATTGCTACTGATTCAGAGTTTGAGTTGAGAGACGGGACTTTATGGATGGGGCAGAGACTGTGTGTGCCAGATATTGATGATTTGAGACGTGAGATCCTAGAGGAAGCTCACGTAGCTGCTTATGTTATGCATCCTGGTACGACCAAGATGTATAATACTCTGAGATGACATTTCTGGTGGCCTGGTATGAAGAAGCAAGTGGAAGAGTATGTGTCCAGGTGTCTGACATGTTAACAGGTTAAGGCAGAGCATCAGGCTCCAGTAGGAAAGTTGCATTCGTTGCCCATTCCGGAATGGAAGTGGGAGCGAATCACCATGGATTTTGTGACAGGATTGCCTAGGACACCGAGGCAACATGATGCTATCTGGGTCATAGTGGACCGATTGACTAAATCGGCTCACTTCTTGCCAGTGAGGGAGAGTAATACTCTCGATCAGTTGGCCCAGAAGTATGTAGCAGAGATTGTACGGTTGCATGGGGTTTCGTTGTCTATATTCTCAGACAGGGATCCCAGGTTCACATCGAGGTTCTGGAAGAGCCTACAGACTGCTATGGGTACTAAACTGAATTTCAGCACAATATTTCATCCTCAAACGGATGGACAGAGTGAGAGGACGATCAAGACTGTTGAGGACATGCTTCGGGCATGTGTACTGGAGTTCAGAGGTGCATGGGATCAGTACTTGGCACTGATAGAGTTCGCATACAATAACCAATATCAGAGTAGTATCGGGATGGCATCGTATGAGGCCCTGTATGGGCGACCGTGTAGATCACCACTGTGTTAGGATGAAGAGGGTCAGAGATCGATAGAGAGTCCCGAGCTGATCCAGATACGAGATAAGATATGATTGATCGAGTCGATCAAGCGGCTCAGATGCATGTAAGAGTTATGCGGATCAGCATCGGCGTGATATGGAGTATAGTGTGGGTGATCGAGTATTCCTCTTAGTGTCTCCTTGGAAAGGAGTACTGAGATTTGGCCGTAAGGGCAAGTTGGGCCCTCGGTATGTTGACCCTTATGAGATTACTGAGAGGATTGGACCACTGGCTTACAGATTGGCTTTACCGAGTGAGATGTCCCAGTTGCATGACGTGTCTTATGTTAGTATGTTCCGACGGTACCGATCAGACCCGACACATGTGATTCCGGCTCAGGACATCGAGATAGCCAGTAATATGAGTTATGTGGAGGAGCCGGTACAGATCATTGGATCAAGGGTCAAGCAATTACGGAACATGGTGATTCCATTGGTGAAAGTCCTTTGGAAGAACCACTCTACTGAGGAAGCTACATGGGAGACTGAGGAGCATATGAGGAGCCAGCATCCTCATTTATTCGATGGGTCAGGTATGAAATTTCGAGGACGAAATTTTTATTAGGAGGGGTGAATTGTAACATCCCGTTACTGTTAGCAAGGACATTTTGGTAATTATGGGTCAGACTGATAGGTTTCATTACATTCACCGATTGAGCATGTTACTGGCCTCTGACTATAGAGGAACAGGTCTATTGCATATGCATTTATACATAGGTTCATGCATTCATGATTTTCCGGCACTTAATTGTGAGTAAGAACTGATTGGATTGTGAACTGACTGGACTGACTGGATTGTAATTGATTGAGGAATTAAGAGTAAGTGAGCCCGAATGACTGATTTAGAATAGTCTAAGAGTGATTGGCAACTGATAGTGGTCTACGAGAAATTTTCGAGAAATTCGAGAGAAAATGCCCGGACCGAAAATTTTGAAGTGATAGACTGATTGACTGTATAGTACCGAAATAATTGTCCAATGGCAAAGGAAATATTAGGGTTATACTGTTAGGGAATTAAAATGTGAGCCATTGAAATTTAGAGACTGAAATTTGGATTGATTTGAAGACTTAGGTCTATATATAGCCTAGGTTTGAGATTTGGGAAAGTTACCTAAGGCATTAACGTTTTTCTTCTTCCTCTTTTCCACGGTGATTTCGATTTTTTCCATAGGTAAGGGTTCTTCAATCTTTTCTCTATGGTTTTCTTCCTATTGTGCTAGCCTAACTGATTTATTGTGATTGATGAAGGTTGAGAAGGATTGGAGTGAGTTATCGTTGGTTTGAGAAAGTTTTAGGGTTTACGGCGATTCTTAGAGATTTGTGGATTTGAGTGTGATTGGTAAGTGGTTATGGTTTTAAAGTTGTTATTAGTAGTTGTTTCAAGTATTTATGGCATTTATTGGGTTAGATTGAGTGGTTAGAGTGTTAATGGAGGTTTTAATAGCATTAATGGCGAAAAATCGATCGGAGAAGAAGGTGGCGCGGTCGCACGTCGCGACGTCTGGCGTGCCTCGCCACGGCGAATCGCGGCGGCGAGCGCCTGGAGATACGTCGCGACGAGCCTTCTGGTTTGCGTCGCGACGAGTAGCGAAGAGGACGCACGCCGCGGCAAGCAGCCCGTATACGTCGCGACGAGCGGACATAGGTCGCGGCGAAGATGGCAATTCTGAAGGGATGATTGTTAGTATATTGGGCATAATTTATGGTATAGACCTCCGATTGAGGTGATTCCTAATTCGTTATGAACTAGAGAAAGAGATCTACAATGGAGGATAATTAGAGGAATTAGAATTGATTTAAGTGACATTGATTTATAGAGAATTCGGTCGATTGTGGTTCATAGTGTGACCTAAATACTGAATTGAGACAATTGGAGTTTAATTGGGATTTTCAATAGAGGTTTTGACCCGATGGATAGGAAATTACTATGGGGATTATGAATTGAGGAAATTGAACCGAATTATAGGATTGGATCAATTATTGTCGATCAATTAAGCGAAGAGTTAGATTGGGATATAAGAGTTATAAATTGGGTTTTAGCGCCGGGAAAATCGTCAACATGCATTGTACATCATTTCACTGAGACATATGCATTACTGTACTATTTAATTGAGCAATTAGTAATAGATTGTACTTTACTGTTATAGAGGCACCGTTGGACCGTCGCTCCACGGACATTGCTGGGACTTCCAAGCAGTAGTTCGGAAGTTACAAGTGAGTAACCTAGTTGGTTTCTCAAATTCCTGATTGCTTACGTGCTCTACATGAATTATATGCAAAGATGAATTGTATGACTACTGTATGATTACTGGCATGTATTGGATTGAATTGCATGCTTTTACTGAACTGAACCGTACTGTTACGTGACACTGAGACTGAATACTGGGCTTTTATAGCCATATCATAGCGATTACTGAACACTGCAACACTGGGCTTATAGTCATACACTGTAAATTACTGAACACTGCACTGCATGCATAAATGCATGATTAGATAATGGACGTGTCCCAAGTTGCTAATATCACTGAAAAGAGCCTAGAGCTCGAACACTGTACTAACCGGGCTTAGCCCGAGGGGAGAAATCCCTTACGCGTCCCTACTGTTTACTGACTGAGCATTTGGGCACAATACTGAATAACTTGAAAGAGTCTCATATGCATTATATACATGACTGATTGAATTGTCAAATTGTGTGACGATTACTGAACTGCGTGATGCCATGATTTGCTGTAAATTGTGATGTGACACTGTGAACTGTTCTATGCTATCGTAAATTGTTATTGATATTGTAAACTGTTATAGACTACTATAAATTGTTATATAATACTGTTAATCGAATATTACTGTGCCGTGCTGTACGCAATTTGCGTAATGCATGATTTGAGTGAACCATCGATGATGGTTTCTCACTGAGTTTGCAAACTCACCCAATATTGCAACCTATTTTTTATCACTGCTAGAGTAGACTCTTAGCTTCGAAGATATTCTTTCCTGCCGTGCGAGCTACTGGCAAGAGACGCGATGGCACACAGGTCGGTCAGCTGGGTTAGCTTTTGAGGATGACTTAGGATAGATGCTTATATCAGCTTCCTTTTGGTTTTGTTAGGAGACTGATAGACTTGTCTATCCTGATATTGGATGACTGTACCAGATGATTGTTATTTTGGATGTTAATTTACTGATTTCTGATATATTGTGATTTAATTTATTACGATGCCATGTGGATATTATTGGGAAATGTTCTGGTGGTGCACCTTCATCGTGGGATTTGTATCGGAGCGACCTTCGGGTTTCCCGATGTGTATCCTACAATGAGGGGGCGCTACACACAACACCTTACATTGTTCAACGCTTAATTAAACTCTAATTAAGCAAATCTAACTACAAAGCAATAAACCCCAACTCGGCTGTTCATAACAATGTAGTTAAATTTGACAATGTAAACTACCAATCCAAACAACGCATTAAATATCCAACATTTAACTATAATCAAATAGCTTCATTACAAATTAAAAACCCTAGACCTAGGAATTTATAAATCCTAGCTAAACTACAGATTAAGCTACTCCCCTTCGGTGAACTCCAGCCATCACTGCATCTTCAGGAGAAAATGAATGCCTAACCACACATTTTAACCGAAAACTCCACAACTCGTGAAGAATCCAAGCTGCCATGATGGAGTCGGCAGTAAAAATGGGCAATAAAACCTATGTGAAATTATCCCCAGGGAACCCCGAAGGGAACCCTGGGTGGTGGACGATGTTGCTTCCTCTTCTTCTCTCTTGCTCGTCGATCTCCTCTTTTCTCCCCGTATGTCGATTGCCCAGTATGATACCCGTTCTAACCTAATTTAGCAATATTTAAAGGATGGTTCACGGGCCAGGTTAGTACAGTGAGTAATTTTTCCATTTAAAGTCCGAATACCCGTCTGCACGTCGCGACGTATGAATTAATATTCGTCGCGACGTGTGCTCTGGCTTGCTCACCGCGATGTATGAATTAATTTTAGTTGCGACGTACGATGTGGCTTGCTCGCCGCGACGTGTTGAATTGTTGACGTCGCGACGTACGATCTGTGTTGATGCGCCGCGATGTGGGAATTACATTTCGCCGCGGCTTCACGCCGCAACGTGCCTTAAGGATTTCTTGCCGTGTTGACTCTTCTGATCCTTTTTGACTCCTTTTCTCCTACAATATAAAATAAAAATTTGTAGTATCAATTGTCCTTTAAAAATTTATAATGCAATTAATGTCAGTTTGTACAATTTTACTAGCAAATTGCATAAAACATAAGCTCACCGTAAGAGACTAATTTAAACACAAAAATCATGAATTAAGAGTCAAAAAGTGCATTAACAACCATGGAAGTGTAGCCAATTATATATTAAACTTGGGCTCAATCATCCGGTCACAACTGTCATTATCTGAACATGCTCGTATGCATGAATGCATATGCTCTAATTTCCATTTACAGTCATTTACATTTCAGTAACAAATTTCCGTTTCTTCGGACCTTCGGTCCGGTATTTCAGTCATATGCATTTACCAGTTATTTCATTGAGGCATTCATAATCGATTACACACAATAGCACTTCTATATCACGTTCCCAATATTTCGGACACCTATGGTCCGAAATCAATCAAAATCAAACACACACATCCATCCGTTATCTCCACATGGCATCAATGCATAATATTAAACACACATAGATTGAGGAACCAACTAAGTTACTCACCTGAACTTCCGAGCTACCATCTTGGAAGGCTCAGTAATATCTGTAAAATTGTCGTTCCAACGGTGCCTCTAAAACAGTCAAACAATTTCCAATTACTAAAATGCACAATCAGAATTAATTTAATGATGCACATGTCTTAATTAAAAAGATGTACTATGCCTATTCATAACTTTCCTGGTACTATTTCCCAATTTCACTTTCTTTCGTAAATTTCCAACTTTTCACTCACTTTATCAATAATGACTGATTTCAATTCGATAACATATCATAGAACTCCACCAGATTCATTTTTACTGTTAAGTTCCATTTGCCAATTTATATACACTAGGCTAATCTCACAAAAATCTCAAAACCAATATCATTTGAACTAGATCAAATTCACCTATTGAAGACTCCAATTGCATTGAATTCGCATTCATAATGCTCACAATTATAACCCAATTATCAGAAACCATCCTTAGATTGCAATTACAATTACATTCTTAATTGTCTTTCACTAATTGCGATCTCAAAAACCTGCATTCAGACTCTCTTTCTTTTCCTCAATTGTAGACCTCGTTCTCTAGTTTATAACGAATCAAACATCACCTCAATAGGAGGTCTACACCATAAGTTATGCCTCAAAAACCACATTAAATCAAATCAGAATTTCATCCCTCGCCGCGACCTCAAGCCGTTCGCCGCGGTGTCTTGCAGACGCTCGCCGCGACGTGTGATGTCGCTCGCTGCGGTGAACATTTCTCTTGGGTCTCGCCGTGACACACGAGAGAAGACTCATCGCGGCGTGGAAGACTAGCGCTTGCCGCGACGTCGAGAGGAGCTCGCCGCGGCATCCCACCTTTTAAAGCTCGCCGCGACGTCTTCCTTTCCGCTCGACGTGACGAATTAAATGTTAATTCGCCGCAGCGAGGCTTCGTGCACGCTGCGACGTGCGAGTCGCAGGTCGTCTTCTCCGATCGATTTCTCCCATTTTTCTCTCTCTAATCAACCATAACTCATAACCAATTACCACAATCTTTCATATTTAAACCCATGAATGCATTTAACACAATAATAAACAACATTAAACCATTTTACTTACCAAATCAAGCTCAAAATCTCAAATCTACCGAAAATACTCCAACCCTTCCTCTTCTCTCTACACCTACGGTGAACCCTTTAAACTCATCAAAACTTCTTCTTCTCTCAGGGGTTTACATCGATCTTTAACCATAAGGAAAGAACGAACACAATCTCCAAGGAAGAATCGAAACTCACCAAAGAGAGGAACCAATCGTGCCCTAGGAGAAGAGAAGAGGATTTCTTTTTAAACTTTAAAACCTATGCTATTTAAAGGATAATCACTTAAGCCTCTTGCCTCCTTCCTCACAATACATTTAAATCTGTTTCTCTTTCAATTTCATTTCTATTCCAATTCATTTCCAAATTTCAATGGCTCGACATATAAATTTTTAAAATCATATTTCTAAATTTCCATAGCCGTTGGACAAGTATTTCAGTACCATACGGTCAATCAGTCCGTCACTCAGAAATTTCCGGTCCGGACATTTTCTCCCGAATTTTCCAAAAAATTTTTGAAGAATCGCTATCAGCTTGCAATTACTCTAAAATATTTCCTATTAAATTTTCAATCCCAATTATTCCACAATTCTCCATAAGTCAAAAGAAAACCTAATTATTCATAATTTCACAATTCATAACCGTATCACAATTAAATGCTGGGAAGAAGTCATGAATGCATGTATCTATCTGTGCACGTGCCAAATGACTCAATCCTCTACAATTAGAGGCCAAATGAATGTTCAGTCGATATTATGCGATAAAATCCTATCCCATCCTAATTTACCAATATAACCTTCCCATCGGTGACGGGATGTTACAATTCTCCCCTCCTAATAAAAATTTCGTCCTCAAAATTTCATATACGATTGATCCGAAAAACAGGGGAATTGTTTCGATCACTATATACTGTGTCCCACTTATTTCTCTACATGACCAATTCCTGTCAAATATACTGAATAAATACAATCGATCACTCTTTTTTTCTTTCTTTTTTCCTTTCTTAGTCTTTACACTATCATAACTAATTCCTCATGATTACTCGCAATTCTTCACTTTCAGTATCAATAATACATATACCAGATTATAACAATATTTCCTAATCCTGTCCATGTAACACTTAACAAATTCGAATCATCTTTTTGGTTTTCAACTGTCTTATCCATCTATTAACACCACAATTACATAGAGGTCATTTAATCACGAATTTAGTTTCCCCATTTACCTTTATCTCCATCTATTCATTTTAGTCGAGGCGATACATTACAAAACATTTCATTTGTTACTTATCAGATTACCTCCACTTTAATATTAAAACACTAATTTCATAAGATTCTAATAACCTCGATAATAATCCACTCGACTCATTGTCATTACTTTGGATTTCTTAATCCCTATTACAGATTCATTTCACTTATCAACATTGTACATTATTCAAACGGTGTCACCAAATAAAACAATTGATATAACCACAATCAATCTGAACTATACATTGATCTCATGTCCCTAAGAACTCCAAAAGTACAGTTTTACATTTGTCTCCAACAGTCAAGGCTGTTGTTTATTCACACATATAATCATTCAATTTTTCCCTCTAAACCATAGGGCCCTGATCGCTCCTCGCTAATTTTCTAACAATTTCTTTAGTGGTATCACCCATATCTCTTGATTCAATCCTAAATATCATTCAATCAAAAATTGGATTCATTCACAATTCCTTTATAAGGTTCGCAAATTCTAAATCCTCAATTCGGGTTTTACTCACCCTTTCTATACACACCAGTTTTTGAGATTCCAAAAATGAATAATACTTTCTTTTTTCCCCTTTGCTAGCTCGACAGATAACACTCAGCAATACACTAGGTTTAATAACCTTATCGCTTAATTCATGATCTTCTGTGTAGGGTCCATGAACTCTGGCCACGCGGCCCCACCCTGTAGGATCCATGGACTCTGACCATGCGACCCCCAGTCAGATCCGGACACTATGGGCCCGCGATCTGCAGTCAATATTGGATCCAGACACTCTGGGCCTGCGATCCTTTTTAGAGTGAAGGTATTGTCCCTCGGTACCAACTCGAGCCACCGCATAATGGCTCAATGGTACGAGGCGCTCATAGAGCTGAGTAAAACCCTGAGGTCTCGAGTTCGAGTACCAGAGGGGACAATACCTTCACTGTACAGTGGATCGCAGGCCCAGAGTGTCTGGATCCAATATTGACTGCAGATCGCGGGCCCATAGTGTCCGGATCTGACTGGGGGTCGCATGGCCAGAGTCCATGGATCCTACAGGGTGGGGCTGCGTGGCCAGAGTTCACGAACCTTACATAAAAAGTTGGCTCAATGGTATGAGGCGTTCACTTAGAGCGAAGTAAAACCCCTGAGGTCTCGAGTTCGAGTACCAGAGGGGACAATACCTTCACTGTACAGTGGATCGCAGGCCCAGAGTGTCTGGATCCAATATTGACTGCAGATCGCGGGCTCAGAGTGTCCGGATCTGACTGGGGGTCGCATGGCCAGAGTCCATGGATCGTACAGGGTGGGGCCGCGTGGCCAGAGTTCACGGACCCTATATATGGTATGGCTCAATAGTAAGAGGCGTCCACGAAAAGTGGGACAAAACCTTGAGATCTTGTGTTCGAGTGGTGACTCACACAAGTACCAGAGGGGACAAAACCTTACTGTACAGTGGATCGTGTGGCCCAAGTTCACGGATCCAATACTGACTGCAGATCGCGGGCCCAGAGTGTCCGGATCTGACTGGGGGTCGCATGGCCAGAGTCCATGGATCCTACAGGGTGGGGCCGCGTGGCCAGAATTCACGGACCCTACATTCTGCCCTTGAATTTTCCATTCATTCCAGTCAATTGCATCACTAACTTAGTTGTGAAATACTCAATCGCAAAATCCTTTTCAAATCTTTCAAATTCCCAAAATATCTCGTGACCGTTATCGATTTATACATTAATAGACATATCCATAAATGTTTTGTACAAATGAAATCTCCAAACTTTCAAGAAATATCCCGTACAACAATTTCATCAGATTGCATCTTAACCTTTACTGGGACATTTCTGTACATATATTACAAAATCTCCACATAAAAGCGATACGTTCAATTCTGAATTTTCAATTTCCTCCAAATGTTTCTTTTTTACACTCATCAATCGTATGATTCACACATTTTCCTCAAACAATTTTGATCTTTAACAATTTCTGGGCGTATCCAGTATACAGCTAATTTAAATAATTCCAGATCCCAAATATATTCCCTTATAACCTTGTCATCATTAAGTCTCCCAATATGCCATGTCCAAATACTAATTCATTCATAATTTATTTGATCTAGTTAAGACTCACTTTCATGAAACTGGCATGACGTCATATTTCCTCAACTATGCAACAAATTCTTTTTCACTTTTCAAATGCATTAAATCAATCATCGATGATCATAGTCACTATCCATTCTAATCACAATCAAGACATGTCACTCGTCAATAGCATAATAACTCTTAGAATACCTAAACTCCCCAGTGAGGAAATTTCTCTTAGGATTTTCTCAGTTTCAACATAACATATTCTGACACATGTTCCTTTATACTAGTTTCTCCACATATTTCAATTTATTGCCGTCATTACAAACTGGATTAATAACACATTCATCAAATCCACTTATACTTTCTGAACATTCTTACATAATTATTTATGAATCAATATTCTCCTCAAATTCGCGACTAATATCTCCTTAGTGTTCAATAATCCTATTACACAATCGGATTCCTTGCACTTAACATAGGGCATATCTTCTCAGTAACAGATTTTATTTCTTATCCTTGAGTCTCAGCTAAGATTATGACTCCCAAGTTAACCTGTAATTCATTTCAGATTAATCTCTATATTGCCCTTTCATTAATCACTTTCAAACCGAATCATCTGATCATCGTACCCAATTCAGGTAATTTCTTCTTTGAAAGAAGATTTCTTACTATTTTCATCGATACCATTTATGAAATTTCTACTCATCAACTATTGTCATTATTTCTTGTCAATCATTTTCAATACCATAGGAAATCAATTCCAGTTATACTCAATATCCCATGTAGATCAATCTATGCCATAATCCACATACCAAGAACATCCTTTTAATACTGTTCACTACGGTACATAACATTGAAAATCATTACGTCAATATACTAATTTGTCACTTACGCTAAGGATACTTTGTTTTCATTCAATTTTGACAACACTTTCCCTTTTTGCAGTCGTTCCCAATCGTGAGGATCCTAAACACTCTCCATTCACTCCCAATTGATCACTATAATTACTTTCGTTTCTTATTCTAACTTATATTGAACTTTAAACGATAGGGACTATGACTAACAATTAGCCACGAACTCCCAAATTTCTTCGCATATCATCTCTACACATATGAGACAATTGAGCTTAATATTTTTACTTGCCATGGGGCTCCCATAATCAGGTGTGTATTTACTCAGGCAAATCAACTAAACCTTGGCAACTCTTTCATCTGTCATTATCAGTGTCTTACATTTCAGTCCTTTCATTACTACATCATACCCATGTATTTTTACACTCTAATTAGTATTATAGATATACAATCATTCTTGATCTATTTGACTTAAGGTCATAAATCATTATCCATAACTCTCGTCACCGAAATCAAACCCAATTGTATCTGCTCTAGATCATAGAACATTTTAATTTCATCCACTTTATACACTTGAAATCTTACAATTTCTAACACATCTCGATTTTCCTCTATCAATCCACAATTCTATGTTTATATCTGTTCCACATTTAAGGATATACCACACTATAACTCCGATATTGCATTTCACAATATATCCACCAAAACCAATACACTAAATTTTCATTTGTCTAATCGAATCATACACTTCTCCTTATTCCACAATATTCACAACTTCCTCTTATCACATCCTAACCTATTCTCATTTCCTCACTATTTCTAATCGCTTAAACGACTGATACATGCCCATGCATGTGACTCATATGCTAAACAGGGGATCAGTTGTCACTGTCTGCCGTGACATGACTTAAATGCATGTACTTGACACATTTTTCTCAGAATGCCCATGTAAGATTGTACTTCTGGGCTCTGATACCACAAATGTAGCACCCCACTCCCGCGAGACACGAAACCGACATCGACGGTGATATCCGAGCCCGTGACCCGCGAGGGTGGTATGCTAGAGTAGTCAAAACAATTCAAAAACTCAGTAATGCATTTTTCTTTTGTAAAACAATCGAGTGCACGTAAATCGGTAAATAATTTGGGCTCGCAATATGAAACATTTTCAATCAAATACTATTTCAGTACTCAAATCAGTTCATATACATATAATCATAGCCAAATTGGGCCCAATACAATAACAGTATTTATCTACGAAAATACAAATTTACACATATAAATCAGAATGACTCAAATACAGACATGAAACCGATCCCGACTTCAAACTCTATCACTCTTGCAGTACTCATACTCCCATTTGTCCAACGGGGTACTCTTGAATACCTGAAAAATAATTGCAATATTGGGTGAGTTTGCAAACTCAATGAGAAACCATCATCGATGGTTCACTCAATTCAGGCATATACAATCAATTACCAATTATCACTTACGATCACTATCTCAAATGTAGGGCGTTTTGCCTTCCACACAATTCGCAACCAATCATTCATAAATATGATGCACATGTGACACTTTCTAATTTATTACGGTGTTGTGACCGAGCGCCTATCAGTGATCAGTAATCAGACGCGTCTAGGGAGTAGGAGAGCCCTCAGGGTATGCACTAACTCCCCTCGAGCTTGAGGCTCGGTTCAGTACAGTATTTCGGTGGGCTTAAAGCCCTAATACAGTGAGCCTGTGACTCTAACGTTGGCTGCTCCGGTCACAACTGTCATTATCTAAACATGCTCGTACGCATGAATGCATATGCTCCAATTTTCATTTACAGTCATTTACATTTCAGTAACAAATTTTCGTTTCTTCGGACCTTCGGTCCGGTATTTCAGTCATATGCATTTACCAGTTATTTCATTGACGCATTCATAATCGATTACACACAATAGCACTTTTATATCACGTTCCCAATATTTCGGACACCCATGGTCTGAAATCAATCAAAATCAAACACACACATCCATCCGTTATCTCCACATGGCATCAATGCATAATATTAAACACACATAGATTGAGGAACCAACTAGGTTACTCACCTGAACTTCCGAGCTACCTGCCTGGAAGGCTCAACAATATTCATGGAATTGTCGTTCCAACGGTGCCTCTAAAACAGTCAAACAATTTCCAATTACTAAAATGCACAATCAGAATTAATTTAATGATGCACATGTCTTAATTAAAAAGATGTACTATGCCTATTCATAACTTTCCCGGTACTATTTCCCAATTTCACTTTCTTTCGTAAATTTCTAACTTTTCACTCACTTTATCAATAATGACTGATTTCAATTCGATAACATATCATAGAACTCCACCAGATTCATTTTTACTGTTAAGTTCCATTTGCCAATTTATATACACTAGGCTAATCTCACAAAAATCTCAAAACCAATATCATTTGAACTAGATCAAATTCACCTATTGAAGACTCCAATTGCATTGAATTCGCATTCATAATGCTCACAATTATAACCCAATTATCAGAAACCATCCTTAGATTGCAATTACAATTACATTCTTAATTGTCTTTCACTAATTGCGATCTCAAAAACCTGCATTCAGACTCTCTTTCTTTTCCTCAATTGTAGACCTCGTTCTCTAGTTCATAACGAATCAAACATCACCTCAATAGGAGGTCTACATCATAAGTTATGCCTCAAAAATCACATTAAATCAAATCAGAAATTCATCCCTCGCCGCGACCTCAAGCCGTTAGCCACGGCGTCTTGCAGGCGCTCGCCGCGACAAACATTTCTCTTGGGGCTCGCCGCAACGCACGGGAGAAGACTCATCGCGGCGTGGAAGACTAGCGCCAAGGTATCCCACCTTTAAAGCTCTCATGACGTCTTCCTTCCTTCTTTCGCCGTGATTTAATTAAATGTTAATTAAGCCACGGCGAGGCTTCAGCTGCCATGACGACGTCGAAGTCATGAATCGCCTTCTCCGATCGATTTCTCCCATTTTTCTCTCTCTAATCAACCATAACTCATAACCAATTACCACAATCTTTCATATTTAAACCCATGAATGCATTTAACACAATAATAAACAACATTAAACCATTTTACTAATTACCACAATCTTTCATATTTAAACCCATGAATGCATTTAACACAATAATAAACAACATTAAACCATTTTACTTACCAAATCAAGCTCAAAATCTCAAATCTACCGAAAATCCTCCAACCCTTCCTCTTCTCTCTACACCCACGGTGAACACTCTAAACTCATAAAATCTTCTTCTTCTCTCAGGGGTTTACATCGATCTTTAACCATAAGAAAAGAACGAACACAATCTCCAAGGAAGAATCGAAACTCACCAAAGAGAGGAACCAATCGTGCCCTAGGAGAAGAGAAGAGGATTTCTTTTCAAACTTTAAAACCTATGATATTTAAAGGATAATCACTTAAGCCTCTTGCCTCCTTCCTCACAATACATTTAAATCTGTTTCTCTTTCAATTTCATTTCTATTCCAATTCATTTCCAAATTTCAATGGCTCGACATATAAATTTTAAAATCATATTTCTAAATTTTCAGAGTCATGGACAAGTATTTCAGTACTATACGATCAATCACCACACCTCGTAAATTTCCGTGCGACATCTTCTCCCGAATTTTCCAGAAAAATTTTGAAGAATCGCTATCAGCTTGCGATTACTCTAAAACATTTCCTATTAAATTTTCAATCCCAATTATTCCACAATTCTCCATAAGTCAAAAGAAAACCTAATTATTCACAATTTCACAATTCATAACCGTATCACAATTAAATGCCAGGAAGAAGTCATGAATGCATGTACCTATCAGTGCACGTGCCAAATGACTCAATCCTCTACAATTAGAGGTCAAATGAATGTTCAGTCAATATTATGCGGTAAAATCCTATCCCATCCCAATTTACCAATATAACCTTCCCATCGGTGACGGGATGTTACATGAGGAGATGACGACCAGTCTTGTGTGCGGCATAGCAGAGGTAATCTCCATCCACTTTTTTTTAACAAAGTTCTTCATTGTAGAATCTGGCCTTCGCCTTTGGAGTGTATCAACGTTTTGATCAGATGGCTAAGGTCGCCCGATCAATAGACCATGAGATAAAAGATCTCCTTATCCAGGTCACCATTTTGAGGATGCAACTTTCAGAGGCGGAGGAGGTAAAGGGCAGAGCGATGGCGGAGAGAGACGAGCAGGAAAATGGATGCAAACCTTGCAGGCCGAAAATGAGGACTTGCAGCTCAAAGATGAGGCATTGCAGACCGAAAATGAGGCCTTGCAGCTTAAAGTTAAGGAGATGAAGAAGGAAATTCTCCAAGCCAACGCCAAAGCCAAGATGGAGAATGAGCTTCGCTTGAAAGTCCTCCATGACTGCCATGAGGCGGTGCTGGATAAAGTAAGGGCGGAGAATAATTTACTTGAGCTGCGAGGCTCTATCAAAGAGCAAAGGATCGAGGCGATCAAGCGATGGAAGAGGCGGTTCTTACGCGATGAATGCAAGGAATTTGCTTGCGATTTGGCTCTTTCCATCTTGAAGAATTGCCATGGCGTCCTCGTCCCTGATGGAGATCGATCAGATGGTCCTTCATTTGAGGACTTTGCCGAGCCGATGCTTTCGACAGAGCTCGGCCTTTCGTTGGAGGAGGAGAAGGAGATAGCTGAGAAAGAGGTAGGGACATTATTTCCGGATGAGATTCTGGACCTTAGTTCAGAAGATGAAGAAGAGCGATCTTATGGGGAGGTCTCTCCAGTTACTCCTTCGGACCCTGATCCTATCTCGACTGCTTTGCCGACCTCCGAAACTACTCCTGCCGATCTAGCCGTTGGTACTTCTTCCCCTGCCGAGGGGCCAGAATGACCTATGTAAGAGGACCTCTAAGGCTCATCTGGTCGGGCTTGTGACCAGAAAAGATGTATAGGGAAATAAAACTCTTATTTATCCCTCACTGTCTTCTTTATTATCGATCGGTAGTGAGGTTTAAGAGAATCGTTCTCATGGTCGAACGATGCTGAGGCTGAGCGATCCAAGATTGTTTTCTTAGCATCGCCTGGTTCCAAGATTCGGTCTTGGCAACTCGGCCGAGCAGTGTTGAGGCCGAGCGATCCAAGATTATTTTCTTGGCATCGCCTGGTTCCAAGATCCGGTCTTGGCAACCTGGCTGAGCGATGTTGAGGCCGAGCGATCCAACATTGTTTTTTTGACATCGCCTGGTTCCAAGATCTAATCTTGGCAACCTGGTCGAGGGATGTTAAGACCGAGCGATCCAAGATTGTTTTCTTGGCATCGCCTGGTTTCAAGATCCGATCTTGGCAACCTAACCGGGCGATGTTGAGGTCGAACGATCCAAGATTGTTTTCTTGGCATCGCCTAGTTCCAAGATCCGGTCTTGGCAACCTGGCCGAGCAATGTTGAGGCCGAGTGATCCAAGATTATTTTCTTGGCATCGCCTGGTTTTAAGATCCGGTCTTGGCAACTTGGCCGAGCGATATTAAGGCCGAGCGATCCAAGATTGTTCTCTTGGCATCGTCTGGTTCCAAGATTCGGTCTTGAGAACCTGGCCGAGCAGTGTTTGTTAGAGTAGTGCCCTAAAGGTAATCCCCTTTAGCGCTTTTTGTTCATAGTCATGTACAGACTTTATGAATAAATAAAGAAAGGCATGTTTCATTTATTTGATGTTCTTTATGAATTGATATTGATCTTTAATCAAATTAATGAAGTCCATGATATATGACATAGCATGAAGGAAATTATGATGTGATCATAATCCTGAGATTCCTATCATGTGCAATTATGTCAAGATCTAAATTTTCCTAGTCATAGGATTAATGAGACCGACATCATTAATCCCACGACTAGCATATGTCATACTCCTTGATTGGATCAAGCGGTGGATCTCGAAACGTAAATATGAGATATTTAGAGTTGACATATGGATGCTTACTAGTGGTAGTAAGTTCATTGATGATTTGCCATGAGATCATCACATGGATTTAATGTCGCTGATAATCTCATCATAGCAATGGTGCAAGTATCCTTAGACTTGAGGTACTCGAGGATATCTTGATACTTGATCCTGCATTTTGACTCCATTCCTCGTGGCCTTCCAGAGGTTACTCATAGGATGGTGCTTGGGTACGATTTGAGGTATTCAAGGTAATTGAGTAGCCAATAAAGGATTCATCATACGTGAGAATGTAAGAGATACCTGCGCCTCTTGTCAGATCATTACTTTAAGTCTCGGCGAGAGATGACTATGTCATGAAGAGTGTCTTCATGGACATATAAAGTAATGAGTCCTCGACAGAACTGATTTCACTTGGGCTAGACTTAGTCTAGTAAGAGTTGACATATTGGCCATACTCATAACCAAGTGGGGTATAGGATGATGAAAGGACTAATTGCACAAGAATTGTCATGGAAGGTTCGTGATCCGGTTTGTGATGAATTCATCAAACCGATTACTTTACGATCAATTGGGGTCATGATGTGTTGCTAGATACCGCTCATGACTTGCTCGGATTAATTGTTAATCTAAGTGGCCCACATAACCGGAACCTAAAGGGTCACACGATAAGAGTGTTTCGAGAATCAGAAAATAGTATTGGACAGAGTTTCAATTATGGAGAGCATTCGGATTAAATGGATCCCGATGAGATTGGGATATGTCCCGATGAGATCGCGACATCGATATTGCTAAGAAAGGTTTAGAGTCGCTTTTGATCGGGGTCCGATAGGCCTAGTAGGACCAATTCCAGCTTGATCGACCTCTTAGTAATCATATATATGTTAATTAATTAAGTAATTAATTAATTAATATTATATATATAAGCCCATGTGCGTGGAATGAGGGAGAAGAAGCAAAGAAGCTTCTTTTGGAAGCTTAGTCATCAAGTCATTTAATGACTAAATGACAAAAATAATAAAAAGTTGGAAGATGAAAGATGATGGTCATCGTTAGCTTTGATAAGAAGAGAGAAAGAAAGAGTTTCTTTCAACTTTTGGCAAGGAATCATCGTTGGTTTAGAAGAAGAAAGAAGGTTTTTGAGAAAAACCTAAGGCTTTCATCTTCTCCATCGTTTCTTCATCTTCTCCTCCTAGCTTTTGTCATCTCCTCCATGTTGATCGAAGCTCTCAAGGATAGAGGTAGGCTCCAGCAGGCTTTATTCTGTTCTAGCTATTCCCGGGTCAAAGGTGTTTGATCCGGTTAGGTTTTCTGATCTCTGCGTGGATACCTTTAGAGATAGTCTCTATTGGCTATTCAGGTTTGAGTTTTCATACCGACACCGGAATTCTGGGTTTCGGGAAGGTATCGGGAATAAAAAATTTTTGTTTCCGCTGCTGGAACATGTGATGTTCCTCCCGGGATTTTCCTACAGTGGTATCAGAGCGTCTGGTGTCGTGTATGAAGCTTTAACTGAAGCTAGATCACAAACCCTCATTGCTTGTGATGTTGTAGCATGCATTCTGTCCAGATTTCGTATTGCTATAGAGATAGGGTTTTCGAAATTTTTCTGCCCAGGATTGTTCATAACATGTTAGAGAATATGTCTATGAATTTTCAGAATTTATCGATTTGATTTGATATAGTTTTGCTAATTAATTCCCTAAGGTTCCAGATGCTGTTTTGTGAAACACTCTGTGGATAGGCAGTAGTATAAAATCGAGAATAAATTCTAGAAAAATCGTTTTCTGGATTTTTCCTTCACCTACATATCTCTAAGATGTTGTTAAATGTCTATGAGCATGGAAATTGGATTTCAAGGTGATTGGATATTTATTCACGAATTTATTCTATACTGTTGGGAATTGCTGTGCTGATGAACACAGATTTTGAATCGGCTTTGTTATTTTGGTTGACTGAGTTTTGAATGGCCTAAAATCCTGAACAAATTCAGGTAGCATGTTCAGAACATGTAATAACCTATGTAATTTTCTCAGAATTTATTGAAATTGTTTCATTGATCATTTAGAGCAATGTACAGAACTGGACAGTTTTGGTGAAAATTGTTGGGACTGTTTTGCTTGGCTTGATTGAGTGTGCTTTTTTAGTTCCAATGCCTTGCACCATTTTTAATGTGATTAAAAATGTGTTATCTTGATGTAGTATGATTGCCAAATTGAATTGCTTAAAGTTGCTTTTCCAAGAATTTTTGCATGCCGAATTGGTCACATTTGTGTCTTGTTAGTATATTTCATTTTCTTGCTTGTTTTGGCCGTCACAATTTTTGTGACAAGTGCCGGAGTAGTTTTAAGAGTGTATACACTAGCTTGAGATGCTTAGGGTGAGAATTTGGGTGTTCCTAAATTATTTGGATATTTATGAGTTTTGACTCATTTCAAGCTTTTCATATAGTTTAACTATTTAAGGCATTCATGAATCAATGAAGTGTTCATTGAGGCATCAATGTACAGATATTACCCTAGGTATGATGGTGTTGAGAATTGGAATTGCATGGATTGAAGAATTAGCCGATTAGAGATTATAGCATTTCTCCCTGGATAAGGCGACTTGTGCATGGCATAAGTCGACTTGTTCAAGGTCTTAGTATAAGTCGACTTGTAGCACCTTACAAGGCGACTTGTACATGGGCAGGTGTCATAAGTCGACTTGTATTATACAAGTCGACTTGTGTGTGGGCAGAAGCATAAGGTGACTTGCATTCGATGAAAGTCGACTTGTGACATGCTCAAGTTGGATGATGGATGATTATAAGGATTGATTCAATTTGATTGATGAAACCTAAATCATGCCATATAGTCCTAGTGACTATGATCCTTCAGCTTGGAGTCTAGAGTTTCTAAATCCCTCCTCGGTATATGAAAACTAACGCCTTCCATTAATATGGTAAGAACCAGAGTTCTTATAGGGATGGGTTGTTAGGTAAACCCAAGCTCACTCTATACGCATATGTTCGAACCATGAAAATATGATTTTCTGATTAATGGGTTGGTTTTCACTGGAAGCGTTGGTTTGTTGAGTAAACTCAAGGTCAACGTGGATGAGGGTGAAATTGGGTAGCATACATCGGATGTATCGCGCATCAAAGAGTTGATACCCAATGTAAGTGCATACATCAACAAGTTGATAAAGACAGATTGATAGTTGTGTCTAAGATGTAATTGGTATATCCGATACCTCCCGAGACATAAGGTGGCTTGTTGGGTAAACCCAAGGTCATTCTCAATGTCGGTTATCGATGATGAAATTGGTATGTTCGATACCTACCGATTGACCTAAGTTGTGGCTTGTTGGGTAAACCCAAGGTCATTCTTAGCAATATCGGATATCAACCCACTAGACATTATGTCACTTTGTTTCTTTGGATTCAGAATGAGGGTTATGGATTTTATGAAACTAGTGGGAGCTCTTTTGCATATCATTCAAGTCCTTATGATTATGCAGCTATTCCTATTCTAACATTCTTCCTCTCTATCCGTGTAGGTTGTTTGAAAATGTCGTCAAGTGTGAATCTTCGTTAAACATGGATTCCAACAAGTTAATCGGACCGAATTTTCGATCGTTAAGGAATCGAGAATAGTTCTCGATCCAAGGTCTCGGATATATCCTAGATTTTTCGCCCAGATGCACTCGCTGTCGATGCTTCGATGATGATCGAAGGCATATAGTAAGCATCTAAAGGACGATGGCATTGCTATCTTGCATCATGCTTGCCTCGATGTCACCAGAGTGCGCAAGCGGCCGACGAGTCCATGGATGCTCACACTATAGTATTTCATCTTAGGAGGCATTTTGACGAAAGCAAGCCCGGTCCGAAAGGTTCGAGACCTCAAGACTTCTCTTCACCATTAAAGATGGCTCCAGGGACATCTGGCATGCAAGATGCCCTCAAGATGAATGACTATATCGAGAGATTGGCCGTCTTAGGTTTTGCAATGGATCATGAGTTAAGTATAGACTTAATTCTGGTTGGATTGTCCGACGCTTATGCACGATTAGTGTTAAACTATCGATGAACCAAATATCCACTACAATACCGAGCCGATCAATCTGCCAAGACAAATGACGGATCTATCAAGAGTGATAGTAAGCAAGTCTTTGGTAGTAGCTTCTTCTTCTTGAGTTCCAAGAAGAAAAGAACCCAAAGAAGAAGAAGGCAAAGAAACCAAAAGGAAGTCCATCAAGAAGAAGACCAAAGAAGCGCCCGAAAGGAACTTGCTTCCATTACGGTAAAGATGACCATTGAGGCTTGATTGCAAAGTCTATTTGAGTCGTTGAAGGTAAGAAGGCATCGATGCCTCGACTACTTCGAGTTTGTATGTCATTGAAGTTAATCTTGTTATTGATTACAACATTTGGGTATTTGATCTTTGGTTGTGGCTCACACATATGTAATGATATGCACGGGGCCTCGTGGACGATGGGCAACTCATGAAGGGAGAAGTAGACCCACGTGTTGGAAATGGAGCAAGAGTTCTTTGCATTAGCCGTAGGAACCTATGTTTTGTCTCTCCCTCTTGGGCTTGTACCGGAATTGGATGATTGTTATTTTGTACCCGCTTTGACAAAGAATATATTGTCAGTTTCTTGTCTAAATAGAGCTGGATTCCATATGAATTTTAGTAGCAATGGTTGTTCTATTAATTCTAATAGAATGCTTTATGGAACTGGTACATTGTGCAATGGTATTTACATATTAGATATGTCTAATCCAATTTTAAAGGTCAATGATACCAAACGGTATAAAAGAGATAATCTAAAGTCAACTTACTTATGGCATTGTCGACCGGCCATATAAATGAGACACGCATCGCTAAACTCCATAAGAGTGGCGCTCTAGGGTCATTTGATTATGAATCATATGACACATGCGAATCTTGTTTATTAGGCAAGATGACTAAGTTACCTTCAAGGAAAGGGTGAACGAGCGATTGGAGTATTAGACCTAATACATTCGGATGTATGCGGTCCGATGTCCATCCATGCCGAAGTAGTTGTCGTTACTTCATTACCTTTATCGATGATTATTCACGATATGGGTACTTGTATCGATGAGATACAAATCAAAGCGCTTGAAAAGTTCAAACAATTCGAAATGAAGTAGAAAACCAGCTTGGTAAAAGTATCAAGGCATTACGATCCGATCGTGGTGGAGAATACTTAGACCAACAGCTTGAGATTATCTCGTAGATAATGGATATTATCTCAACGGACTCCTCCTTACACGCCGCAGACAATGGTGTGGTGAAAGGAGAAATCGAACCTTGTTGGACATGGTACGATCAATGATGGGTTTCGCAAAGTTACCAAAATCGTTTTGGGGGTATGCGCTAGAGACAGCTGTTTACTTGTTAAACAGAGTTCCCTCTAAGACAGTTGATGTTACTCCATATGAGATGTGGACTAGCAGAAAACCTTATCTTTCTCATCTGAAAGTATGGGGTTGTCCTGCTTACGTGAAGCGGATTCAGTCAGATAAGCTTGAAGCAAAGTCTGACAAGTGTTTGTTTGTAGGATATCCTAAAGAGACCATGGGATATCAATTCTACCTTGCTGAGGAACAAAAGGTGTTTGTTTCAAAGCATGCTGTCTTCTTAGAGAAAGAGTTTCTTCTGCAAGAGGACAGTGGGAGCAAAGTCGAACTTGAAGAAGTTCAAGATGCTCAAATGCATACGATCAACTGCTGAACTCGAGACATCCACTCATTCGGATGAAGTAACAGCTTCAACCTTCCGTGACACACGGTTCAGAGGGTCAAGTAGGATGCGCTTGCTCCCCGAGAGATATGGATTTCGTAAGTGAACAGAATGACGATTGCTCATAGAAGATGATGAGCCTGCTACTATGAAGAGGTTACGAAAAGTTCAGAGTCGAAAAATGGCTTTGTGCCATGAAAGCGTAATGGATTCCATGTACATAAACCAAGTATGGACTTTGGTTGATGCACTGAAGGATAAAACCTATAGGGTGCAAATGGGTTTTCAAGAAGAAAAGCGGCATGGATGGTAATGTGATTACCTACAAAGCAAGGCTTGTGGCCAAAGGATTTTGTCAAAGACAAGGAGTTGACTATGACGAGACCTTCATCCGTAGCAATGCTCAAATCCATTCGGATACTCCTAGCCATTGCGCTCATTATGATTATGAGATATGACAAATGGATGTGAAGACGGCTTTCCTTAACGGAAATCGCCGAGGATGTACATGACACAACCAGAGGGCTTCACTTCCAAAGGATGGCGAAAAGGTATGCAAGCTTCGTAAATCCATCTATGGATTGAAGCAAGCATCCAGAGTTGGAACATCCGCTTTGATGAGTCAATCAAAGAGTTTGGTTTCTCACAAAATCCGGTTGAACACCGTGTGTACAAGAAGGTTAATGGGAATGCAATCGTTTTCCTTGTGTTGTATGTAGATGACATCTTCGTTACTCTAAACGATGTCTCATTGATGCAATCGGCTAAAATTTGGTTGTCCAAGCGATTTGCGATGAAAGACCTTGGTGAAGCAACTTATATCCTTGGGATAAAGATCTATAGAGATAGATCAAAGAGGTTGCTTGGTCTTTCACAATCATCGTACATAGACAAGATGCTAAAGAGGTTTAGCATGGAGCAATCCAAGAGAGGGTTTCTTCCCATTACTCATGGGATAACACTCTCGAAATCTATGTGTCCTAAGACACAAGATGAGAGGATTCGCATGGATCAGATCCCGTATGCATCTATAGTAGGATCGATCATGTATGCTATGTTATGTATGAGGCCCGATGTATCGTATGCTCGAAAGTGTCACGGCGGATACCAATCGGATCTGGTGAGAGTCATCGGGTAGTCACAAGAATATCCTCAAGTACTTGCGAAGGACTAAGGATGTTTTCTTGATATATGGAGATGGAAATCTCCAAGTGGCGAACATACGGATGCTGGTTTCCAATCGACAAGGATGACCTGCATCCCGTCGAGTTATGTTTTCACGCTAAACGGCGGAGCGGTCGGTTGGAAGAGTTCCAAACAAGAGGCGATCGCGATTGACGATCGAGGCGAGTACATTCTTTGCATCGAGGCGGCAAAGGAAGTCGTTTGGATCAAGAAGTTCATTTCGAACTTGGTGTGGTTCCTAGTGTGATGGACCCATACTGATTGTATTGTGACAACAATGGGGCTATTGCTCGAGCAAAAGAATCGAGGTCTCACCAACGATCTAAACACGCACTCCGCAGATATCATCGATTCGAGAGATCATTGCTAGAGGTGATGTCGCGATCGAGAGGATTCCCACAGAGCGTAACATTGTTGATCCGCTGACGAAGCCATTGTCACGTAAGAATTTTGATTCTCATGTACTCGCTTATGGTATTAGATACCAAGGCGATTGGCTTTAGGTCAAGTGGGAGATTGTTAGAGTAGTGCCCCAAAGGCAATCCCTTTAGCGCTTTTGTTCATAGTCATGTATGCACTTTATGAATAAATAAATAAAGGCATGTTTCATTTATTTGATGTTCTTTATGAATTGATATTGATCTTTAATCAAATTAATGAAGTCCATGATATATGACATAGCATGAAGGAAATTATGATGTGATCATAATCACGAGATTCCTATCATGTGCAATTATGTCAAGATCTAAATTTTCCTAGTCATAGGATTAATGAGGCCGGACATCATTAATCCCATTGATTAACATATGTCATACTCCTTGATTGGATCAAGCGGTGGATCTCGTAAACTGTAAATATGAGATATTTAGAGTTGACATATGGATGCTTACTAGTGGTAGTAAGTTCATTGGATGACTCGCCATGAGATCATCACATGGATTTAATGTCGGTGATAATCTCATCATAGCAATGGTGCAAGTATCCTTAGACTTGAGGTACTCAAGGATATCTTGAATCTTGATCCTGCATACTTTGACTCCATTCCTTGTGGCCTTCGGAGGTTACTCATAGGATGGTGCTTGGAGTGCAGATTTGAGGTATTCAAGGTAATTGAGTAGCCAATAAAGTTCATCACTACGTGAGAATGAAGAGATACCACAACCTCTTATCAGATCATTACTTTAAGTCTCGGCGAGCATGACTATGTCATGAAGAGTGTCTTCATGGACATATAAAGTAATGAGTCCTCGACAGAGGCGATTTCACTTAGGCTAGACTTAGTCTAGTAAGAGTTGACATATTGGCCATACTCATAACCAAGTGGGGTATAGGATGATGAAAGGACGAATTGCACAGTAATTATCTATGGAAGGGTTCGTGATCTGGTTTGTGATGAATTCATCAAACCGATTACTTTCCGGTCAATTGGGGGTCATGATGTGTTGCTAGATACCGCTCATGACTTACTCAGATTAATTGTTAATCTAAGTGGCCAACATAACCGGGAACCTAAAGGGTCACACGCATAAGAGTGTTTCAGAGAATCTGTAAAATAGTATTGGACAGAGTTTCAATTATGGAGAGCATTCAGATTAAATGGATCCCAATGAGATTGGGATATGTCCCGATGAGATCGCGACATCGATATTGCTAAGAAAGGTTTAGAGTCGCTTTCAAGATCGGGACCCTAGAGGCCGATAGGACCAATTCAGCTTGATCGACCTCTTAGTAATCATATATATGTTAATTAATTAAGTAATTAATTAATTAATATTATATATATAAGCCCATGTGCGTGGAATGAGGGAGAAGAAGCAAAGAAGCTTCTTTTGGAAGCTTAGTCATCAAGTCATTTAATGACTAAATGACAAAAATAATAAAAAGTTGGAAGATGAAAGATGATGGTCATCGTTAGCTTTGATAAGAAGAGAGAAAGAAAGAGTTTCTTTCAACTTTTGGCAAGGAATCATCGTTGGTTTAGAAGAAGAAAGAAGGTTTTTGAGAAAAACCTAAGGCTTTCATCTTCTCCATCGTTTCTTCATCTTCTCCTCCTAGCTTTTGTCATCTCCTCCACGTTGATCGAAGCTCTCAAGGACAGAGGTAGGCTCTAGCAGGCTTTATTCTGTTCTAGCTATTCCCGGGTCAAAGGTGTTTGATCCGGTTAGGTTTTCTGATCTCTGCATGGATACCTTTAGAGATAGTCTCTATTGGCTATTCAGGTTTGAGTTTTCATACCGACACCGGGATTCTGGGTTTCGGGAAGGTATCGGGAATAAAAATTTTTTGTTTCCGCTGCTGGAACATGTGATGTTCCTCCCGGGATTTTCCTACAGTGTTGATGATAATCGGTCGGTTGAATATTCTCCCTTTAGCCCGACTTAACAAGACTTTTTCTGCCAAGAAGTTTGGAAACTTTATTGATGATGATAAGGACGTGGGTCGTTAAAAAACATGATTGGCAAGGCCAGGAAAAAGATACCCACTGATTACATATAAAGAAATAAATACATCGAACTAAAACTTATCTATTGGTAGAACGTCTTCAGGTTTTGGGAATTCCATGGCCTCGGTAGAATCTTGTCATTCGTGTCGCGCAGAACATAAGAGCCGTGTCTGGCTTGTTTGACCACTTGATAGGGTCCTTCTCATGCCTGACCGATATTTCCAGGATGTCTCCCTGCCTCCTCGGCCTTTCTTAAAACCCGATCTTTATGTCGCTCGGCTTTACCTTTTTGTTGTAAAATTTTATTGCTTTCCATCGATGGCTTGAGCGAGCGGTACGCCTGCCTCGCCTTTCACTGAGAAGTACGAGTTCCACCCTGCGAGCTTCATTATTTCGTTCTTCTTGATAGCTCAAAACTCTCTGGTTGGGCAGTGCCACTTCTATTGGAACCAAACCCTCTGCCCCAAAGGTCATTATAAACGGCGTTTCTCCCGTAGCTCCGTTTGGGGTTGTTCTGTATGTAGCGCCCCCTTACCGTAGGGTACGCACCTAGACGCGTGGGACATCCCGAGACATATCCTACAATAAGGGAGACTACGAGCAGACAGTCACTACAATACTCTCATGGCATCAGTAATAAAAGCCGCAATATAAGAATCACTAAATAAAAAAAAACCAAGATGCTTTCTCATTCATATCTTCAAACAAAATTATATACAAGTCCATCAGATTTCCACTGTCTAAATACATTACTCCAAAAGGAAACTGATACAAAAATCTAACTAGGTCATCCCCAAACAATCCCAGCTGACCGACTTGTGTGCCATAACTTCTCTTGCCAACTAGCTCCACACGGCAGGAAAAGTCTATCTCTGGAGCTAGGAGTCTAATTTATCGATCCTGAAAAATATATTGCAATTTTGGGTGAGTTTGCGAACTTAATGAGAAACCATCATCGATGGTTCACTCAATTCATGCATTACGCAAATAGCATACATCATAACATAATAACACATTCGGAAAATTATATAGCAATTTACAGATTCTCATGCAATCACAGAACTTAGAAATTTCGCAAAATCAGTTATCACAATTGTATCATGCACTTTTGCCTATTTCCCATTCACTGCATTCAATCCATCACAATGTGTATGAAATGCATATATGACTCTTTCCCATTTTATTACAGTGTTGTGACCGAGCGCTTAAACAGTGAACAGTATTCAGTAGACGCGTCTAGGGAGTAGGAGAGCCCTCTGGGTATCCACTAAACTCCCCTCGAGCTCGAGGCTCTTTTCAGTATCAGTGACGACTCAGGGCACAACTATTATTATCCATTTATGTATTTGTGTATGAAATACAACATGTCCAATATAATCACAGTCACATTGACATTAACACCCATTTATCGCAATTCTTCAAAAATCATGTGGCGGTCGAGTCCGATTTATCAAAAGCAGACATATCGATCCTAATCATTCACATGCTCATACAATTCACAATCACAGACAGTTTACAAAACATTTAACAATCAAAAATTGAGGTCACCAACTAGGTTACTCACCTATAACTTCCGAGCTACTGCCTGGAAGTCCCAGCAATATCCGTGGAATGATGATCGAATGGTGCCTCTATAACAGTCAAATAATTTCCCATTACTAGATGCTCAATCAGAAAGATTCAATGATGCACATGTCTTAAAGAAAAGATGTACGATGCATATTCGTGACCTTCTCGGTGCTATAAACCCAATTATCAAGAAACTATCCTTAGGTTGAAATAGGAAACCTTACTCAACTTTCGTTCAATAATAGCGATCCTACTAATTTAAATTCGAACTTTTATTCTTCATATCAATTGTAGACCTCTTTCTCTAGTTCATAAAGAATTAAGAATCACCTCAATTGGAGATCTATGCCATCAGTTATGACTCAAAAACCAAATTACATCAGTTCAGAACATCACCATCGTCGCGGCAAAAGGACGCACGTCACGGCGACACAAGGTCGCTCGTCGCGACGTCTAACTAGTTGCTCGTCTCGGCGAACCACTCAACACGGCGAACCGCTCGTCGCGGCGAACCACTTGTCGCGGCGAATAACTAAACGCTCGTCACGACGAGTAATTACCCGCTCCTCGCGACGTGCGGGTTCCTGGTTCGTCTTCTCCGATTCTCTTTTCACAATCCTCTCTCTAACATCAACCATAACTCATATGGAACTACCGCAATCTTTCACATTTAAACCCATAAATGCATTCAACTAACAATAGATAACATATAAACCATTTACTTACCAAGCAAGCCTTCAATCTTCAAACTCCCGAAAATCCTCCAACTCCTTTAACACCAACGGCTCTCTCACAAAAACCTCAAAATCTTTAACTTCTTTAGGGTTCAAGCTAGGCTTTACACAAGGAGAAGAAGCAAGCAAGCAAACAACGAAAGATCACACACTAAGAGGAGGAAAGGAGAATCAATCGAAGGAGAAAAGATCGTGCCCTAGGATGGAGGAGAAATGCTTTTTCACCGAATTCAAAACCTAAGGTATTTTAAAGGTTGTTCAAAGACTACCAAAACTAGGTATTTGCCACTCATCCATTCCTCAACATATTAAAGCTCAATTTCTTTTTAATATCTTTCCTAGTCTAATCGTCCTCAAATTCCAATGGTTCCACATTTTCATTCCTAAAATCAAGTATCTATTTTCCTCATTACCATTGGACATTTATGACAGTCCTATAAAGTCAATCAGTCCGTTATTCGAAAAATTTTCGGTCTGGACATTTTTTCCCAATTTGCCAGAAAAATTTCTAAGGGTCACTATCGACTGACAATCCCTCTGAAACAGTTCCAACTCAACTATTCAAACCCAATTATCTCAGAATTCATAAAACGCATCATATTCACAATAAAATGCCTGAAAATGTCATGAATGCATGTACCAATATGTGCATGTGCAAAATAACTCATTCCTCTTAAATTAGAGGCCAAAAGAATACTTGTTCTTAAATTAGGCAGTGGATACTTGTTCTTCACTGTCACCCGATTCAACTGCCTATAGTTGATGCACAGTCTCAAAGTCCCATCCTTCTTCTTTACAAACAGAACTGGAGCTACCTACGGCGAAATACTGGGCCTGATAAATCCCTTATCCAGAAGCTCCTTTAGCTGAGCCTTAAGCTCCCTCAGTTCCACCGGTGCCATCCTATATGGAGGTATGGATATAGGAGCAGTACCTGGAACGAGGTCAATCGAGAACTCCGTCTCCCGATCTGGCGGCAAACCCGGTAACTCATCGGAGAACACATCTGGGAATTCCCTAACCACGGGAATATCCTGCTACCTCTGCCCGACTCTAGCATCAATAACGTGGGCCAGATAGGCCTCACATCCTCCCTGCATCAACCTCAAAGCACTCAGAAAAGAAATCATGCGGGCTGGCACTGCCTGACTAACTCCTCGAAACACTACTCTGGGCTGACCAGGAGACTCCAATATAACCTCCTTGGTGTAGCAGCCCATAACAGTCCTATGTACAGTAAGTCAGCCATAGCCAAAATCACATCTATCTCTCTCAGAGGCAATACTATAAGATTCAGACTCAATCTTGCCGATCAATCAATCGGGCACCCTTGCATCTCTCCCAAGCGATAGTACTACCTAGAGGTGTACTCACCTCTAGCCTATACCGTAACCTCTCCCTATCTTCATGCAGTCTACATGTCATATGCGGTGTAATAAATGAATGCGTGGATCCAGGATCCAACAATGCATATGCCTCAAAGCTAGAAATCAGAAGCATACCAGCAACAACATCTGGGGAATCCTGAGCCTCCTGCCGAGTCATGGCATAGACTCTAGCCTGGGACTGCAGTCTGCTGCTCTGTCCCTCTGTCCTCACAACGGACCCCTCAACTCTGCCACGGCCTCTACCTCGGCCTCTCAGTCTAGATCTCCCTCCTCGACTCTGCTGTACTATGGTGTTGCTGCCAGATCGCCCAGTCATAGTGGACTGAGCTCCCAAGGTGGCGAGGCAATCCCTAACCTGGTGGTCCATCGAGCCACATCTAAGGCAGGCTCCAGTCAACCACCGATACTCCCCACTGTGTCTTCTCTCACAATGCTCACACACTGGAGGAAGCTGCCCTGAACCTCTGCCACTACCACTGCCAGTCTGTACAAATCTTCCTCTGCCCAAACCAGATCGTTTAGATCCTCCGAGACTGAAGGTCCTGCTCAAGGCCATCAAGCCCTGCCGAATCGCCTCGATCGTCACTCACTCTCTTCCCTTTGAAACCCATCTCAGTTTAGCTCTGTCTCATTAGCTGCTCCACTCGCACTGCAACAACCCTCAACTCAATAAAAGTATCCATGTCTGATTTGGCCAATCTGGTGCAAATCTCCAAGTTGAGGCCATTCTCGAACCTCCAACACCGATCAGCCTCTGTGAAAATCAGAGCAGTAGCATACCCCATAAGCTCGTTAAACCTCACCTCATATTCTGCCACTGTCATCTGACCCTGTCTCAACTCTAAAAACTCCTACATCTTCATCTCCAAATCAACCTTGGGCATATAATTATCTTGGAAAGCCCTCAAGAAGTCCTCCCAAGTCAGAATACAAGGTCTGGTGGTACTGTCCAAAACAGTCTTCCACCACTGATATGCTGGACCCTGTAGGAGAGAGACTGCATAATCAAAACCCTCATCAAAGTCGCAGTCCATATGATCGAAGACTCTCTCAGTCCTCTCCACCATCCTCACCTCAGCGGGTGCATCGCCATAAAGTCAACGACCACACCTTGCATAGATCTATCGTACCTCCTCTCCCGTCTCACGGGAACTCTGGGAGATAACTCCTCAGAACGATGTACCAGTGACTCCCTACTAGCTCCGACTGATCCTTGGTCAGCTAGTTGATCTATCTGATCCCCAAGAACGGAGGACCTATAATAAAACAAAAATTCTGATCAATTTCTGCTTTTCTCATTGTAATTCAAGCCTAAATATGCACTATGCCTAACAGATGTCAAACCTTGCTCTGATACCACCTAAATGTAGTTCCCCCTTATCGTAAGGTACGCACCGGGATGCCCGTGGGACATCCCAAGACATACCCTACAATAAGGGAGGCTACGAGCAGACAGTCACTACAGTACTCTCATGGCATCAGTAATAAAAGCCGCAATATAAGAATCACTAAATGAAAAAAAAAACCAAGATGCTTTCTCATTCATATCTTCAAATAAAATTATATACAAGTCCATCAGATTTCCACTGTCTAAATACATTACTCTAAGAGGAAACTGATACAAAAATCTAACTAGGTCATCCCCAAAACAATCCCAGCTGACCGACCTGTGACTTCTCTTGCGAACTAGCTCCACACGGCAGGAAAAGTCTATCTATGGAGCTAGGAGCCTAATCTATCGATCCTGAAAAATATAATGCAATTTTGGGTGAGTTCGCAAACTTAATGAGAAACCATCATAAATGGTTCGCTTAATTAATGCATTATGTAAATAGCGTACAGCATAACACAATAACACATTCGGAAATTATATAGCAATTTACAGATTCTCATGCAATCACAGAACTCAAAAATTTCGCAAAATCAGTTATCACAATTGTATCATTCACTCTTGCCTATTTCCCATTCACTGCATTCAATCCATCACAATGTGTATGAAATGCATATGTGACTCTTTCCCATTTTATTACAATGTTGTGACCGAGCGCTTAAACAGTAAACAATATTCAATAGACGCGTCTAGGGAGTAGGAGAGCCCTCTGGGTATGCACTAAACTCCCCTCGAGCTCGAGGCTCTTTTCAGTATCAGTGGCGACTCAGGTCACAACTATTATTATCCGTTTATGTATTTGTGTATGAAATGCAACATGTCCAATATAATCACAGTCACATTGACATTAACACCCATTTATCTCAATTTTTCAAAAATCATGTGGCGGTCGAGTCCGATTTATCAAAAGCAGACATATCGATCTTAATCATTCACATGCTCATACAATTCACAATCACAGACAGTTTACAAAACATTTAACAATCAAAAATTGAGGAACCAACTAGATTACTCACCTGTAACTTCTGAGCTACTGCCTGGAAGTCCCAGCAATATCCGTGGAATGACGATCCAACGGTGCCTCTATAACAGTCAAATAATTTCCCATTACTAGATGCTCAATCAGAAAGATTCAATGATGCACATGTCTTAAAGAAAAGATGTACAAAGCATATTCGTGACCTTCCCAGCGCTATAACCCCAATTATCAAGAAACTATCCTTAGGTTGAAATAGGAAACCTTACTCAACTTTCCTTCAATAATAGCGATCCTACTAATTTAAATTCGAACTTTCATTCTTCATATCAATTGTAGACCTCTTTCTCTAGTTCATAAAGAATCAAGAATCACCTCAATTGGAGGTCTATGCCATCAGTTATGACCCAAAAACCAAATTACATCAGTTTAGAACATCACCCTCGTCGCGGCGAAAGGACGCACGTCGCAGCGACACAAGGTTGCTCGTCGCGACATCTAACTAGCCGCTCATCGCGGCGAACCGCTCGTCGCGACCTGCGAGTTCCTGGTTCATCTTCTCTGATTCTCTTTTCACAATCCTCTCTCTAACATCAATCATAACTCACATGGAACTACCGCAATCTTTCACATTTAAACCCATAAATGCATTCAACTAACAATAGATAACATATAAGCCATTTACTTACCAATCAAGCCTTCAATCTTCAAACTCCCAAAAATCCTCCAACTCCTTTAACACCTACGGCTCTCTCATAAAAACCTCAAAATCTTCAACTTCTTTAGGGTTCAAGCTAGGCTTTACATAAGGAGAAGAAGCAAACAAGTAAACAACGAAAGATCACACACTAAGAGGAGGAAAGGAGAATCAATCGAAGGAGAAAAGATCGTGCCCTAGGATGGAGGAGAAATGCTTTTTCACCGAATTCAAAACCTAGACTACCAAAACTAGGTATTTGCCACTCATCCATTCCTCAACATATTAAAGCTCACTTTCTTTTCAATATCTTTCCTAGTCTAATCGTCCTCAAATTCCAATGATTTCACATTTTCATTCCTAAAATCAAGTATCTATTTTCCTCATTACCATTGGACATTTATGACAGTCCTATGAAGTCAATCAGTCCGTTATTCAGAAAATTTCCGGTCCAGACATTTTCTCCCAATTTGCCAGAAAAATTTCTAAGGGTCACTATCGACTGACAATCCCTCTAAAACAGTTCCAACTCAACTATTCAAACCCAATTATCTCAGAATTCATAAAACGCATCATATTCACAATAAAATGCCTGAAAATGTCATGAATGCATGTACCAATATGTGCATGTGCAAAATAACTCATTCCTCTTAAATTAGAGGCCAAAAGTATGCTCAATCAATAATATGCAATAAAAAACCTAACCCGACCTAATTTACCAATATAACCTTCCCATCGGTAATGGGATGTTACACTGTATGCCCACAGCACTTCGTCTAACTCATCCACCTAAGTCTTACGTCCGTCTAAGCGCTTCTTGAGTGCGTTCATTATCTTTTTGTTGGTGTTTTCTGCAAGACCGTTGCTTTGAGGATGAGCCACTAAAGTCAACTGGAGCCTTATCTTCAGTTGGTGACAGAAATCTTTGAACTTATCAATATCGAACTGCCGACCGTTTTCTATAACTAAGACCATAGGCATCCCAAAGTGGCTCAGTATGTTCTTGCATACGAAGTTTTCAATTTTCTATTCAGTGATTGTGGCAACCGCTTCTGCTTCTACCCATTTGGTGAAGTACTCAACTGCTACTATCAAAAACTTCTTCTGCCCAGGTCCGAGAGGAAAAGGACCTAGTATGTCCGTTCCCCATTAAGCGAAGGGGATGGGATGACTCACAATTTTTAGCTGCTCGGTCGGTTGATGGGACAAATTGTTGTTCCTCTGGCAGGCCTCACATCGGTTAACCTTTTCCTGACAATCTTTCTTCATTGTCGGCTAATAATACCCTTGTCTGATCAATTTGTGAGCCAACATTCTGCCTCCTAAGTGATTCCCGCACATTCCTTCATGAACCTCGGCCATTGCCCACTCTGCCTCTTCTTCGTTCAAGCAGCATAATAGCGGCTAGTCATAAGAACGCTTGTACAGGATGTCGTTAACGATCACATAGTCAGCAGCCTTTACCCTTAGTTTCTTAGCTCCCAGGGCTTCTGGCGGTTGTGTTCCCTTAAGGAGGTACTATTTGATTGGCTCCATCCAACTCGATCGTTCGGCATCTGTTTTGAGTTCTCTAACTTTCTGAATACTAGGTTGGTTTATCCGCTCGACCAAAATGTTATTCCTTGCATTTTGATCAGAAGCCATCTTGGAAAGCACGCCAGCCTGGGCATTTTGCGTCCTGTCTATCATGCTGACCGAGTATTCTTCAAAATTACTCAACTCTTGCTTCACTAATTCCAGGTACTTGATCATATTGTCTCCCTTTGCCTCATACTACCCGGTGACTTGACCGACCACTATTTGGCTATCGTTGTACACCTTCAAATATTTCACCTCCATCTCTCTTGCCAGCTGAAGACCGGCTAATAAGGCTTCGTATTCTGCCTCATTATTGGATGCCCTAAATTCTAACTGGAGGGCGTATTCCACCTTTTGTTCCTGGTGGGGGCTGATCAAGATCACTCCTGCTCCGCATCCCTTAACGTTGGACGATCCATCGACAAATAAACTCCAGGCAGGGCGTTGTTCGTTTTGTGGGGTAGATTGACTCATTTCTGCCACAAATTCTGCCAATACTTAGGCCTTGATCGTTGTCCGTGGTCTATAATGTATGTCAAACTCTCCCAGCTCTACCGCCCATTTTACTAACAGCCCAGAGGTTTCAGGCTTTTGAAGGCATTGCTTGAGAGGTTGATCGGTCCATACCTCGATTGTGTGACTCTGGAAGTAGGGCCTAAGTTTCCGTGCTGCGGTTATTAATGATAGGGTCAGTTTCTCAATAGGTGCATATCGCGCTTCTGACCTAGTCAAGACCTTACTGACGTAATAGATCGAGAATTGTTCATTTTCTTCTGATCGAACAAGAACTGCGCTGATCGCCCCGTCTGTTACTGCTAGATAAATGATTAACTTCTCACCTTCAACGGGGCTCTGCAAGATGGGCGGACTGGTCAGATGTTGCTTCAGATGCTGAAACGCCCTCTCGCATTCATCCGTCCATTGGAAATGAGTCACATCCGCCTTCCTTAAGGTTTTGAAAAATAGGAGGCACTTGTCCCCCATCCTAGAGACGAATCTGCTCAGAGAAACTATCTGCCCCATCAATATTTGAACGTCTTTCAGGCACCGTGGTGAGGGCATTTGAATGATAACGTCAATCTTTTCTGGGTTTACTTCAATTCCTCGTTGAGTAATCATGAATCCTAGGAATTTTCCAGATGCCACACAAAAGACGCATTTTTCAGGGTTCAACTTCATTTGGAATTTATTGAGAGTCAGGAAGACTTTTTTTAAGTCTTCCACATGCTCGGCAACCGTCTTGCTTTTGACTACCATATCATCCACATAAGCCTTTACTGTCCGATCGATCTGTTTCTTAAAAACTTCCATAACGAGTCGCTGGTAAGTTGCCCCTGCGTTTTTCAAACCAAAAGGCATTACTTGGTAGCAGTATGTGCCCTGGTCGGTTATAAAAGTTGTCTTTTCTTCGTCTTCAAGACTCATTTGTATCTGGTGATATCCAGAGAAAGCGTCCAAGAAACTGAGGAGCTCATGCCCTGATGTAGCGTCTACTAGCTGATCGATTTTTGGTAGGGGGAAGCTGTCCTTCGGGCATGCTTTGTTCAAGTTGGTGAAATCGATGCACATTCTCCATTTTTCGTTTTTCTTCTTCACCAGTACCACGTTCTCCAACCACTCAGGGTACTTGACTTCCCGGATGAACCCAACATCGAGTAATTTTCCTATCTCTTTCTCGATCACCTCCTGGCTTTCTTTGCTTTGTCACCGCTTCTTCTGTCTGACTGGCTTGCAGTCTTTCTGAATACCGAGAGATTGAGACGCTACTGCTTGAGAAATTCCAAGCATATCGCTCGGTACCCAGGCAAAGACCTATCTGTTCTCTATCAAGCAATTTGCGATCTCTTTGGCCAGCCCTTTTTTGAGGTCAGTTCTTAGATTCGTGAATTTGGATCGGTCTTCTTCGTCTAATATTATCTATTGCGTTTCTTCGGCAGGGTTCATCCTCTCAATTTTTTCGTCGGCTCTGACATCAAGGGAGCTTGTTAAAACTACCGTCCTATCAAGGGCCCTCGTTTCAGCTATGTAACATTCCCTAGAGATTCTTTGCTGACCCCTGACAAGACCGACTCCATGAGGTGTTGAGAATTTCATCGCATGATAGTAGGTGGAAACAATTGCTCTGAGGGCATTTTGAGTTGCTCTTCCAATTATTGCATTATATGCTCCGACAAAGAATTCAACATTCTTCTCTATTTGATGTGACTTTTGCCCGAATTTTACTTTCAAGAAGACCCGAGCGAATGGGTAGGCTAATGCTCCTATTACCCCTTTGATGGGTCCCTCTATTGGCAATAGTCGCTCTTCCGGTATCTCCATCTGCTTAAATGTGTCATAATAGAGCAGGTCGACCTAGCTACCTGTGTCAATCATGACCCGTTTTACCTCGCTACCATCCATATTCAAGGTGACCACTAATGCATCATCATGAGGACAACTGATACCCTCCAAATCAGATTCGTCGAACGAGATCACCCCTTCGTTTTGCCTCTTTTTCTTTGTTGCCAAGTCTTCAGCGACCTGCCTGGCATACCTCTTTCTTCCTCTGACAGTGGACCCTCCTGCTGCACTCCCACCAGAAATCATGTTTATGACTCTAACTGGTCGGTCATCTTGTTGACCAGCGTTTCTATTGCCTCTTGCCCTGGACTGTCTTCTCGTGTCGCGTCGGTCGTCTGAATTCCTGTTCTGCCTCACTCTTTCATTCGTATCGTTTTGTTTTCAAGGCCTTCGCTAGTTATCAGATCGACCGTTCCTACCCTCGTTATCTCATTCGGCATTTGTACCGTGCTTCAAAAATCTACCGAGCTTTTCTTTTTGAATAAGGGATTCGATTTCTCTCTTTAAATCCCAACAATCCTCCTTGTCATGACCTACGTCTCTATGGAAACGACAATATAGATTAGGATCCATCTTTTTTAGAGGAGTTTTCAACTTACTAGGTTCTCGGAGGGATTCCCCTTCTGCTCTCATGACTGTTAATACTTCTGCATATCGCCTATTGAGTAGGGTGAAGGATTCTCATCGTTGGTCCTTTCGGTTGGTCGGCTTCCTCCAACTAGATTGATCCTTCTGTCTCTTGTGTGAATCGTCTGTTCTGTCATTTGGTGAGTGGTCATCCGCCCTGCGTTTTGTGTTTTTCAATACTTCCTCGAGTTGAATATATTTATCTGCTTGATTTCTTATCTCTTGAATAGACCTGGGCTGATCGAGGGCCAGTGATTTTTTGAACTCTTCATCCCTTGTGTTACTCATAAGGACAACCAGCATGGACGAGCAGGTGAGGTCAGGGACTTCAATAGCCTCATTATTAAACTAAGCGATGAACTCCCGTAAACTTTCATTCCGTCCTTGGGTCAACTGCATCACTTCCAAGACGGTCTTCTGTGGCCGTTTACTTATGGCAAATTGGTTAAGGAATAGCGACTTAAAATCCTCAAAACAAGTGATGCAGCACGGAGGTAAACTGTTGAACCATCGTCGGGCTCCTTCTTGAAAGGCCGTACAAAAAGCCTTACATTGAATGGCATCAGGGATGCAATGTAGGTTCATCATCGATAGAAAATATTGAAGATAGTCGAGGGGGTCGGTCTTTCCAGTATATTTTTCGGGCATTGGAATCTTAGTATCGACCGCTGAAAGGCTATCTAGGATCTCCTGAGTGAAAGGTGAGCTGTATTGTGTTGATGGTTGATCCGGACGGGAATTCATAGCCATATTGATTCGATTGTCCACGATTTTTTCGAGAGTCTCAGCAGAATGGAGATCGACTATCGCACCCATCGGCCGAGCGGGGGTTTGCTGCTGTTCTGTTTGAGATTGTAAGATTTTTCGAATCAGTAGATCGGTCGCTTCCTGTATTTGTCTTTGGGTAAGAGGGATTTGTTGTGGAGGAGGGTTTGTGTTTATGGGGTATTGGATGTGAGGGTGTGAATTGTTTCCGACGTTATACTCTAGAGCTACGTTTTGTTCTTCTTGATCTCGGTTATGGGGTGGTGGTTGGTCATTCGGATGTAAGGATTGTGTTTGGTTATTTGGGTTTAACGAAGGTAGCTCGTCTACACTAGGGTTATGGGTGATAGGTGGTGGATGAGTCTAGAGATCATGATGCGCCGGTGGAAGGGCGGCGGCAGGTAATTGCAAACTCATTCGTTGCGGTCTGAGTCTTGACAACGCTTCTACATCTGGGTTTATTCTTTACCACCGACTTATCTGTGTATTCTCGGACGTGGTGCCTCGACGTCTGCCCCACGATGGGCACCAACCGGTTCACCGATTACATTGGGCCGGGGCGCCGTTGCTTGGATCCATGATCTTGATGAGCTTCAACCGGGAGAGACCTGCAAAGACAATAAGGCACACCGAGGGTTGATCGCCGGCTTGCCCCTCCGATACCTAAGTTAGCTCTTTGACGTAGGTTTACATGTTTATGAACAAGGAGAATCAGGGTTTTGAGAGTCGTACCTGCGTCGCGTGGAGATAATGATCTTATATAGTAAATACCTGACGTGTTTAATTCAACGTATCTGTCGTGTTTGACTCAACCTCATGGGAATGGGCCAATCGGCCCACTTGCCATCCTGGGGCTAGATCTGGGCCTAGCATGACCGATCCGACCATATAGGTTCCAAGTTCATTGCAACATTCATTAATTAGTATCAGAAGCTTTGTTGTGCCGAGTAATTACAATTTCATTCGTCCCCAATGAATGAGATATAAGGCTTGTGTTTGGCACATACCCCTTCTCCTTGACATCCATGAAAGTTTCCTACTTTACTATACTGAGTTAAAACACAAACCTGCACAAGTGAGAGATACAGAGAGATTGAAACGTTACAAAACCTATAAACAACTGGGAGGATATAGATTTTGACTCTTTCTATGTTATAATCAAGGATCGTATCGATGACATCTTGAACTATTAACAAATCTCCTCTGTCATTATGGTCTACTACAGTCACTACTTCCATTAAAAGAACTTCCAATGCTCAATCCTCCTCCTCTATTCTTTGGTAATCTCACTTCATCCCAAGTAATAATATCACTTCCAGATGATCTTAAACTACAAGAACTAATGAACAACTCTAGAACCAGAACCAAAACCAAAACCAAAATGCAGCTTCCTCTAAATATTCATTTCTTGTTCATGATTTAGATGACCTAATAACTGTCTATAAAGTTGAAGAAAGCGGTGTTCTTAAGGATATACAAAGTTGATGAGATTGAGCCGGTCGATTTATATAAAAATCGTAATAGAATTTGTTAGGGAAGAAGGAAAAGTACTATAAGCATTGTAGTTGACTTTGGGAAAGAAGAAGTAATATAAACCTTAGTGTGGGAATCTTACATGCATCATTGTGAATCCCATTTTAATAATGTTTTAAAAAAAATCGACATCGGCTAAAATAAATGCTACTCCTCAATTATTCCGTCCAGGAACTGTTTTAAGCATTTTTGTAAACATTAAAATTAATTTCAATATTTTGCAAACGTTAGAGTTTATTTTTAACGCTCCAGACGTTAAAATCCAACTAAAATTTTAGTTTGGAAGCTAAATTGTTCTCTTGCCCTTACCGTGTGCTCTAACTTGTATTTACCTTATTAAGTGATTTCATTTACTTGCTTCATAAATTTCATAAAAATTCTTATTGGTAGTTATTATGAAATGATAGTCGCTAATTTAACATGAATACAAGTACTTCAACACAACATAAATTGAAGCCATCCAAGTAGATTAGAAACTATCCTAACTAAATTACACTGCAAGGATTAGTGGCCCTTCAAGGCTAGAATACAGGGGACAAGGAACTCCAATAGAATAATACTTTGCCTGTTAAATATGCCCAAAATTTCAGTATTCCTCCACATTTAAAGACGCCGGGTGTGTACAAATATACTTGATGAAATTTCAGTTGGACTCTTTTTCACTCATTACAAATGCTTGAATAAGACTTTGAGCCGCATGAGTCTGCTCAGGGGTTCCTGATATTACTATCACAGTTTCTGTTGCTCCCGACTTTGGCTCGGTAATTGATATTTTTGCTTCCGAGAACTGAAATATCACTTAGGAATTGTTAAAATCGCCAACAAAGGTCTGTAAATAACCATATCCTTTTGATCTGTAAAAAATACTGGTGTTGTAATAATGCAACAGGAGGTAAACCCCATGGCTTAGGCGCTACGCAAAGACATTGGTGCCGCATATAAACAGGGAAGCTTTAAACATAAAAGGCACCAAATACGAATTTAGCATTCCTGATTAACACTTTTACGTCAGTGAACCATGTTGTCGTGTGCTTATTTTTCAGGTAAAAAACATGAACCGAACATATGAAAGCAGGTTGCTGCCCTGCCTCATTCTTTTGCCTAGATTCTATTAGCAAACACTTGGACTGTCAAAATAATGAGAATCAGAAGATTACCTGCCGAATTTGCTTCAAACTTGCACCATCTTCTCCATAAATTACAGGAACAAGAGTGCGAGGAACAACAACTTCAACAGTAGTACTTGTAATAATAGCTTGATGGTTTACCCTACATACAAAATTATAACCATAACAAAGGGATACAAGGTGACACTAAAGATGAATAGTTTAAAATGATGGATGATAGTAAAATGACAACGTTGGAAAAGAAATGATATATCACATACCCTCCAAATCCTGAAATTCTTCTTTGAGTGAGCCCACCAAATTCTGGCAAAGGCATCGGGGAGCCACTTTCAATAAGACCCTGCAAGTCAGCACATGAAGATGAAGAAAGAAAGTGGTATTTGATTCAATTAAAAACTAATCTCTTCTTAAACAGTTCACCTAATATAAGTCATTCTTAAACTAAGCTCATACCTGAGGACCCCAAGGCTTTCTTTCAGGTATAGGTGGAGGCATACCAGGTCTGTGAATACTATGCATGAAAGGAGGATGATCATTAAGGGAGTAGAATCCAGCACGTGGGGCTGGAACACCCATGCCATCAAAATTGTGAAACGAATGAAATGGAGGTGACAGCTCCCTCCTCCCTAAATATGGAGGGAACGGAGGCCCCTGATCTACAAAGGCAGGATTTAGAGGATGATCAATAGAAGGAAATAGATCACGGAAAAAGTGATGCCTCAGCCTGGTGGTTATCTGTAGAAGTGCCTCTTGAACTACTTCATACTCCCCATTTATCTGTCCAACGAACAAGAAATTATACAATCCAGAAGGTAACTGCATCTTATATGTTTTCTAAATCAAAATTCTGACGAGTTGTCATTCTTACTAAAAGCATCCTATTGAAAAGTAAAACATAGTCTAAGCACATAACTCAAACTGGTAGATTAAAATCCCAAAGTTGTCAAACTAAAGAATTGAGAACCAAGAGCTTTACCTGAACGACTTCTTCACCCTCTAAAGCACACTTTGGAATTTGATCCTTCCCTAATATTCGAATATAAGCCCCAGTTGAATTCCTCATCTCAGCAATTATAGAACCACCCTTTCCAAGGAGACAGCCTATTTGATTAGATGAAACAAGAAGTCTAGCTGTCACAGACTTCTCATTGCTATCAGGCATAGCTCTAAGTATCCTCGAGTGAACACGAAGAACTGCATCTTGTGAAGCTGATATCCTACCATCAGGGTGCTGCAGGAATTAATTGTTTCATAAGCCCCACTCACATTTGTAATAGAAGACTTAAATAATTTTTTATTGCTTGCAAGCAAGATAAGGGAGGCAAATCATACCGCAGGACCAGAAATAACAATAACACGGTCCTCAGAGTCAGGAACCCCTTCCATAACTTTAATCTCACAGCCCGTTTCTTGTTGAAAGGACTTTATTACTGCTCCTCCTTTCCCAATGATACCTCCTACCTTCTCAGCCAGACAAAGTACACGAAAGGTTAGTATCTCGGGGGCAGGGATTCTGCCTGGTATACCACTTTGATGAAAATCTCGAGGACCAGTGGCATAAGAAGTCCCTCGAGCTGTGTAAGAATGGGGAGGTGGTGGGTACACTTCTGGGTGGGGAACAGGATGACCAAAAGAATGAGATGAAGACCCTATGTAATTGGCAGGTGGGTTCTCCAAAAGCTGCTGAGAAACTAATTGAAGAGCTTTCTTGATTACATCAATGTTCCCTGTAATCTGCAGCATAATATGAAATGTTATCCCCTGTGATTCAGCCTTGCTAGAGCCTTAATCTACCAGGAAAAATGTCATTGGCAAAGAATTATGAGCAGAAAGGAAGATCAAGGACACCATAATTGTATTTGCTACCACCAATAGCTGTATGTAGGTAAACTAAAACTATGCACTTCACTTATGTACAAAACCCCATAGTTTTTATCCTACACTTTACATGTTTTGACAACAATTCGGTCAATGTCCCCCACAACTAAAATGCAAAAGATTTTGATTGAAACCCATGATGGAGAAACAATATCCAAGTACCTGAACTAGCTCATCTGAAGGTGATGCACATAGAGGAAGTTTATCCCTGGGAAGAATACGAATTTGTGTGCCACTTTCAGCTGACATTTGCTTAATTACACTACCACCCTTTCCCAGAAGGCAGCCAACTTGATTGGAGAGCACTAGTAACCGCAAAACAAATGTAGACGGCCTTTTAGTTTCCTCATCTACTCCATCAGTATCAGTCGATGTGTCAACCATTCGCTCAAAGACAAGTGACAAAGCCTTCTGCAGAGAATTAATTTCCCTTGGAGGCTTTGAGTCTTCACAAGAAGCTGTTTCTTTATCTTCGCCATCCTGTTTGCCATCCTTTTTACCATCACTTTGTTCGGATACATTTGCATCAACATCATTATCATCCTTGCACTGTTCTGCAACAATTTCTGTTTGTTTATCAAACGTAATAGCAACAACCCTCTCATCACACCCAGGGACGGTTTCCTCAACTCTGATCTTTGCTCCAGTTTCTTGACGAATTTGAGATATAACAGTACCACCTTTCCCAATGATACTGCCAGATCTTGAAGCGGGACAAAGTAGACGGAAGACTATACTACGACATTGGGTAGGGGAATTTATACCCGCTCTATTTTGTCGTTTCCCCTTCCCATTTGACTCTGTATGGTTCCAATCATGCGGTCTCTTAGTAGGAGTCAATGCAGAAGACATATTTCTTCAAAACCTGCTTAAAGAAATTTGTAGAACATTAAAACTTGAAAAATATTAACCTTACTCACATTCTTAGACTGGCCAAAGCCGTTCAAGACAAAGTTTCAAGACAAAGTATCAAAAGTATTGGAAACAGAAAAAGAAAAAAGGAACGCCAAAGATTCATAATATAAACAAAATATAACAATAATAATGCGTAACCCCGGAATCAAAACACTGAAGATAAGGCCATGCATTAGGGTATTAAATTTCCCAACGGTTAACATTTTTAATTCTGTATCTGAACACCTTTTTGGCATTTTCATTGGTATTCATAGGCTAAATTGACTGAGAGGTAATCTTCTGCTCTCATCTATTAACAATGCTTTCTATTCATCCCATGGAACATAAACAAAAATTGCAACTTTGAAGTGAAAACTACGTTACTGTAGGCTGAACAAAAGTAAACGTCTAAAAACAACATTCACATTAGCTAAAAACTGAGAGTTTCCCATTTCCCGCGCCTCCAAAAGAACATCAGAATTATGAAATGACTTGAGAGATAGAGATACAGAGGATCACCTCTGCAGTTACCAGAAGCAAAACAAAAGCACAGAGTAAATAACGAAGCATAATGATTCTCCTCGGTTGGTTTCCAGGCAACCAACTAATCAATCAAACTACAGATGAATTATTAAAAAAAATGATTAAAGAAACAATCTTGGGAAATTGCTATACAATCAACTTACGGGTATTCGTCGAATTGAAACGCGCCCGACACGAGCTGAAGAAGACAGCAACTGTCAAGTTTTAGAAGAGCTAGGTTTTTATATATGTTGGCAATTGTAAAGCCAACAAAGAGAGAGGATTGAACAGTATGCTTACGGGCGAGTTAACGTTAACGGAGACGGGATTCTATAAAAGTGTTGTAGCAGTAGTAGTCTTGAGCCCATTCACGGCCCAAAAAAACCTCTCAATGTTGTCCCACAATGCATTTCAAGCTAATGCAATATAAGCTCCTAACCTTCTCTTTAAAAATAAACAAATACTTTCAGACAGACTTAATATTCCATTCGAGCCTTAGTTAGCCTGCAATGAACCTTTACAAGGAAACTTCACTTACCATTAAATAAATTAAAATTATTACATATTTCTAAGGAAGAATTGTTCAAACTTATTAAAATATATTTTTAATTAATTGATATGAGAATTTGACAAGTTAATAAGGTTATATTATGAACTAATTTAAAAGAAAATGATGCACATTCAATCCTTGCATATGGTTTAAGATTGTTTGGAAAATTTAAGAGGATCAATTTTGAGTTTACTATTGACGGAGAATCAAGGCAAAGCCAATGAAAGCAATTGAAGAAGAGGCGAAGGTGAGTCCGTTGAAGAAGTAAGGAGATGACAATGATGTGAGTTTTCCTTATGTGAAAAGGATAGATGCATATTTGACTATATATATATACCCATATTTGATATTTAATAAATTTGTTATATATTTGGTACTTAACTCACTCTAAGTACATTTATATGTTATAATTGTCTTTATGGACCAAAAGAAGAAGAATTTGGATGAAAACATGGAATAAAACGAAGACTTGAAGCAGATTAAAGATACATGGTTGTGTCTGTGTCCATGTAAGCCTCAGTGCTTGTATAAAATTGCGAATTCTGGAGTTTTTAAATATACACAGTTGTGTATCAGATTGTGTATATCTCAAAAATCCTAAAATTTACAATAATAGGATATGTGGCAATATAGAAGAGTCGAGTTTTCTAGCATATGCGAAACGTGAAGAACGTAGAGAAGGAACAATTTTCACTAAGAAATCCAATAGATTATAACATTAAACTTCAAACTTGCAAGAGCATAAAAGGAGATTCAATGTTATGATTCTTTCTTTTTTTTCCTATTTATCTTTGATTTCATTTTCTATCATGTGTAACTAAACATGTTTAGTTTCTAAGTGTGATGAACCTAGTTGGGATAACATTATGTCTTGATTCTTTTATTTAATGCAATTATTTTGATTGATTTATTGTGATTCAATTATGAGTTTTATGCATGTTCTAATATCTTTGAAATATTAGTACATGATTTGATGTCATACCATTTAAATTGATAAATCCCTTGTTTGAATAGATCTACCATACTTGAAAGGAGTTCATTGCAAACCTAAAGATAAATCGACATAAATCCTCTAAATTAAGATCAAACCTAATACCAGAATTCATAAATCGATAATACAATGCTAGGAACTTTAACTAAAAAGATTTTGGTTAATCCACCTAGGGATTAGTTGTTAGTAGTCTCGAGAGAGTTACTAACATAAGATAAAAATTTCCATGGTCTAATAATCAACAAAATAATTACATGATAAAGAGTTAGTTAATTAATGATTTTTAAAGGGATTCATCACCTAGACACCAATCTTTGATATTGAGTTTTTAAAGCAATTTTCTTTGTTCTCTGTTCATTCATATTTTAATTGAATTGTTCAAGTATTATTTTTAATTAAAAACCAAAAATCCAACTCGTAGGCTAGATAATAGGAAAAAGCTAATTCTCAGTACTTACCATCTTTGTTGGATCGACCTGTACTTGCCTGTGCTAACTACAACTATGTCGTGCACTCACGATTAATTCAATATCGATATAATAAAAATTATCAACCAAGTTTTTGGCATCGCTGCCAAGGATGGTAATATTAGTAAAGCCTAGATTCTATTAATATAACCAATATTTTGTATTTATTATATTTTATTTTTCTTGTATCTTATTATATTCTTGGCTTATTCATTTAATTATCTTTTGAACTTTTCTACTTTGACTTTGAGTTTGTGACTTATTGTTAGGGTGTTAAGATTTAACGTCATAGCCACAACTCAAAGTGGATAGATGGAGCGGTTAGTACTCTTATGGGAGCTATAATGAATCTTCACAATATGTAATTTAAAATTATTGTATTTAATTATTTGATTTTTAACTTATAATTTCTAAATTTTAGTTCTTATTATAATAATAGTTACCTAAATAAAATAAGGGATTACAGTATTAGCACTTGTTAGGTGGTCTTCAAGGGAATAATAGCTTGAATTGGAAATATATACTATTTGGTGATTAGGTGCAATTTAAGTACATCAAATTTTTGTTGTTGGTGAGAACCTTAGTAATATTGAAACCAATAGGCCTTAGTTGCTTTAAATTATATTTTTTACTAATTAAATTTGTTATTTATTTTAATTTATGGTAATTCTCATCTATTTTTGTTATTGTTACTTTTGTGCATACGACATTTTAAAAGTTGTGAATTTTATATATTTCAAATTGAAAATTTTGTCACATAATATTATTAATTACAATTATAGACAAATCCATCTATTATCTTGAAGTAATATAATATTGATTAGAGTGTATGACTATCTAGTAAACTCTAATTTTATTACGCAATCAATTAATAAAAATGATAAGTGTTGTTGATTGAAATTAAATTTAAAACTATACTAAAGTAGAGTAAAAGTTGTTAAACATAAAACAAGACAATTAGTTAAGAAAGAAATCAAAAAAGGAATAACATTTAGATAAAATTTCCCCTAATATTATATTTGTATTCATGATTTTACAAATTTAGTCATTTGGACCTCTCAACTAGTTAAAGGTAAGGCAGCCTATTACTGAACCTTCCCAGATCTTGTGCCTCAATGAGATTTCTATTAGTTGTTGTTGTTGTTGATTTTACAAATATAGAAGGTTTTATAATTTGGATTAGTGAAAATTTCTAGTTTATGAATTGGTCTTTATCGAGTTACAACTACCTATTTTAAGTTGATTAATTGATGTCTTTATCTACCTAAAAACCTAAAAATATATTAAGATTTGTAATTTTCATAAAACATTTGGCCTTAACACTAGAAAGTTTATATAACCCTATCTACAACACTCTATACAACTTTTGAAATCAATATTATAATCTACTTATATGTAAGTTCTCTCAAAGCATTCATATGTAAATTCTAATCTGATTTATTCACTAACTTTAATTAAATCATCTTTAAGAACAATAAAAGATGTTTCTTAAAAATAAATCTACTATAAATAATGAAAATCACTTCATAACCAAGATAATATTAAAGTTCTCCTTATGTAGATGTTAAAAACTTCACTACTCATCATCTTTACACCAGTAAACATAAACAATAGGAAAAAAAATCAAAAGAGAGAGAGTTGTAGATGTTATCTTGATATTCCAATATGCTCTATTTTATTACAATGAATTTAATCTCCTTTGAAGCACCCCACTCCCGCATGATCCGAACCCGACATTGATAGTGATATCTGAGTCCGTACCTCGCGAAGGTGGCATACTAAAACACTCAATCATTCAGAAAATTGGTATAAAATTTCTTTTTTTGAATTACAAACACAATATGCAGAAATCGATATTAAATTGGGCCCACTTTTTATTCATAAATATTTTTAATCAACACAATATAATCAATAGAGTCTTCTATAGCCAATTAGGCTCCTTTCACAAAGACATAACACTTTAGTCATAAGGTCTTTACATTCTACCATAAAAGCCTTTGTATACCCATTGAACAAAATTTCAGAATACAATATTTATTTTTTATTTGAATTGGCGAAATACAATTTATACAATAAGAAAAACACTAATGCAGACGCCAATTGATCCCTACATTTTCTTTCACTCACATAAAACAGGTATACTCTCGTTGGCCTAACGGGGTATTCTTCTGATCCTAAAAAATAATTGCAAAGTTTGGGTGAGTTTTGCTAACTCAATGAGTGACCATCATCAATGACTCACCCAATCACATAACACTCCAAATAACATTCACATCAGTTCACATTTCACATGCAATGGATATCGATCTTATAATGCTATATACATAAGACTCACATTCGTTCTTATTGTTGTGATCGAGTGCTTATCATACATTTATACAAACACTAGTCTCAGTCAGAACATAACACTAGCCCATGGGGCTCAATCAGAACAGAATCACTGGCTCATAGGGCTCAGTTGGAACAGAATCACGGGCATAGCTCTACGTGCAGAATCAGAAATCACGAAGCGAGGCTCTACGTAGAAGCGCTTCATATTGGCAACTCAGGTTACAACTCCTTTATCTGAACATACATTTTATGAAATGCATCAATCACATTTGCACATATCATCAAACCGTAGTCCGGCATTCAACATTAAGTTAAGAATCACATTTTGCACACTTATTTCATCTTATTCACGTACAATGAGCACTTCAATATTTCTTTCATACAACATATTCATTGGATCTCCTGTCCGGAAACCAACACAGTCAAACACTTTCATATAATCATTCAGAAATTAATCAATATCAAAAGTCGAACAAAGCAAATAGTGGAATGAGACCATCTAGGTCTACTCACAGTGCACTTCGAAATAGCATTTGCTTCCAAATTCTGGATACGTCTGTATGCGAACGTTTATCCTGCACATCTCATTTATGCAATACACAATTCACACACGTTACAAAACTCATTTATGCACAATTAGTTATATGGACTATGTACAATGCATGTTCAATGACAATCCCGGGTACTTTAACAAACCTCTTATTTTATGCTCATTCTCATTTCATAACTTAATCATTCAAAAATTCGTTGAACAATAACCTCAATCCTTTGGTACTTTGACATCAATAACTCATCTACAAATTTTCCTATATATATATACCTGTATGCAACTAGTGAAGAGGAAAAACAAGGTATTTATATGCATATATCTATAATCACTATTAACTTTCGGTTTTAAAACTCAACATTTCCTCATCATTCCAAATTCATTTAAGCTCAACTTATCTCAACCAACTCATAATCTATAATCAATTTCTTTCCATAATCATCAAAGACAGAAAATCACATTCACACATAATATCTTCACATTTTTCGCATTTTCAACTTCAAAATCTAGTTTAACTCTATCCCATAACAGTTCAGTCATCAAATTCAAAGAAAATCATCATGTGCGGCACACTAAATCTCTTCACTCGTTTTTTGAAAAATAAGAATATCACTGTTCTTAACCATTTAGTAGTGAACTAACGATGCATGCTTCATTTCATACAAAATACATGATCATCACAAGCTTACTTGTTTGAAGCTCCAATATCTGAAAAATTACGTAACCCTAATCTCTCATGCAACCACATACATCAACTTGAAAGTTGACAGGGGGTTCAATTTTTCTTGGGGTAAACGAAAGAAATATCAAAATGGAAGTGACGGCAAACAGAGAAAAACAAGATTTAACTTTAGTGAATATTTAAATAAAAACTTTGTGTTGGAGAAAAACTAAAGAAAGAAGCTTCGGGAGAAGGAAAATGAAGGCTAGTCCAGTAACTTCTCTTTCAAGGTTATTAAAACTTAACTTTAAAACTAGGACACTTGTCCAATTCTTAGCCACTTATCCACTTCTAGACTTTTCCACTGACACCAAAATCACTTAATTTGGTTCAGTACTTCGGAAGATGTGCCTCAAACATTTTCGGGCTGTCATATTGCAAAACAATATACTATGCACAACTTCTGCTTAGAACTTAAATATCTTATAGACTGAATCAAAATTTTACTTCTTGAGACAATTTGTAGGCCTATATCTCTAGTTCTCTCCAAAGCAACAATCGTCTCATTTGGAATCCTACGAGTCTAGATATACTCAAAATACTGAAGTATTGTTCAGTGGAATAACCCTAGTTTATAAAACTTTAAGAGCACACTCACTGTATCTGTCCCATGTTTCTCACTCAATCTTTCTCAATTCATTTCAGATGGCTAAGATTTTTGGGTAGAGATGTAGGGAGATGTGTTACGAGTCCCATGGTTTAAGAATCAATTCATTTGGGTGTCTATAGAAGAAATTATGGCCGGCAAAAAAGACAGAAGAAGTAAAACTCAGAAGAAGCAAAACTTAGAAGAAGTAAAAACACAGAAGAAGACACGTCAACAAAGCACAGAAGAAGACATGTCAGCAAAACACAGAAGAATCAAAACCCAGAAGGAGCAAAACACAGAAGAAGACATGTCAGCAAAACATAAAAGAAGACACGTCAACAAAACACAGAAGAAGACGTGTCAGCAAAACACAGAAGAAGTGAAACTCAGAAGGAACAAAACACAGAAGATAAAAAGGCAGACGCTACAAAACACAGAAGATAAAAAAGGCAGACGATACAAAAGGCAGAAGATATAAAAGGCAGACGATACAAAAAGTAGAAGATACAAAAAGAAGACGATACAAAAGGCAAAAGATACAAAAGGCAGACGATACAAAAAGCAGAAGATACAAAAGGAAGACGATACAAAAGACAGAAGATACAAAAGGCACATAATACAAAACATAGAAGATACAAAAGGCAGACGATACAAAAGACAGAAGATACAAAAGGCAGACGATACAAAAGGAAGAAGATATAAAAGACAGACAATACAAAAGGCAGAAGATACAAAAGGCAGAAGATACAAAAGGCAGACGATACAAAAGGTAGAAGATACAAAAGGCAGACGATACAAAACACAGAAGAAACAAAACTAAGAAGAAGTGAAACTCGGAAGGAACAAAACACATAAGAAGTTCATGAATAGAAACACAGAAGACGTTCATGAACAGTAACACAGAAGAAGTTCATAAATAGTAACACAAAAGAAGCTCATGAATAGTAACACAGAAGAAGTTCATGAACACTAATACAGAAGAAGTTCATAAACAGTAACACAGAATAAGTTCATAAACAGTAACACTGAAGAAGCAAAACTAAGAAGAAGCAAAATTCAGAAGGAACAACTTCGCTTTCGAACATCTCCCCTTACAAGGACCCTAACTTTCAGCTCAGATGTCCAAGTTTTCATACTATACATTGTTGAAAAGATAAAAGGAAGATTTCTAACTTTCATAAAGGCCATTTACATGCAGATGTAAGTAATTCATCAACTTTCTTTCATAAATCCCCTACTCTAAAGGATTTATTCACTACTTACTTTTTGAAAACTCCAAAATCTTCAAGCCCTAATGTAACATCCCACCCCCGAATGGAAGGGTAAAGTAGTAAATTGGCATAGGATGAGAGTGATAGGGATTTCTTGGTATTGTTCAAGCATACTGGTACTAGTGAACAGCAAAATCTGTGCATATGAAATGACTGTACATGTATACATGATATTCCCGGTTTGCGTGCCTAAGACAATATAACTGAAAATGTTTATCTATGCACGTTGATGCAAATTGTCTACTGTTTTCCGCACACATGAGTGTAAATGAAAGAAAAAGGAAATGGCTCTGATCGAACGAATGTTTGAAAAAAAAATTTATACTGAGTTTCGACTGAGTGATGTAGCATGCCACTCTCACGGGGCACGGACTCGGATATCACCCTTGATGTCGGGTTCGGGTCACGCGGGAATGGGGTGTTACACCTAAACTCCATGCAATTTACGTACTTCACTCAGTTCTCACTTCATGACAAATTTTGAGACTCTTAAAGACAGAATGGAAATTCGATATTTTCATAAAAAATGTAGCCGCCATATGTTTTTAGTTTAATTTAAACAAGGATTCTTCTCCTTTGGATAACTAGAGAAAGAGTTATGGCTAACAAACCGAAGCACACTCAGTGAAAATTTTCCAGATCAACCACCACTTTTGTTTCCAAATCTTTCCTTATCACAACTCATACCCAGATCACTCTTTCAACTCCCTCTACTTCTCATTTCCAATAAAATCACATTTAAAAATAATCATACCCGAAAGTTTTCAATGAATACATGTACAATTATTTTTTATGTGCCAAAAAATCCACTATTCATATGTATGTGTATGCCATATTATGCATGAGCATGAAATGTGTTTCCTATTTCCTCAGCAATTACTTTCATCTATTGATTTTGTCTTAACATGGGTAATGGGATGCTACATCCTTCTTCCTTCGAAATGAGTGCAAAGTGTATATATAAGATCTTTTTTTTCCCTAATAGCTGACTCTAACTTTACATATATAGTGTATGTATAAGATCTTTTTCCCTAATAGCTAATGCCAACTCGAAAATTAAAATGATGAAAAACTCTCTTTATTTTAGGGTTTCAATATCTTAAAGCATTAATTTTCAACTATAAATATATTCTAGTATGCATCCATGTCCTAAGCCATGTAATTCATTGTTTTTCATTTAGGAGAAACAAAGAATTTGGTACACCCATATTCTAGGTTGTGCTCTTTATTGTTTCTTTTCATATATAGACATAAGCACTAACGTGTTCATATCTTAGGCCATGCTTCTGATCATTTCTCTAACTAGATTTATAGGAAAGATAAGGGCACTGATATGTCCGTGTCTCAGGCTATCTTTCTTTCTATTTCTTTAGTGTCATGTTGTAACATTTAAGTTTTGAATTTCTGCCTTCGTTCTCATTATATTCCATACCATACATATATACAATAACTACAGATGTGAAGAATTAGTGCAGATTGTCCTATAATCTTGTTGTAATAAGTGAGAGGAGTAAATTATGCTATTTAGAGATTTGCTATCCATGTAACAGATTCGGTTTGACTAGCTGGAGCTAAATATGGAAACCATATATTTGAATTATGCTAACAGTCCCCCCGTAAGCGAAGGATGCCTGACGAATAAGCATGAGCTTGTCACGTAAGAACTCAAAGCAGTCTCGAGGCAAAGGCTTCATCATGATATCAACAATTTGATCTTGAGAGCGCAAAAACTAAACCTGCAAGTGTTTTAGACCACCAGGTCTCGGATAAAATGAACATCCAGTTCAATATGATTTGTCTGAGCTTGAAACATGGGATTTGCAGCAAGGTACCTGGCATTAAGATTATCACACCACAAGAAGGGAGGAGAAGAGACCGAGACACCTAACTCCTGTAACAAAGACCGAATCCACAACAGTTCGACAGTGGCATTAGTGATACTTTTGTATTCGAACTTGGTGGAAGACCAAGCAATCGTGGGTTGCTTTTTAGCAGACCAAGAAACCAAATTAGCTCCTAAATACATGGTGTATCCACTTGTGGACCTTTTATCATCTAGGCACCCAGCCCAATCGACATCAGAGAACACTTGGAACATATTGTGTTTGGATAGACAGATTTGTAACCCAAAATGAAGAGTGCCTTTAATATACCGAAGGAGCCGCTTGACAGCTTTCCAGTGGGAGTTAGTTAGGGACTGAAGAAATTGGCACAATTTATTAACCGATAAGGCAATATCAGGCTGAGTGATAGTAGCATATTACAATGTCCCTACCACACTTCTGTAGGTTGTGGGGTCTGGAAGGACCAAACTAGCACTCTTGGAAAGAGGAGGAGAAGATAACATAGGAGTGGGTTGAGGGTTGCAATCAATCATGTTCTGCTTCTGTAGCAACTCAGTAAGATACTTATTTTGTGTGAGAAACAAGCTAGAAGCACCATGATGAACTTCAATGCCAAGGAAATAAGAAAGAGTACCGAGATCCCTGACTGCAAATTCTACACTAAGTTGACGAATTAAGCCATTCACAACAGCAAAGTAGGAGCTAGTAATGATAATATCATCAACATAGATCAGAAGAAATATTTTCACTTGCTGCTTGCTATAAACGAACAAGGTGGGATCAACTTTGGAGGCAAAAAAGCTATAATGGAGGAGGAAGGTGGATAACCAATGGAACCATGCCCGTGGGGCTTGTTTCAAGCCATAAAGAGATTTGTGAAGGTGACACTTGAAGCTGGGATGCTACAAATGTTCGAACCCTTTGGTTTGAGTCATGTATATCTCTTTATCAAGAGTTATGGAGAAATGCATTCGAGACATCTACCTGCCTCAAGGACCAGCCATAAGTCACAGCTAAGGAGAGAACAATCCGAATGGTAAAGGATTTGATCATCGGGCTGAAAATGTCAAGATAATCAACACCAAATTGTTGAGTGAAACCTTGTGTGACTAATTGAGCCTTAAGTTGCTCAACATTCCCATCTGGATTTGTTTTGACACGAAAAATCCATTTACTTCTAACAAAATTGGCATGAGGGGGTCGGGGAACCAAAGACCAGGTATTATTGCGAACAAGAGCATCAAACTCGAGCTGCATTGCAGCATGCTAGTCTGGGTGCTTGTGAGCTTGACGAAAAGAGGCAGGCTCCTGGACAGGATAGGGTTGTGCTTTAGCTACCATGGCACGGTGAGCCTTGTTCATTGTGGATGGCCGTAAGGTCATAGTATGAGTCCTTGAATGGTCAAGGGGAGGAGGTTGAGGAGGAACATTGAGTCGGGTTAAGTCCACGCATAACTGAATGCCAGCAGGATCAGAAACCGTGGGGGTGGAGGAGGGATGTGATGGTGGTTCTGCACTAGCTGAAGAGAAAGGAGGGTCGGCAAGCGAGGTAGGTGGAGGCAAAACATCTGAAATAACAGGATTAGTGGATAATGAAATGGGAAGATCAAGGTCAGGATGAGGATGTACCTGAGCAGATGGAGCCGTGACACAATACTGCAAGGCAGAGTAGGAGGGAGAATTTGAAGGAGTCACGGCTACTGTCAACCAAGGTATAGTGGCAAGAGAATTATCTGTATCATAATTGTGTAAAGTGGTAAAGGGAAATGTGGATTCATTGAATTGGACATGACGAGTAAGGTAAATTCGGCCAGAGCTAATGTTAAGACACTTATATCCCAAATGGTGATCACTATAACCTATGAAAACACATTGACAACTTCAAAAACTAAATTTGTGTTGATTATACGGGGGGAGGAGGGGATATACAGCATACCCAAAGACACGTAAAAAATTATAATCCGAGGTCTTATGATAGAGCATTTGAAATGGAGCGACATTATTGAGGAGACGAGAGGGCATACAATTAATCAAAAACATAGTTGTTTCCATAGCAAAATGCCAATATTTGAGAGGACACGAAGCATGTTTTAACAAGGTTAAACAAGTATCAATGACATGGTGAATTTTACGTTCAGACGAACCATTTTGTTCGTGTGTATGAGGACATGAAATACGATGAAAGATACTTGATTTTTGGAAGTGAGATACAAGGGCTTTGAATTCACCTCCACCATCACGCTAAAATTCACGAATTTGGGTGCCAATTTAATGCTCAACGAGAGCCTGAAACTGAGGAAACATATTTTTAATGTCTCTCTTATGACGTAAAACATATATCCAAGTGTATTTCGAGTAATTATCAATAAATAATAGAAAATAAGGGTGGTCATTGGAAGATAACAATGGTGCAAGTCCCCACAAATCCGAATGGACTAATTGAAGCGGTGTTGAGATAGAGTGATTAGTACTAGGTAGAGAAAGACGTGTAGATTTGCCATACAAGGAAGAATTACATTTATTGTGTGAAGCAACAATACAAGATAATGAAGAAGAAGCAACTATTTGACGACAAGTAGAAATACTGGGATGTACCAAGCGAGCATGCCATTGATCAAAAGATAATTTATTTTCCATAAATGCCATTGGAGTCGGTTGCACAGAGTCGCAAAACTTGTAGACTCCATCTTCAGCTCGGCCTTGTAACATTGGAGCCTTGGTACTCTGATCCTTCACAAGAAAATAAGTTAGGTGAAATTCAAAGAAACAATGATTATCTTTGGTGAATTGATTAACATAAAGCAATCGTTTGGTAATATTGGGAATATGAAGCATATTGGTAAATTTAAAGAGTTGATTTTAAGAAAGCAATGTGGAAGAACCAATATGTGAAATTGGTAAACCTTGACCATTACCCACAATGAGATTATCCAAACCTTTGTACTCTTCAACGATGCTCAACTAACTAAGGTCAGGTGTGATATGATTAGTAGTCGTGGTGTCAGGATGCCAAGAAGTGTTCGGATACTCTGAAAAATTGGCAGGGGGCACCTTGAAACTCAGAGGAATGAGCAGAGGAGTTAGGCAAGAGGCTAGGAGAGTTGTTGCGCGGATGAAAGGATGATAAGTTTGGTGGAGCATTATGACGACGTCGACATCGGTCAATAGTGTGGTTGCTATAGCCACAAATTTTGCAAGGACCATGTCTCCTGTTGTTGTTAAAATTGTTACTATAGCCTTGATAGCCCCACTGGTTGGTATTTTGGCTAGACGCAGCCCTAGGATTGAAGGTGGAGTGAGTCACATCAGCTAACGGTGTCTTGTTGCGAGTGCTATTAAGTAAAATCTCATGAGCCAACAATTACCTATGTAATTCATAGAAGTCAACCTGTCGTCCTTAAACCGATAGAGCATTGATGATGTTGTGATAATTAGGACCCAGATTTCGGTAGATAATGGCATTGAATTTAGAAGGACTTCAAAGCGCACCAGCGACAGCGAGTTCATCAGCCAAGAACTTGGCTTATTGAAGAAATTGGGCAACGATTTTATCATCCATGGTGAGTTCTTGAAGCTGCACGTGAAGTTGCAATTTTCGAGCATCCGAAATATAACCAAAGGCCTTCTTAAAGGCTTGCCAAATATCAAAGGAATTGCGAAGACCCATAATATAGGGGTAGACCTCTTCAGAGATTGAGGAAATCAACCAAGATTTGATCATTTGATCCTTTTGATACCAAGTGAAGAATTTGGGGTTGGGTTCTAAAATGTTGGTAGTGGGATTGGTCACGTGTTTTGGAGGAGTAGAGGTTGAACCATCAACAAAACTGGTGAGATTATAACATTTAAGAAGGGGGTTCAAATTGAGTTTTCCAAACAATGTAATTCTTTGGAGTAAGTTTGAGAGAAAAAGAAACAGATGGATGAGAATTGAAGGTAATATGACTGAAGGATTGCACGGGAACAATTGAGGAAGATGAGGAAGAAGATGAAGCTATAGTTTGGGCCATGTTTGGCTCTGATACCATGTAAAACTTAAGTTTTGAATTTCTATCGTTGTTCTCATTGTATTCCATACCATACATATATACAATAATTACAGATGTGAAGAATTACTGCAACTTGTCCTATAATCTTGTTGTAATACGTGAGAGGAGCAAATTATACTATTTAGAGATTTGTTATCTATGTAACAGATTTCAATTGACTAGCTGGAGCTAAATATAGAAACCATATATTTGAATTATCCTAACACATGTAACATGATTTCTTGTTTACTGTGCATACATCTATGTCTTCAAGCTTGAATTTTTAAGAAGAATACGAGCTGACACAAGGTTGTGTGTCAAGTTATGTTTTAGAGAAGATTATACTTTTTCCTTACTTTTTCTTATAAATCTGTTTAGTTTTTTGACAATTAAACTCATCTTCAAAGCAACATGTTTTCAATTACCTAAAATATAACATAAATATAATTAAACTAAGGTAATTTAAATATGACAATGTAGCAAAATGCTAGGAAATATATGCATGTTATGCGTACATCAAATGCCCAACACTTAGAATTTTGCTTACCCTTAAGTAAAGCAATTACAAAGACATAAACCTAAGCAAGCTTTAATTTTAGGAAGGTTAACAATTCAATCTACATAACCAACTATCACCATTAGTCTCTTAATTGTCTCGTTCAATATCCACCTAGATCTTCAGATAATTATATTAACTTATAGTTCAATCTCAACCTAAACTATCAAACTTTCGAATTTAATTCATCCTAGAAAAATTTACCTAATAAATGAACACAAAACAGTAAAAATGGTAAGCCAATAAGTATTTAACAAGTCATATTGAAAATAAATTAACAAGTCATATTGAAAATAAAATAATGTAACCTATTCATATAGATGTAGCATGGTCAACTAGGTTGGAATGTCATCATGACCTTTTAACGCGAAGGTAAATATCTTGTTACAAATACCTTTGGTTACTCAATCAAGTCACAATTTCAATTAACTACTAACACCACTCATAATTTTGACCTAATACTTAAATTAAAATCAATGAAACATAATTTATTTATGCTCAACTTTATTCACTTATTTAATTTAATTGTTTTAAATTTGTAGTTAATATGGACTAATTAGCCACTCAAGAAACTAAACTCTAAACTTAAAAGAAGTTAAAATCATATACTTGGCAGATTATTCAATTTAAACATCATTCTTAAGATTTCGTAATCAAATTTCAACTAAACTACTTATTAATGATTGTTTTATTAATCTAATACAATCAAATTACAAGGTAATCTCACGTCCATTGATCAACTTGCTTACATCAATGTTCAAGACTAATTTCCTATAATTGTAAATGACTAAGCTAAATATAAATGGGTCAATTCTTATAATAAGCTACGACTCAAAATAATCCATTCACTATACTAAAGTTGTACATTGTCCTTAATTAGAAAACATAAATCATATATAAGAAATGAAAGTACATAAAGGTGGAGAAGGATGAAAGAAAGTTAAGATCAATAATACTTCTTTAACTTTAGTTGTCGTTTTAATATTGAATTAAAATTTAATATTCATTAAGATTTAAATACTTGCATAAAAATAACCAACTAAACACAAGGAAAATGACAAATGAAAAGAAGCAAATAACTAAAATGGAAACAACGAAACAAATAAAAGAAACAAAACTAAACGAAAAGATTGGGTTGCCTCCTAATAAATGCTCCTTTAAAAGTCTTTTAGTTGGACTTCCTTCTTTCTTAGCCAGTGATCTTAAAGGGTGCATGCCTCCCTTACTTAATCAAGGTTGCTTTCTAAGTATCATTTTAGACTTTAATCATTCACCTTTAATGTTCTTGATCCCAAATGTGAGACCTTAACCACTCTATAAGAGAATAGTTCAATTATTATGGATTAAAAATGTAACAGTCGGTTTCTAAAACTTACTGAAGGTTAGAATGTTAGACTTTTGAGTCATATCATTTTAGAATTTATGAGGTGCATTTCATTTACATGCATAACATGAGCATATACACATATGAATGTTGATTTAGAAAACATTGCAAAGATAGTATATGCACTCAATTGACATATTTCAAGGTATGAAAGGTTTAAAATGATTATGATATGATTGTATATTGTTTATCTCTTGAATTTTGGTTTGATGGATTATATTTAGTAATTTGGAGTTAATTATTATAATTGGAAGAGTGATGAATTAAAATGTACATTTAGTATAAGAAAAATGTCAAGTGGTAAGACAAGTTGACATATAGAAAATTAAGATGACTAAGCCTATAAAATGAGTGACATTTGGCATAGAAAATTAAGTGACTAATGGCAACAATGATTCAGTGAAAAATGGCCTAGGATTTTGATGACATTTGGCAGCCACATACGAGGACATATAGCTTATCTCCTTGAATGACATGTTTACTTTTAAAATAAGAACACCTTGTACTAAAAGGCTTAAGCAAATGCAGAGTTACTCATCTTTCCTAAAGTTTATGCTGCGTGCTTTCTTCTCCTTTCCTCTCACATATCTGTGTTTTGCTTATGTAACATCCCGTTACCGATGTGATGGGCATATTGGTAATTCGGATTGGGTTAGAATTGAGTGCATTCATATTTTAAATTGCACATGCATTTAGCCTCTATATTTATAGATGAATGATTATTGTTGCACTAGCATATGCATGTACATGCATGTATGACATATTCCCGATATAATTGTGTGAATTGAAAATTTTGTGATTTTTGAATTGGAGTGAAAATTAAATTTTAGGGGTTTGAAAAATTGAGATTGGAGTATAGGATCCTGTATTTCATGTTTTTGAGGATTTATAAGAATTTTTAGAGTTATGGGTCCGGACTGGAAAAATGACCTAAAGGCTGAGTAATTGGATTCCGGTTCCGAAATTGATTGGCAATTGGCACGAGATAATTAGAGTTATGATTTTAGGATTTAATATTTATAGCCATTGAAAAATTTGGAAGAGATTAGAATAAGAATTGGATTTTTAGACCCTGAGAAGTGGGCATGTGGCAAATGAATTGCCAAACATGCCCTTAGCTTTAAATCCCTAGTATAAAACCCTTATCTTTTGAAATATTGCTTTCCACGATACCTTCCTCTTGCTTTTCTTCTTCTCCTCCATCGTGATCTTCATCTTGCTTGCTCTTTCCTTCCGTTTTCTTCTTGTTAAATTGCTCTTATCTTCATTTCTAACCTAACCCTAAGTTTTGTGTTGGAAAAGAAAAATGTTTGGTGTTTTTATGGGTGATTGCCTTGGGTATGCTTAGCTTGAGGGTTGGAGAATCTTGAGTGTTTTGAAGCTTTGCAAGGTTTAAAATCAAGTAAGTTATTGTTCTTTTAAGTATAGATGGTTTGATTTGATCATTGGTTAGAACTTATGATTGTTGAAAAATATATGAGTTTCGGATGATAGGGATTTGAGAATTTTCTTGATTTGATTTGGGTAATTGAGGGATAATTGATTTTAGATGGAATTAAGGTTAAGGGTTAGTAGTTTAGAGTTTATTGAGTTGTTTTGGAGTGTTTGTAAAGAGAAAAGATGGATTAAATGTTGACAGATCTGAGAAATCTGGGTTTCGGGCGTTTTTCTGGATTTGCACGTCGCGACGTGTGATGAACACGCCACGGCGAGCAAATCCCCTTCCGCACGTCGTGACGAGCAGAAGCGGGCACGCCGTGGGGAGAGCCGTCGCATACGCCGCGACGAAGGCGAAGGGTCTCGCCACGGCGAGCGATCTTGCACCGCGGCGAGGACGCCCTTTTTGCCGAAAGTGATTTAGGTTCTTTTGATCGATGATTTTGAGGTTTAATTCCAAATGAATTGGTTCTGGAGTGATTAAATTTAGAGACTAAGAATTGTGAATTTATAAGAATAGAATTTCTAAATTATTTTTGAAAGTTCTCATAATCGGATGGCAATTGAATAGTGAATGTGATTTATATTAGAGTGTGACTTTAGAGAGTTCAGAACTTAGTCAATTGAATTATGGTGTTAGGAATTGCTATCTTTTATAGTGAAAGAGTTGAATCGGAAAGAATCGGGAATAGTGTCGGAAATGTCATAAACATGTATAGTACGCAATTCATTCGTTGCACATGCAATATTGACTACTGAAATTGTGCAATTAGTAATGTTTATGTATTTTGATTGTTTTAGAGGCTCAAGTGGAGCGTCGATCTTCCGACGTAGCTGAGACTTCCCGACAATAGCTCGGAAGTTTAGAGGTGAGTAACCTAGTTGGTTCCTCAACCTTTATGTGATTAATTTTATGCACTTATGCCATGTGGAGATGAATGGAGGATTATGTGTGTTTGCTTTTGATTGATTTCGGACCATATGTGCCCGAAATATCTGGAATTTGATATAGAAGTGTTAATTGTGCATAATTGAAATTGAATTGGTTTTAATGCGAAATTGGATATACGGTGTTATGCTGTGACACAATCATTGTACACTGAAATATGTGCATTCATGCATAAAGCCATGATCAGATAATGACAGTTGTGATCGGTGCAGCCAACGTATTTCAGAGCTTTAATGTAACATCCCACCCCCTACTGGAAGGGTAGAATAGTAAATTGGCATAGGATGTACTAGATTGGGATTTCATGGGACTGCTCATGCATAATAGGATTGCTACATAGTCACAATTGTGCACATGAACTTACTGTGCATGCATACATGATATTCCCGATTTGCATGCCTAAGACAATTTTATTAGGATTAATGTGGTTAATGGGTTTGAAAAATTATTCTGAGTGCGCCATAAATTGTTTTCTATTTTAAGGGATTTTTAGAAATTTTTCTGGAATTTTCCGGAGAAAATTCCAGGATCGGAAAAATCGTCAAGCGACCAACCGGTTGATTTTTGGTAGCGAAAATTTCTATCCAATGACACTACAATATTGGGTATAGTATTTTGAGATTGAAATGAGGGCCATTGGACTTGAATGGGTCAAATTTCACATTAGGGTTCTTAAAAATCCTATTACATGTTTTGTCTTTTTCTTATTTTGTTTTTTTTCCTACAAATGCCAAGGGTCCTAAAGTGTTTTCATGCTTTTGTCTTGTTTCTACCTATATGATACGGAAATTTCATTGACAAAAGACCATGTGTCTTGCTTTTTCCTTGCTTTTTCCATCCTCGTCCGAAAACCACTCTTATTCTCCCATCTCCATCGAAATTTCTTCTTTTCCCTAGCTCCCTTGCTTCTTCTTTATGCACACCCAAGACCAAGCTTAAGCCTTGAGTGGATGATGATGTTGTGGGTGGAAAGTGAGGATTAGAAAGTGGAGAAAGTGGAGGGGTTGGTGTAGTTGTGAAGGGGGAAAAGCTTAAGAAGGTAAGTGTTCTAATTAAGCTTTAAATGAAGTGTTAATGATATTTTAGTTAAATGCCATGGTAGTTAGAAGCATCTAATGGGAATTATGGTGTTATTATTAAGCTTATTGATGCATTACTTTGATGAGAAATATAGTGTAAATTAATGGGTATAAATGTATCGTATGTTAGGATAATGAATGGTTATGGTTGAATTTGGTTTTTGTTTGATTTTGGTTGCATATTGATGATTAATTTTGCATGGAAATGTAAGAGGTTAGTGCTGCCACATTTTGACCATTGATCTAAGCTCATGTATGAATGACCTAGGTACTGATTTTGTGTCCAATTGAGATGCTTATGGTAGTAGAATTTGAATTGGCATGATAGGAAGTGTATTGAGAAGTAAAGCTGGAAATTTAGGGTTTTAACCAATTGTACTGTAGTGAACATAACTATTTGTGTAGGTGAGAAAATGAGGTGAGGTTTGTGCCCAATGAAACTTTGGTTTGTTGGCTACATTTTTGTGTGAAATAGGTATTGTCTAATTGTAACTCTAAGAGGTTGAAATTTGTCTTGGAAAGTTGCTGCTGGGACTTGTGTGAACAGTAACCGAGACATAGAACCTAGAGTTTTGCTGATTTTTCTAAATTAATTGATATAGAATTAGGAAAAATGGTCTTCATGAGAGTTGAAGCCTACATTGTTAGATTTCCATTGCCACTGATCTTGTAATTTTTCGATCTGTATATTGGGAGATATGCATTGTGAAATATCGACTGATTTTGAGCATCTGAGTGAAACCTAGCTGAAATGACAGTTTTGTGAACATTCTGATTGGAAGCAAATTTTAGTAATTTTTTTGAATTGAATTGGCTTGAGTGATCTCCGGAGAGTTGTATAGGAATCGATTATCTTGAAAATGGTATATAGCATGCTATTTTTAGATACCAGAATTGGGACTTATACTTTTTCAAAGATTGGACTGAAGTTAGGTCATGAAATCACGATCGAGGCAGTAACTTGCAAGACTGTTTTAAATTGGGTAATGATAGAATTTGATTCTGAGGCCTTCATGAGAAGTGTAGTACTATGTTTTATCTTTTCATGGGTATAAAGTATGCAATTTTTCTACATTTTTACAAGGAGTTATACTATTTGAAAAATCACTGTCCAATTTGAGTACTTTCAGGGGCAGCAGCTTTCACTGAATTGTTTGACCTAGTTAGCTATTGAATTTGAATTTAGACTGTTCATAAAAGTTGTAGATCACATTGTGATCTTGATGAGCATATTTATTCTGTAATTTTTGACTAAGGAAATGAGAAGTTATTGAATTTACAAAATACTACACTGGTTAGGAACTTATTGACTGGACAGAAACTTGGACTGGCTTTTTGGCACCCTTAGAGGTGAATTTGGCTTTTGTGTTCTTCATGAACATTGTAGATCTCTCTTTTCTCTATGAAATAGATACTAAGTTTGTCCAATTTGGAGTTCAGAGTAAAGAGTTATGACCTAGGCAAGTTGGGAAGTCGATCCAATTAGGCACTGTAGACGTCCTAGTCGACTACAACATGTTCTAGTCGACTAGGACATGTATTTTTGCTGAACTGACTTCCATCCACTCTTTTGCTTATAACTTTTCTGTCCGACGTTCGATTGACCTGATTCTTGAGGCATCGGATTCGTAAAATATTGAATTTCATTTCATGGAAAATTGGAAATTTTGGACGGAAAATTGACGGGTGTCTGGGAAATAGGTATTGCATTACTGTTTTATTTAATTGAGAATTGGGAACCTATAGAGGTCCAAATTGAGCGCCGTCAGCGCCATTGAATTTCTAATTTTTCTACGAATTTTATTGTTAGAAAAAAATTGGATTAAGGCCGGGAATATCATGAACATGCATTGTCCTTATTCTATATTTGTGCAGAAATGGGAATCCGTATGCAAAGTGATTAATGTGTGCATATGACATAAATTGGCAGTGCAGGATAAATGTCCGCACTCAGGCGTTCCCAGAAATTGGAAACCAATGCAAATCTGGAGCGTACTGTGAGTAACCTAGTTGGTTTCTCAAATTTCTGATTTTCTAAATGCTCTATGTGAACTACTTGCCACTGTGAATTACATGATTACTGCAATGTATAGGATCGACTTGCATGTCTTTACTGTACTGGATTGGATTACTGCATGATCCTGGAAATTGAACTACTGGGCTTCTATAGCCATACCACTGAACTACTGAACATTTCACTGCATGCATAAATGCATGAACAGATAATGAACGTTGTGACCCAAGTCGCGAGTATTACTGAAATGAGCTTCGAGCTCTAACACTTTATCTTGGCCGCCATGAGCTCGAGGGATTTATCCTCGACGCGTCCTGCGAAATCTTGATTGGCGCTTGGGCACAACACTGAATAACTGGAAAAGAGTCACATATGCATCGTGATTGCATGAGTAACTGTTTTGTGATAATGACTGATTATGTGACGGCATGATTTACTGTAAATGGCTCTATGATACTGCAAATTGTTACATGTTATGTGTTAATTGAATACTGTCGTGCTGTACACAATATGCGTAATGCATGATTTGAGTGAACCATCGATGATGGTTTTTCACTGAGTTTGCAAAAACTCACCAAAATTTTGCATCTATTTTTCAGGTCTTGAAGAATACCCCGTTTGACACGGGAGTATGTCTACTGTAGGCAAGTGAAGGATAGAGGTCGGGATCAGTTTTCGTCTGCATTAGTGTCTAATAGAATTGTATTCCAAAATGACTAATTCTATTTGTAATGGGCCAATGTGGTTCTGTTTTGTACATAAAATGGTTATTGTAATTTATGGTTGACTATTTGTAATAACTAAAATTGATTGTATTAACTGAAAATGTTTATCTATGCACGTGGATGCAAATTGTCTACTGTTTTCCGCGCACATGAGTGTAAATAAAAGAAAAAAGAAATGGCTCTGATGGAATGAATGTTTGAATAAATAAATAAATAAGTTTTTACTGAGATCTACTGACTGATATAGTACGCCACCCTCATGGGGCACGAACTCGGATATCACCAACAATGTCGAGTTCGGGTCACTCGAGAGTGGGGTGTTACATTTAGGTGGTATCAGAGCCCAGTAGTACGTAATGTATCTAGGCACAGTCTGAAACATAGGTTGCATGCATTTGAGTCGTGTCGTTGCAGACCGTGGCAACTGATCCCTAGTCTGAGTTGCACGAGTAGAAATCCTACGTGTGCATATGTGTCAAGTGACTACGTGAGAGAAAAGTGAGACTGTATTACAGTGTAAATCCCTGAAAGTGTATAAGCAATTAGGAAAGGAAAAAGGAAAAAGGGGATAAGGGGATTGATATTGTATTATGGTTAGAAACCCTCGTCTGTAATAGTAGTATGATTGTGTTGGCCTAGACTGAGTAAGGAAAGAAGTGATATCACAATGAATTCTCGGATTAAAATGGCAAGATTTGTGGTGACAGAAAAACGAATATGTCTAGAACTTGGAGAGGTCCACTGGAGATATGAGAAGCATACTGGTTATAGTAGGCCTAAGTGTGATTAAAAGTCTGGGATGACGAAGTAATTAGAGCTCTGACTGTATATGCGATGAAATGGGAAACATTGGAACTGAGTAAAACGTAGATGATCCGATCAGGCAGATATTGAGTCACTGCATTTGTGTTTGATATTAGTAGATATCATAGGTAGACGAAGATAGCGAGATTGTAATAAGGTCAATATTGTACCGTAACGATCTACCTAGAACTGAAAGAACTGAAAGAGCAAAGTGCCTAGTAGGGTAAGAAAAAGTAGAAATGGTGAGATAAAAGTGTACCGATAAACTGAAATGAACTCGTGAAACGGTTATGATTATGAGCGCATAAGCTTGAGATTGAAATGGGTATGCGAATATTGTGCTAAGAGTTTGGAAATCAGTATAATAAGATCGTAAGGAAAAAGACAGACTGACACTTTTCTACTGATTGTGTATCAGGAAATTCTGAATTGGTTGAAAAGATGTATATGGACACAGAAATGGTAATTGGATGGGTGAATAGATAGAGATACAATGGAGTTGCATCAACGATTTTGTCATGTTTTGGGGACTGTGAATACCCTATTATAGATTGTTTGAGGATACTAAAGAGATACGTAGTAATAATGAGATGACATTGTATAAGCCAAGTGGATATGACCTTAAAAAGATTAAGCTGATACATGAATGATATGGGAATGAAACTAGGGAAATGAAAAAAAAAAGAAAAAAAAAGAAAGAAACAATGATAGTGATATATGATATGAAAAGAGTTGTCACATTTAAGTCGATTTACCGTTGGGAGTATCTATTAGACAGTAAAGTTGATCATGATTAATGAAACGTAAGTGAAAGATACATCGAAATAACAGAGGAGATGATCGGTGAATGGCTATAAGTGTAAAGTTCATAATGGGTTAAAGTAAGACATAGGAGGACTGAATGCACCTGTATGAGAGGAAATAAAGAATGATTATGGCATAAGTCCTTTATTCGAGGATTAGCATAAACGGAAAGGATTTTATGGAAGTCTGAATTGTATAGGTTATTAATTGGTTTCCGGATAAAATGGAAAAAAAAAGTTCTGCTGAGGTGTAGATTACTGAATAAGTGTTAAAGAAAGTGTTTAGGTGACTGTCACACGGAATCTTAATGCAAGAAAGTTCTGATCTTTAAATTATGGCATAAAATTGTTCTGACTGAGATAGTGCGTAGAGTTAAAGCAATTAGGGACACTAATTGGCTGATGAGACTTTCGTGAACAGTATAAAGATGGTAGCAAGACTAATGGTCAAACGAAAAGAAGTATGGACGAAAGCAAAAGTGAAATTGAGGTTATCTGCACTGTGTGTACGAAAATGTAAAGTATCCAATAACATGAGTGGAATTTTAATTTAAGGTGATCCTATTGCAATGTGAAGTGAATAGAGCTCCATATGTGATGCAAAACTGTTGGGAAATCTAGATTTGAAGCTACGAATAAAATAGTCCCAAACTGTGAAATGGAATACTCAAATGAAGTGGAATTGATGGAAGTCCAAGTACGGATGACTAGGTATTGGCATACATCGATGTGAATGACAGGAAATCAATTGAAAGGAGAAAATGAATAGAGACAAGAAGTCCTAAAGGAAAACTGACAATGACGTGATATAGTGTTATCTTCATAAAGGGATTGTAAATACGCTAATTATGGACTGAATGAATTGAATGATGTTTGGTGATGTATGGGAAAGTTCAAGAGGGAATGATGCGAAGTAAGCAAATGGTAGTGACTATGATTATCGACGGAATGCGTTTGAAAGTGTTTAACAGTGAAAAGTAAAAGAATAATGGAGGAATTTGATACTGATGATGAGCATACCCTTGAAGAGGAGGGCAGTGTGAGATGAACTGAGACATTATGTTCAAACAGTATTAGATAAATTGAATTGACTTTTGATAAATGGTATTGGTGTTATGATCGAAATTGTTTAAAGTCTTGGAGACTTTAGATTCCTATAAGGATACACTGTGCTTATTCGAGGAAAAAGACGGGCATAAATGACTACTGAAATAAACAGACAATTCTGACTACTAAGCTCAAATAGTGAACAGATAATGCTGCAATGAACAGATCAATTACATATATTAGGATTTTCAAAGAATGTCAAGTAGATTATGGGTAATTGTGAAGTGTTTCTGGAAAATTGAAGTTGTAGATCTAGTGATAAGAAAAGTTAAGAGTGCAAGAGTTAAAGTGGTGAGTCTTATGAGGAGTTTGAATATGCGAATGATATTGGAAAAACAATATTGAACGATTCAAAGAAAAAGTATTGGTACCCGACAAAAAGTGATGGAACAAGAAAGTGAACAGTCGAAGTTAGACATTCTAGTAAGCATACGCGAAAAGTGAAATTGAATAACTATGGCTATAGAATGAAGTGATTATAGATTCAAGTGCTTATAGGCTTGAATGTTCAACAGGAAAAATGCTTAAGTGGTTTGGGTTTCACAGGATTTTGATCGTGTTATAGAGTTCGATTCTTCAGAAGATACACTTTGCTACATCAGATAATTGCCTAACGGAAGTCAAAGACCACAATGAATTTGAGACTGTGTTGATTGAAACAAAGGAAAGTGACATAGAAAAACAGCATGGGTTAGCTAAAGTGGATCAGGATCGGATAAGTGAAACAGAATAAAATGCATATCTGAGATAGAGTGCGCGAACACTATAAAACAGTGAATTGTCTAAGGAGAATTGAATTTGAACAGAGAGTTGGTGGGATATAAAGAATGACCGCATTAGGTAAAGTATCACTGGTTATAGTGAAATGGAACTAAATGTCATTGTATTGGTACCAAAGGAATGTGAGGGATGAGATAAAGGAGGTTATGATACGTATCACCTTGAAAGGATGTCTGGAATACGTGTTAGTCTGCATGTTCTAGAGAAAAAGTATTGGATTGATAACGGGTTCGGAAATAAGGAATTGAGTCATAGCATCGGAGCCAAAGTTAATGGCTACTCCGAAAATGGCAAGTGAAATAGTATGATAGTAAGGTCACCAACTGACAGCCTTGTTACCTTCGTCTATTGTGATGAGTGTTAATGAATTGGCCAAATAAGAGACTGGATAACTGACTGAATGTGGTTACTGTAATCTTAAGTGGACAAATGTATGGAATTTGTATCGACATTTGATACTGTCATAGTGAATCGTTGACTGAGAATTTCGAGGACGAAATTTTTATAAGGAGGGGGAAATTGTAACATCCCACCCCCTACTAGAAGGGTAGAATAGTAAATTGACATAGGATGTGCTAGATTGGGATTTCATGGGACTGCTCATGTATAATAGGATTGCTACATAGTCACAATTGTGCACATGAACTTACTGTGCATGCATACACGATATTCCCGATTTGCGTGCCTAAGACAATTTTATTGGGAATAACGTGGTTAATGGGTTTGAAAAATTATTCTGAGTGCGCCATAAATTGTTTTCTATTTTAAGGGTTTTTAGGAATTTTCTGGAATTTTCCGGAGAAAATTCCCGGACCGGAAAAATCGTCAAGCGGCGAACCGGTTGATTTTCGGTAGCGAAAATTTCTATCCAATGGCACTACAATATTGGGTATATTATTTTGAGATTGAAATGAGTGCCATTGGACTTGAATGGGTCAAATTTCACATTAGGGTTCTTAAAAATCCTATTACATGTTTTGTCTTTTTCTTATTTTGTTTTTTTCCTACAAATGACAAGTGTCCTAAAGTGTTTTCATGCTTTTGTCTTGTTTCTACCTATATGATACGGAAATTTCATTGACAAAAGACCATGTGTCTTGCTTTTTCCTTGCTTTTTCCATCCTCGTCCGAAAACCACTCTTATTCTCCCATCTCCATCGAAATTTCTTCTTTTCCCTAGCTCCCTTACTTCTTCTTTATGCACACCCAAGACCAAGCTTAAGCCTTGAGTGGATGATAATGTTGTGGGTGGAAAGTGAGGATTAGAAAGTGGAGAAAGTGGAGAGGATGGTGTAGTTGTGAAGGGGGAAAAGCTTAAGAAGGTAAGTGTTCTAGTTAAGCTTTAAATGAAGTGTTAATGATGTTTTAGTTAAATGCCATGGTAGTTAGAAGCATCTAATGGGAATTGTGGTGTTATTATTAAGCTTATTGATGCATTACTTTGATGAGAAATATAGTGTAAATTAATGGGTATAAATGTATGGTATGTTAGGATAATGAATGGTTATGGTTGAATTTGGTTTTAGTTTGATTTTGATTGCATATTGATGATTAATTTTGCATGGAAAGGTAAGAGGTTAGTGCTGCCACATTTTGACCATTGATCTAAGCTCATGTATGAATGACCTAGGTACTGATTTTGTGTCAAATTGAGATGCTTATGGTAGTAGAATTTGAATTGGCATGATAGGAAGTGTATTGAGAAGTAAAGCTGGAAATTTAGGGTTTTAACCAATTGTACTGTAGTGAGCATAACTAATTGTGTAGGTGAGAAAATGAGGTGAGGTTTGTGTGCAATGAAACTTTGGTTTGTTGGCTACAGTTTTGTGTGAAATAGGTATTGTCTAATTGTAACTCTAAGAGGTTGAAATTTGGCTTGGAAAGTTGCTGCTGGGACTTGTGTGAACAGTAACCGAGACATAGAACCTAGAGTTTTACTGATTTTTCTAAATTAATTGATATGGAATTAGGGAAAATGGTCTTCATGAGAGTTGAAGCCTACATTGTTAACTTTCCATTGCCACTAATCTTGTAATTTTTCGATCTGTATATTGGGAGATATGCATTGTGAAATATCGACTGATTTTGAGCATCTGAGTGAAACCTAGCTGAAATGACAGTTTTGTGAACATTCTGATTGGAAGCAAATTTTAGTAATTTTTTTTAATTGAATTGGCTTGAGTGATCTTCCGGAGAGTTGTATAGGAATCAATTATCTTGAAAATGATATATAGCACGCTATTTTTAGATACCATAATTGGGACTTATACTTTTTCAAAGATTGGACTGAAGTTAGGTCATGGGCTGCTAATCAGGGCAGTAACTTGCAAGACTGTTTTAAATTTGGTAATGATAGAATTTGATTCTGAGGCCTTCATGAGAAGTGTAGTACTATGTTTTATCTTTTCATGGGTATAAAGTATGCAATTTTTTGACATTTTTACAAGGAGTTATACTGTTTGAAAAATCACTGTCCAATTTGAGTACTTTCAGGGGCAGCAGCTTTCACTGAATTGTTTGACCTAGTTAGCTATTGAATTTGAATTTAGACTGTTCATGAAAGTTGTAGATCACATTGTGATCTTGATGAGCATATTTATTCTGTAATTTTCGATTAGGGAAATGAGAAGTTATTGAATTTACAAAATACTGCACTGGTTAGGAACTTATTGACTGGACAGAAACTTGGACTGGCTTTTTGACACCCTTAGAGGTGAATTTGGCTTTTGTGTTCTTCATGAACATTGTAGATCTCTCTTTTCTCTATGAAATAGATACTAAGTTTGTCTAATTTGGAGTTCAGAGTAAAGAGTTATGATCTAGGCAAGTTGGGAAGTCGATCCAATTAGGCATTGTAGACGTCGTAGTCGACTACAACATGTTCTAGTCGACTAGGACATGTATTTTTGTTGAACTAACTTCCCTCCACTCTTTTGCTTATAACTTTTCCGTCCGACGTCCGATTGACTTGATTCTTGAGGCATCGGATTCGTGAAACATTGAATTTCATTTCATGGAAAATTGGGAATTTTGAACGGAAAATTGACGGGTGTCTGGGAAATAGGTATTGGATTACTGTTTTATTTAATTGAGAATTGGGAACCTATAGAGGTCCAAATTGAGCGCCGTCAGCGCCATTGAATTTCTAATTTTTCTACGAATTTTATTGTTAGAAAAAAATTGGATTAAGGTCGGGAATATCATGAACATGCATTGTCCTTATTCTATATTTGTGCAGAAATGGGAATCCGTATGCAAAGTGATTAATGTGTGCATATGACATAAATTGGCAGTGCAGGATAAATGTCCGCACTCAGGCGTTCCCAGAAATTAGAAACCAATGCAAATCTGGAGCGTACTGTGAGTAACCTAGTTGGTTTCTCAAATTTCTGATTGTCTAAATGCTCTATGTGAACTACTTGCCACTGTGAATTGCATGATTACTGCAATGTATAGGATCGACTTGCATGTCTTTACTGTACTGGATTGGATTACTACATGATCCTGGAAATTGAACTATTGGGCTTCTATAGCCATACTACTGAACTATTGAACATTTCACTGCATGCATAAATGCATGAACAGATAATGAACGTTGTGACCCAAGTCGCGAGTATTACTGAAATGAGCTTCGAGCTCTAACACTGTACTGACAGGGCCATGAGCCCGAGGGGATTTATCCCTGACGCGTCCACACTGAATACTGACTGAGCGCTTGGGCACAACACTGAATAACTGGAAAAGAGTCACATATGCATCGTGATTGCATGAGTAACTGTTTTGTGATAATTACCGATTATGTGACGGCATGATTTACTGTAAATGGCTCTATGATACTGCAAATTGTTACATGTTATGTGTTAATTGAATACTATCGTGCTGTACACCATATGCGTAATGCATGATTTGAGTGAACCATCGATGATGGTTTCTCACTGAGTTCGCAAAAACTCACCAAAATTTTGCATCTATTTTTCAGGTCTTGAAGAATACCCCGTTTGACACGGGAGTATGTCTACTGTAGGCAAGTGAAGGATAGAGGTCGGGATCAGTTTTCGTCTGCATTAGTGTCCAATAGAATTGTATTCCAAAATGACTAATTGTATTTGTAATGGGCCAATGTGGTTCTATTTTGTACATAAAATGGTTATTGTAATTTATGGTTGACTATTTGTAATAACTGAAACTGATTGTATTAACTAAAAATGTTTATCTATGCACGTGGATGCAAATTGTCTACTGTTTTCCGCGCACATGAGTGTAAATAAAAGAGAAAGGAAATGGCTCTGATGGAATGAATGTTTGAATAAATAAATAAAAAAGTTTTTACTGAGATCTACTGACTGATGTAGTACGCCACCCTCGTGGGGCACGAACTCGGATATCGCCAATAATGTCAAGTTTGGGTCACTCGGGAGTGGGGTGTTACATTTAAGCTCAACGTAACAGGGCCTCGAGCCCAACGTAATTTTTAGAGCCACAGGCTCAACGTATCAGGGCTTCAAGCCCACCGTAATCAGACGCACGGTCACAACAACGTAATAAAATGGAAAGGGTCACATGTGCATTATATATGTGAATGATAAATTGTGAAAGGTGAAATGCCTTATATTGTGTAATGATGATGCATGCGGTATTTTCGAATATGTTATTGTGTGGTATTATGTGAAATCTTGTGAACTGTTTGTTTATGCATGAGTTGGGTGAACCATCGATGATGGTTTCTTGCTGAGTTCGTAAACTCACCCAACATTGCAAATATTTTTCAGGTCAGAGATAGTAGACTCCTAGCTCCAGTTAGCGAGAGACTTTTCCTGCCTTGTTGAGCGTGTTGGCAAGAAAAGTATGGCTCACAGGTCGGTCAGTTGGGATGGTTTTTTTTTTGGAATGACCTAGTTAGTTTGTGTATCAGTTTCCTTTTGGGGTATTGTACTTTTGACCGTGGAAAACTGATAGACTTGTACATTTATGATTTTTAAGAAATGAAATGAGAAGTATCTTGGTTTCAGAAATTTAGTGATTTTTAATATTGCGGTTTTTTAGTATTGATGCCATGTGGATTATAGAAATGATCGTTCGTAGTGCACCCTCATCGTGGGTTATGTACCGGAATAACCTACGGGCGTCCCGGTACGTACCCTACGGTAAGGGGGCGCTACAGCTTATGTTTGTGTTCAATTACCACACTAAAATCTACGTTTTTATCCTTCATAAAGATAGTTATAGAACTAAATCATTGTTGTACTTGCTGGTATCTTTTGACCTTTGCTGAAAACCATTCTAGTTCCACCTTGTTTTTGGAATTTTGCTTGTGTAAGGAAGGCTAGGTTAGTTTGATAATTGAGGAGGCAATTGAACTAATCAAGTAAGTGAAAGACTAATCTCTTGTGATATTAATTGAACTTATTGATGACTGAATTGGAGATGGATTGATTGTGACATTGGAATGAAATGAGTGCTGAAAAATGATGCATGACTGATAGTTTATGTTCTGTTTTTGCATGCATGAAAAATAATAGTTTATTAGTTACCAAATCAATGATTTTGAGTTAGAATTGGAGATGAATTTGATGACCAAATGAAGTATAATTAAAGTATACTTAAGGTATAATTAATGGACTATTATTAAGGTGTTTTGAATTTGGCATGAAGGTGTTTGAATTTGAAAAATTGAGGGAAATTAGATAGTGCACTTCGGGGCACTCATCCCACGATCGTGGGAAGGTCCCCTACGATCGTGGCCAAAGCTTTGAAATGATACTTTTGGTTTTGTGAATTTGTTGAACCAAATGAGGATAAGTCACTCTACATTAGTGTGTTTGGACTTGATTAAGGCTTGAAATGAAACTAGATTGTTGCTTGATTAATTGGTTAAGGGTTCGATAAGTTTAGGTTATTAATTGACATCATTACTTAATGAATGGATTGTCTTGATGTCAATGTATTTAAATCTACAAATTTTGAGTTGTTAAAGGAATAAAGGTATTCTTATGAATGCAAATATGATCCAAAAGATATGAATAAGGTGTATTAGGTATGAATGAATGAGAATTGGGAAATTGCGTACATGTATATTGCTAGAAAAGGTTGATGAATGCATGATTGATGAATTTAGAGTAATCAAACTTACTAAAGGTATAAACCTCAATGCAAAATGGTAATATACAAGCTATAATAATTGAATGGTCAAGAGTTGTGAATAAGAATACATACTCGGAAAGGTTAATTGAGCATATTTTGAACATGACATAAATACATATGCCGAATTGTATATTCATATGATTGAAAAAATCAGTGATTGTGAACTTTGTATGTGTTGCTTGACAATAAACGCACAGGTTGATCGGCAACACCTAGACATTGTCAGATCATCAAGGCAATAGTTTTTCTGGAATGTACTGTAAGTTAACCTAGATGTGTAAACTCAATTATATGTGCTTCTGTTGAACTGTGTGTGTAATGTGGAATGTATGAACAATTGAACGATCAATGCCGGACTTAGATCCGAAGAATTTGATATATGACATGAGCACATTGAACGAAAAGTATTGAAAGAATAATATGTGAATTGATGCATCTCATTATATTGAAATGCCTGATCAGATAAAGGAGTTGTGACCTGAGTAGCTAATGTGTATAAAAGAGCTTTAAGCTCAGGATTGTGAACAGAGAGCCATAGGCTCAGATAATAGTGAGCCTGGTATCCACAATGGATACAGGATAGTATATGAAATAAGCCCGGTACCTATGACAGATACGGGATAGTAAATTAGGTGGATAGGTGCTCGGTCACAACAAAACAAAATAAGAAAGAAATCACATGTGCATTTGCATATACAATTATACATGTATCATATGAATGATTTTGATGATTTATTGAATTTTTCTAAAATAGTGATACGCAATGTTGGTATACAATACTTGTTGAAATATGACAAAATGTGATGTGGTATTCGATACTGTATTTTATAATACACTTGCTAAATTGAGTTATGTAATTTATTTTGGTGTTCTGACTTGAGTGAACACATTGATGATGGTTCACTCACTACTCACTAAGTTCGCAAACTCATTAAAATTGCAAATGTTGATTTTTAGGTTGAAAGAAGTTCTAGCTACTGAGGTTATATAGTAGAAGTCTAATACTTGCATTTTAGGGACAAGAATGACTCAAAGGTCTTATCAGTTGATATCTGAGGAGTCCAGTTTAGAATATTTTCAATTAGCATCCCATTTCATGTTGAACATTTTGTATGGAGTATTGAACTCTCAAATGTTATGCGATGTATGTACTTGGATTATAAATTGTAATGATACAATGTAAGTTTGATGTATGTGAATGAAATAGGAAGAATTGATCGTTTGAAATGCTTGTGATATATGTGATGCCTTTTAGTTAATGTGACTATTTTAACTACCATTTCCATAAAGTATATTCTTGACTATCCGTGGATATGTTTGGGCATATGCGCTATAAGAATGGTATGTTACAAAATAATCTTGATTTTAATTTCCGTGGGGATAATCTTATGAAAGAGTTATAGAGTAACACTTGGTTGCTTTTAAATTTCTTTTAACAAGAAAGGTCAGTCATGTCATTGCCTAGTATGCTCCTTATAGATTTGTGCACTCTAATATGCAAACAATCACAACTTTTCAACATTATTTAATCAAAGCACTCTTTGTTCATATGCATCTTTTAAATTAAAATTTAAGAATTTAGTTGCTTAATAAGCTTTATGCTTTAGGTCAATAGGTAAACAATATGTCTTCTAAAAATATTACCTATATGGAGTCATTTAATAAGTATTTTATAAACTATTTTATAATTTAGAAAATTATATTAATAGACAATACCTGTAAATATCTTTCAAATTTTTATCTCTTATAGGCAACAAATTTCTCAGATACTTTCTCAAGCATATGCCACAAACATAGACTATGTCTTACAGTAAGGAATATTAGTTTAATGGCATTGCCTATACCCTTGCACTCATTTGTAATTATAATGTCAAGTGACTTGTCACACATACACCTTAACCATGTATAAAAATCCAACATAAATTATCAATCATCTTATTTCCTAATATTGCACAACTAAGTAATATAAACTACTTGTGATGGTTTACACTAACAAATGGAGCAAATACATTTGGTATTTGTTTATAAGATAAGTGGTATCAAATGTGATCACATTACCAAATTCAACATAAGTTGCTGACTCCTAATTTGTCTAAATAATATTCCTCAACCTTCCCTACTCCTCACAATCAATTTTGTAAACAATCTACTATCCTTTCCTTCGTTCTAATAAACACTTATACAAGGCTTTCATGTCTCCTTCTTCCATCCTCACTCATCTCAAGATGTCTGTATGATTAAGACAATCATTTGGTAAACATGTTATATTTTCATAAACACTTGCACTTGTAACAACTCCATACATTCATGTATAACCTTATTTCACAATTGTTATTCCATTTGTTATGCAACTGACCTTAATAATAAATAAATGTTATATTTTTTAACTCCTCACTCTCATCTTTCCTTCCTCCACTTATAGCAATAGAAAACTCCTAATGCATTCCATACATTTGGTACAAATCAATCATCATTTCAAAAATTTAAACTTAATTTTCATCTCAAATATCACCTATGTTTTAATGTTCTCGTCCTGATTATGTGAGGTCATCACATTTAGAACACTTTCTCTTTCTCTATTTTATTACTTATCTCTACTACACCACTATATTATATACCATAACATTATTCAAAAATTACCATTACATTGAACAAAAACTACCACTTGGTTATATAACATATAACACCATATTATACCTAAAAACCACTACACTTACCAAAAATTACTTCACATGTAACACCCACAAACCCCCTAAGAGGATATACAGGTGCCACACAAAATAAAATTAAACAATCTATAACATTCCAAGTTTTTCAAGAAACTCATGCAAACAAATACTACATTTCATTTGTTCTTGACAACAGTTAACCTTATACATATTGTATAAATATCATAATACATGCTTTAAAAATTTAGATCCAACTATTACAAACTATATACACAAAATACAAAAGGGTCTCATCATAATGAGTACAGCCCAAAAATGAACTAAAAATTTCCAAAACAAGACATCTTCTTCTTGGCCACTGCGGTTATCTGTATCCTAATCTTTAAACCTTCTTATCAGAACCTACACGGAGGCAAAACCACCATGCTAAGCATATAGCTTAGTGGGGAAAAACTAAACAAGATATAAATTGGTGACTGTCTCTAACAGTCATCTAGCATTAACATGTACAGAATCAGATCATATCACAAGCAATCTTTAATTGTTCATATTAAAAAATAATCCAAATATTATGTGTCTCAAAACAGAATATGATTCATCAATATAGAACAAACCATTTAAATATTAGAACATAATGTACAAGTATTAGAATATGATATAATACTTTCAGATCAAAATATAACTTATATCAGTCAGGATATGTCTTGTGTCAAATCAAAACTTATCTTGTTTCATAACATAACTTAAAATCTCATAATAGGATAACATTGTGTCAGATTAGAACATAACTTGTAATATATTAAACTTATTTGTGTCAGAATAGAATTTAGCTTGCATCAGAGTAGATCATATATTAGAACACAAACATATTAGCTTGCTAGCCCTTTTTACAGAAGTGGGTATTAGGACTAGAACAAAAGATACCATGATTGGTATCACAAAACAAAAGAGACTTATGCCTCAAAATCAGGGGACACTATAGTGTTGATAATCAGGAGACACCATAGTGTCAACAATCAGGGGACACCGTAGTGTCAATAATCAGGGGATACCTTAGTGTTAAGTTACGAGAGCAACAACAAACCCTTTTAGGCATACCTATTTACCTACAACTAGGACTTGACAGTTTTAAAATGAAACATTTTACATGTTAGAGTAACTTGACAATGAAATAATGCAAAAGTATGAATTTATCTTCTTATGCTTAAACTGAATATATTTATTCACACTTGAACAAACTCATTATGCCTTGTGAATTTAAGCATTTGCATCAATATACCAATGAGACATTAGGTAATTACATTTTATATGTACTCATCTAAGTTTCCAATTCACAAACATTCATGACTAACACATCACTTATATCATTTAAATCACATTTTTATCATAAGTATACTTCATTTCTTTAATAACATAAATTCCAAATTAGATACTTGTAATTAAAATAACACCTTCCATAAGTTGTTACCTTAATTGAAAATCCAAAACCTATTCAACCTTTAACCAATTAATCTAATCTCAAACTAGTTTCCTTACTAATCAACTTCAATTATTCCAATGTAAGGTATATTATCCTATTATGGTTCAACAATTACATAAAACAAAGATTACCATATTAAGGCATTGCCTACAATCATAGGGTACATTCCCACGATCGTGAAAGAAACTAATGCATCTACCAATGATCATGGGATGAGTGCCATGATCATAGAATACCCATTTTCCTACAAATCCAAATCCAAACATCTTCTTCTAAATGTCAAAACACCAACATAACAATCCCTAAATCATGCTTCAAGTATACATCAATTATATACCAACTCCTCATCAATTTCATATCCAATTTCAACTCAATATTACTCATTGGGAAACTCACAAGTCATTGTCTTTCATGCAACAAAATCCATAACAAAATCCATCAAGCAAACTTCATGTTCTAGACCTTATTATATCATCAATTCCATATATATTCCATTCTAATTCAAGTAACATAGAATTCATGTTTCAACATGCCATCAAGTTAAAATTCCCTTACCTAATTAAGTTTAAGTTCCTTCTTCAAAGAACCAACCAAACCATCCCTTCATACAACCAATACACTTCTAAAAACTAGGTAGGTGTAGGATGATCTTCACACCCAAAAGACAACAGCATAGAAGATAACTTAAGGTAGCTTCTTGATGCAGTATATGGCAAGGATTTTAATGTGATAATACATCAAAATTGAAGTAAAATTCAGAGCAAGAAGAGGGGATGATTTTGGTGGACAGAAGCAAAAATGAGGCCCATAGAAACTTCCTTGCAAGAGCTTAGCACCTAAGTTGCTAGATGTCTCAATTATGCATTGGCACATGTCATCAATGCATGACTCCCATTTGTTCTCCATTTTAGTTTGCTAATTTTCATAATTCAATTAGGCCATTTATCCCTTAATCAATACTGCCACTTGTCATTCAATTATATTGCCATTTATCAATGCGTTAGCTATGCCAAATGCCATTCAATTTTCATGTACCAACTTATTTTGCCACTTGACATTTTCCTAGTCTAAATGTACATTTTTAATACCTCAATTCTCTATGGTAACAATTAATTTTAACTCATTAAGTATGATCCATTAAACTAGAAATTCAAGACGTATACAATTTACATTCAATTCATATCACCATTTTAACACCTATCCTAATTTATTTTCATGGACATGTATCATTCCAACTAAGGTGTAATTTGGGGCCTTGCAATTCTCTCCTCCTTAAAAGAATTTCATCCTTGAAATTCATACCTAATGAAAATAGCTGAGGATACTGAGCTCTCATTGTCGATTCTAGCTCCCATTTTACTTCCTTGAGTCCATAGTGTTGCTAGAGTACTTTCACTAGAGGTATTTGCCTATTTATAAGTTGTCGGACTTCTTTGGCTAAGATAGATACAGTCCCTTCCTCATAAGATAAATCCAGTTGGACTTGAATTTCTTATACAAGAATCTTATGTGTATCATCATATTGATATCTTCTCAATATTGAAACATGAAACACATCATGCAACTTGGCCAATTCTTCAGTAAGAGCTAATTGATAAGCTACTGGTTCGATCCTCTTAAGAATCCTATAAGGGCCGATAAATCATAGGTTGAGCTTACCTTTCTTCCCAAATTGAAGTATATGTTTCCATGGTGATACTTTGAAGAATACCTTATCACCTACCTAATACTCAATATCCTTTCTTTTTAAATCGGTATAGGACTTTTGCTATCACTGGCAACTTTCAATCTTTGTTGGATAACTTGAACTTTCTCTACAATATCTTTCACAATATTAGGCCTGACTATCTTGTTTTCACTTAATCCAGTCCAACATACCGAAGTTCTATACTTCCTACTATATAGGACTTCATAAGGCGCCATGCCAATACTAGTCTGATAACTATTGTTATAAGCAAACTCCATCAGAGCAAGATAATTATCCAAATTTCCTGAGAATTTTAACACACAACGCTGAAGCATATCTTCCAATATGAATAACCCGTTCAAATTATCCATTCGTCTGGAGATGAAAAACGATACTAGACTTGACTTAAGTACCCAAAGCTTTTTATAGAATTTTCCAAAATCTCAAAGTAAATCGAGGACCATGATCGAAAATAATAAACAATGGTACTCTAGACGACCTCACTATCTCCTTCATATATATATCTGCAAGCCTATCCAATGAATAATCAGGACGAATAGCCAAAAAATGAACAGATTTGGTGAACTTATCCATAATCGCCCACACAAGATCATGCTTCCTTCAAGTAAGAGGAAGTACGGTGACAAAATCTATGATAATGTTAACCTATTTTCATTGAGGAATCGAAATAGGATGTAACAAATCAGATGGAATTTGATGCTCAGCTTTAACTTGCTGACATGTCAAACATTTGGATATATAATCCATAACATCACGTTTCATACCTAACCACCAGTAATGTTGCTTCAAATCTTGATACATCTTATTTCCACCAGGAAGCATAGTAAAGATAGTATTATGGGCTTCAAACAATAACTTTCTCTTCAATTCATTACTATTTGATACACATAATTGATCTTTATAATATAGATCACCATCTTCTTTCATAGAAAAGTTAGGTTGTTTGCCTTCCTGAGTTGCCGAGATAAGTTGTTGCAACTTATAATCAACTTTCTGAGCATCACAAATCTCTTGTCTTAAGGTAGGCCTAGCTTTTAACTGAGCTATTAAAGCCCCATTAGATACAAGTCTCCATTCACCTTGTTGCATTAACAATGTCGAAATAATCCTTCGACTTAAGACATCAGCCACGACATTAGCCTTACCAGAATGATAATCCACAATACAATCATAATCTTTAAATAATTCCAACCAACGTCGTTGTCTCAGGTTATGTTCTTTCTAGGTAAGTAGGGACTTCAAACTTTTATGATTAGTGAAAATCCTACCCTTTTCACTATACAAATAGTGTTGTCAAATCTTCAAAACAAGCACAACTCTGCTAGCTCAAGATTATGTGTAGGGCAGTTCTGTTTATGTGGCTTTAGTTACCTAGAGGCATATACAAATACCTTTCTATAGTGCATCAAACATAACCTAAACCGTTTCTAGATGCATCACTAAACATAATATATTCTTTACCAAAATTAGGTTAAGTCAATAGGGGCTTCGGTAAGCATTCTTTTTAATTGATCAAAGCTAGTTTGACATCTAGCAGAACATTCATACTTCACTCCATTTCGTAGCAATTTAGCCAAACGGGGTGCTGTCATCGAGAACCCCTTCACAAACTGGTGATAGTAACCCGCCAAGCCCAAAAAACTTCTCACTTTTGTCACATTCCAAGACGGCTTCTAGTTAACAATTGCTTTAATCTTACTAGGATCAATTCTAATCCTTTGAAAAGAGACATCATGTCATAGAAAAGATACTTCTTGAAGCCAGAAATCACACTTGCCTAGCTTATCATACAATTTTTTTTCCGTAGGTTTGTAGCACAATCTAGATATGTTGAACATGATCATGCTTATTCTTAGAATCGACTAGGATATCATCTATGAAAACTACAACAAACTGGTCTAAGTATAGCCTGAATACTCTATTCATTAAATCTATGAATGTCGCTAGAGCATTAGTTAAACTGAATGGCATTGCCAAAAATTCATAATGTCCATAACAGTTGTTGAATGTAGTCTTCGAAACATCCACATCCTTTACTTGAAGTTGATAATACCCTTATCCATATCTATCTTGGAAAATAACCCTACACCTTTCAATTGATCAAACAGATGTTCTATCCTTGGCAACAGATACTTATTTTTTACTGTGACTCTGTTCAATTACCTGTAATTAATGCACATCTAAAGAGTATCATCTTTCTTCTTAATAAATAGAACTGAAGCTCCCCAGGGTGAGACACTGGATCGAACGAACCCCTTATCCAATAACTCCTACGATTGAACCTTCAACTCCTTCAATTCAGTAGGAGTCATCCTGTACAGTGCTTTGGATATAACAGCATTGCTAGGCATAATTTCAATAGATAACTCCACTTCCCTTTCAAGAGGGAGTTCAGATAATGCTTTAGGAAACACATCTAGAAATTCACTTACCACTAGAATATCTTGTAGTTTAACACTTTCCTTCTTAAAATCAATTACAAAAGCCAGATAAGCTTCACACTCCTTCCTAAAGCACCTCCGAGCTTGTATAGTTGATATCATACTAGCTAGAGAACTAGTGTGGATACCATACAATATCATTTCATATTGATCAGGTTTCCTAATCACAACCGTCTTAACACTATAGTCAACCACTTCTTGATGCTTGGATAACCAATCCATACCCAAAATCAAATCAAATTAATAGAAAGGCAATTCAATTAGATCCATTACATATTCACTACCTTGGATCATAATAGGACAATTTCTATAAACCTGGTTAACTAACATACTACTACCCATTACCCCAGAGGGTCCAAATATAGACAAATGAGATTGCACAGGATTATTACTCTCCGCAACCTCGTCAACAGCTTCGTGAGATCTTTCCATATTCAAATCTAAAATCAAAATATAGGACAATCTGCATTAGGCTAAACACAACTCTTATATTCAAGTATAAGCAATATTTAAGCGTTGGTTAATCCAAAATCGTCTAAACCATGCTCTGATACCAAACAATGTAATACCCACATACCTCCTAAGAGGATATACAGGTGCCACACAAAACAAAATAAAACAATCCATAACATTCCAGGTTTTTCAAGAAACTCATGCAAATATATACTACATTTCATTTATTCTTGACAATAGTTAACCTTATATACATTATATAAATATCATAATACATGCTTTAAAATTCAGATCCAACCTGTATTCAAACTATATACACAAAATGCAGGGTCTCATCATAATGAGTACAACCAAAAAATGAACTAAACATTTCCAAAACAACCAAACAAGATATAAATTGGCAGCTATCTCTAACAATTATCTAGCATTCACATGTATAGAATCAGATCATATCACAAGCAATCTTTAATTATTCATATTAAAGAGTAATCCAAACATTATGTGTCTTAAAATAAAATATGATTCATCAATACAGAACAAAACATTTAAATATCATAACAGAATGTACAAGTATCAGAATAGGATATAGTACTTTCATATCAGAATATAACTTGTATCAGATCAAGATATGTCTTGTGTCAAATTAGAATTTTTCTTGTTTCAGAACAGAACTCAAAATCTTAGAACAGGATATCATTATGTCATATTAGAACATAACTTGTAATAGATTAGACTTATTTTTGTGAAAACATAATTTAGTTTGCATTAGAGTGGATCATATATCAGAACACAAACATATTAGCCTACTAGTCCTTTTTATAGAAGTGAGTAACGAGACCAGAATAGAAGATACCATGATTGGTATCACAGAACAGAAGAGACTTATGTCTTAAAATCAGGGGACACCGTAGTGTCGATAATTATGAGACACTATAGTGTCAATAATAAGGGAATATTGTTGTGTCAATAATCAAGGGACACCTTAGTGTCAAGTTATAGGAGCAGCAGCATACTCATCTAGGCATGCTTAGTTACTCATAACTAGGATTTGACAGCTTTAAAATGAAACATTTTATATTTCAGAATCACTTAACAATGAAATAATGTATAAGTATGAATTTATCTTCTTATGCTCAAACTGAATATATTTATTCACATTTGAACAAACTCATTATGCCTTCTGAATTTAAGCATTTGCATTAATATACCAATGAGACATTAAGTAATTACATTTTGCATGTACTCACCTAAGTTCTCAATGCACAAACATTTATAACTAACACATTACTTATATCATTTAAATCACATTTGTAATCATAAGTATACTTCATTTCTTTAATAACTTATAAATTCCAAGTTAGTTACTTGTAATTAAAATAACACCTTCCATAAGTTATTACCTCAATTGAAAATCCAAAACCTATTCAACCTTTAACCAATTAATCTAATCTCAAACTAGGTTCATTACAAACCCTAATCAACTTCAATTATACCAATGTAAGGTATATTATCCTACTATGGTTCAACAATTACCAAAAACAAAGATTGCCATGTTAAGGCATCCCACGATTGTGACAGAGCTAATGCATCTGCCTACGATCATGGGATGACTGCCACGATCATGGATTGCCTATTTTCCTACGAATTCCAGATCCAAATATCTTTTTCCAAATTCCAAAACACCAACATAACAATCCCTAAATCATACTTCAAGTATACCTTAATTATATACCAACTCCTCATCAATTTCATATCCAATTTCAACTTAAAATTACTCATTTGGCAACTCACAAGTCATTGTCTTTCATGCAACAAAATCCATAGCAAAGTCCATCAAACAAGTATCATGTTCTAGACCTTATTACATCATCAATTCCACACATATTCCATTCCAATTTAAGTAATATAGAATTCATGTTACAACGTGCCATCAAGTTATAATTCCCTTACCTAATTAACTTCAAGTTCCTTCTTCAAAGAACCAACCAAACCAACCCTTCATGCAACCAATACATTTCCAAAAGCTAGGTAGGTGTAGGATGATCTTAACACCCAAAAGACAACAACATAGAAGATAGCTTGGGGTAGCTACTTGAAGCAGTATATGACAAGGAGTTTAGTGTGATAATACATCAAAATCAAAGTAAAATTTAGAGCAAGAAGAGGGGATAATTTTGTAGGATAGAAGCAAAAATCAGGGTTGTAGAAACTTCCTTGTAAGAGCTTAACACCTAAGATGCTAGGTGTCTCAATTATGCATTGGCACATGTCATCAATGCATGACTCCCATTTGTTATCCATTTTAGGTTGCCAATTGTCACAATTCAATTAGGTCACTCATCCCTTAATCAATGCTGCCATATGTCATTTAATTATGTTGCCATTTGTCAATGCCTTAGCTATGCCAATTGTCATTCAATTTCATGTACCAACTTATCTTGTCACTTGATATTTTCCTAGTTCAAATGTACATTTTAATACCTCAATTCTCTAATGGTAACAATTAATTTCAAGTCACTAAGTATTATCCATTAAAGTAGAAATTCAAGACATATACAATTCAGATTCAATTCATATCACAATTTTAACACCTATCTCATTTATTTTAATGGACATGTATCATTCCAACTAAGGTGTAATTTGGAGCCTTATATCACACCAATTAGAAAAATGTCAATTGCAATATTAGCTATTTCATATGCACACTAAAGGTTCTTTCTTGTTCTTTTTTTAATTCTTCTTCCTTCTTGACTAGCTAACTTTCACTCTAAACAAATAACAATTAAATTGGAACTTATAACTAATAAATTAAAACAAAAGCACCAAAAAATCTACGTCTCGTATCTCATAACAACATTCTCATTTATAGTTCTTATAAATGTGTATGCATCTCTGGATACTTTGAAGAGAAAATTATTACAATTAATGCAAACATTCAATCAATTTAACTTTTGATTCAATTTTAAATTTTAATTCAATTTACTTTAATAACTTTTTTTGTTAAAATTGATTAATTTATTAATTATCAATCAATTTTATTAATTAATAAGTTTTATAAACTAAAATAAATCAATTAATTTTATTTAACAATATCTTTTAATCAAACTTCAAATTTTTAATGAGTAAAGACAATATCTTTCAATCATATTTCAAAATTTTTAATTTTATTCAATCTTTAATTAATTTTATAACAATCTAATACCGATTTAATCTTTAAATCTTAAATTTTTGTCTTCTTGGTTTAACTTTTGATCTGGTTATTAAAACCTTACAAATGAGAATAATATTTTCCAAAATTATGTTATAGGTTGATATAAGGTGACGACTCCAAACTTCAAAGAAATAATGACCAATACTATTGTGATGTGATAGGAAAGTCAAGACAAGACCTTCCAATTTTCATTATAAGAGATTGGTATTTTTTGTCTTTAATCATATTAAGTATAATTTTTATTAAGTAATTCTAAAATAATAAAACAAATAATTAATTTTTTAATATTATTTCATCTTACATGATAAGTGATTGTCACTAACTATCATTAATTACTTGTAAGAAATTACTTTCCTAGCGATAAACATATTCTAGTTTTCGAGGGTAAGCACGTGTAACATACCTTGATAATAAACAATGCACGTTGTCTACAAGATATCTTTGGTCGATGAACCATATCCGGCTAGTGATACAATATCTGGAATATCTCCTCATTATTGGTTGGTTGTGATTCCTCATCGATTCCTTGGTGCTTATGCTTAACTCAGGACTACCTCCGCGTGATTTAGAACAACGATAAACGTATGTTTCACCTGTCGAGCATCCCAATGCATGTTTAAAGATAAATGAAGCGATAGGAAAGAGCAAGGACGCAACATGCATGGTGGACACACCTTTCAAGTATCATGATAAGGTGTAACTCTTAACTCATCTTGAAATAGCTGGTTTACCTTGTTGACAGATAACGGAGACAAAAATAGCGTCTAATCACATAAATCGGTTTTGTAAACGTATTCTTTTTTATTTTTACCTCATGCAAATATCTAGCACTCATCACTGTTCTTCTGTAACCTGTGGAATCAAAGTACGCAGTGGAATACCACCAATGCACAAGCACACAACCCATTACATGTACGACGACAGAAAAGCAATAACTTTTGCTAAAAGCAGAAAAACCAAACATCTGTACAGTGATGTGAACTAGTCTGCACGTAAATGGACTTGATCTTTTCTAGGAGAACGTGAGTGCTTTCTATTTCATCAATTTCATAAGGCTCATGACTTTGTTACTTTCCCTCATTTGAGCAGTAGGCCAGTAGCTCTTATGACCTGAGAGCAGTCATGTGCACTAAAGATCAAATCATGGATGTAGCTTTCTTTACCCCCCCACAAAAGTTGGAAAATTGTCTATATCCAAGCCACCCACCCACTGTTGGCCCAAAGTGTCTGCCACCATTGTAGTGAGACTCGATAGTACTACTCATCTATTCTACCCTACAGCAGAAAGATGCACACCAGCCCAGGGCACAACGATTTCATCGTGCTTTCTTATCCTTTTTTCTTAGCATTTCGTAGAGCCCATTATCAGACTGTTACAAGCTTGAGTATAGGAAAAAAAGAAAAGAAAAGAAGAGAGAGTTTAATTTGTCTATTTTTATTTTTATGAATATTAAAAATAGATATTTATAAAAAATAAAAAGAAATAAATAAAAATTCTTTTATTGCTCTTAATAAGAATGGTAAGAGTGGACTCTGGACTAGTAGTTTGTCTGTCCTTGCTGCCATTCTTGGATATATACTCCTCATTTTCCAGCAAAAACAAGCACTTCTTTTGGTTAAAAAAAGGAAGCTATTTCTGAATAAACAATAAGCATAATGTGTGTTCAAGCCTCCACTATTTAGAACAGACGAAGACGTATTCTTCTATGTTATTCAATTTTCAACTTGAGATTATTGGAATCAAAGAGATAAAAATAATAATTGTTATAACTAGGAACTATAAGAGGTATCACCCACTAAAATACAAGAAAGTTGCGTAATGCTTCAACAGTAGGAGTTAAAAATGTCTCAACTTGATGACATCGGCTTTTATTTGTCTACATCATATACCGACCTGATCCTTTCACACCTAATTGACAGCCTATTCTCGTGCCTCTTTACAGCGATTTGTTTTGAACATGTAATTTCTTGTTAGAAAGAAAGTGATTGTATTTACTGTATAGGAACCCAACCTGTTCTTTTTTTTCTCAATTCTCTTAATTTGCAGTTGTGAAGAATGAAGTGGACTTGCCAACCTCCAAGGAAGTTGTCATCAAATATGTTAAAAAATGTCCTTGACCTAAAAGCATAAGGAGAATGTGGACGAAATGTCATCACAAACTTTAGTAAAAGGAGAAACAGAAGAAGAGGAAGCATTGGCTGGACTTGGAGACAAACCTCCATGAATTATAAAAACAAAGGTAGTGTAGGGAATAGTACTGTACAATTGAAAGTGATGAGAAGAGGGACAAGCTAGTGAAGATGTGAAAGATACAACGACGATTAATTACATGCCATTGAATCAAACCACCTCTCCTCCATCCATCCTTATATCAACTGTTCGCGTTTATTCTAGATTCATACCTGTAACACGGATCTTTTAACTGCCTTTCAGGTTTTTAAGTTAATATACGCCTGGACAGATATTTGCTGTTGTGTCAAGCAAATCGTACCCAAAATATCGACTTGCGTGGATGCTAATCATGGACAGCCTCGGTCCTGCCAGGTTGAATCATTGCAGTTTAGTCTAATGTACTTTGAAGTTGACGGACAGCTAAACAACTTTAAATATTTGGGATACAGAATCATTTAAGTTTCTGTCACGCGATGCAGATTCAGTGAAGTTCTTAACTCTGTTAATTATTTGCTAATACTAGAAAGCCTATGGAATAATTATGATGTTATAACTTAAAAAGTATAATTACTTGTCTTTTGTTAATATAAATAACTTAGAGCCAATATAGATGATTCCAGAATTTCAACACGCCATATTCGATAAATGCCCTTCTTTTTTTCTTTTTTTTTTACAGAAGCAATGCTTATCCAATTGGAACGATATTATTTTGTTGTCAATATTTAAACACTAATCGTTTGCAAATTGATGTGTAGTGCCAAGCGTTTCATACCTTGTATTTGTTTTGTTGGCGGTTGACTGCGCAGCGATCAAGCGTATGAATCCTCCGATGGTTAGATGACGTGTAGTCCATGTCCACCGCCACGTGGATGCTCCTACGTAAGGTGTTATCTAAATATATTTTTCTCATTAAATAATAATTCCTATCAAATAACGAATAACAATTAAAATGGCCAATCACGGAATCACCTTCACAACAACGCGCCTATATATTCACGACGCGTTTCCTGTTTCTCTCGCTCTGCTTCTGGTCTTTGCAATCTCTCTGTATCTCCTTTCAGCACAAACATTTCTTCATCTGTATATCTCTTCTTCTGCCAAGGCCTCAATTATCTCGCAACACATACGCATCACTACTGCTTGCATTCTTCGGTCTGATTGTTGGCCTTTGGAGATTTGCGGCGATGAGGCTGCAAGACGAAACTGTTGCGTTTAAGATGGGAGGCGTTGATGCAAAACCAGAAGACGATGTGGCGGAAGAGGTCCCCTCGTCTATCCAAAGAAATCTCGTCGTTGTCGGTTACGCTCTTACGTCTAAGAAAATCAAGAGCTTTTTGAAGCCGAAGCTCGAAGGTTTAGCTAGGTATTAACTGATGTTTCCGTCGTCGTTTTCTGTTGATATTTTTTGTGAGTTCTTCTTTTGATGTGTACTACCCGGGTGGAATGGGATATTCTTGGGATTTTTTGAGGTCGCTTTCTTTCGTTCAGTGGTGCACATGTTGATGTTTATGAAAATTAAATCTCTGATGGAAACTTCTCAATTAGGGTATATTTATCTCAGATAGTCTTATTTAACCATTTGTTAATCCTGTATTGTGGGTGTAATATGGTAGATTGGCCTTTTTTACGTTATTGCTTTATGTTGCCTTTTCAGTGGTTTAATAGTTATGTTGGTAAGAATTTTTTTGTAGGTAGTTGACTTTTCATGTATATATTTGTTACCGTTTGCTGTGGGTGCAGGAATAAAGGGATCTTATTTGTTGCGATTGATCAGAATAGGCCCCTTTCAGATCAAGGCCCTTTTGACATTGTGTTGCATAAGGTTCGGCCTCGGCTTTGTATTCAGATTCCCTTTTACATTTTCTTTTTCCGTACTCAACTCCTAACAGATTCACTGAGAATCAGTTATCTGTTTGTTTTCCCCCTCTCGTATTGTTTTTTTTAGTTATTCTGCTAAAAAGAGGAAAAGAGCATGGATCAATTGCTACACTTGTATGTTTAGCTATTGCCTCCTGCATCTATACATGACAACCGACGCTTTTTAATTTCCAAATTTTTTTATCTCTATTGCAGCTAACTGGAAGGGAGTGGCGGCAGATTCTTGAGGTAACTATTGCTATTTTTGCTACTCAAATCATTGGTGAACATGCATGATGCTGTGTTTGTTGCATCTCATACTTTTGGTGTGTCATCCGTCAAGGTAAAGGATTCAAAATGCATGGGTCTTATTCGTGTTTGATAAAAGGTGCATAATCCTTGCTCTTTCCTCCATCATGAATCCTGACCTGATCGTTGAGGTGAAGGCCAGCATCTGTGGACTATTCTACTTCCATGACCATCTAACTGGTTCCTTCAGGTTTCCTGAACATCGTCTGCAGAGAAACATTTCGACTATGATGGGCCCATGCATCATTAATTGATCTTTCATGGTTCAATTAGTTTGAAAACTAAGCGTGTTAGTTAACAGTGGCTGTTTGCGAGACAGTGATAATAAGTTTTCTACCTATAACGCTTTGTGGATTCTTTGATCTAGTACGGTATCGTGTGGCTTGGAATTCTGTTGTTTGAACTTGAAAATTCCATTTTTTTTGTTGGATGTGTACTTCAAGTCAAAGCCAAGTGCTTACTTGATTTCATAGTACACAAGTTATTCAACTCTTCTATACTTTGTGTATGTATTGGCGATTAGGTCCATTTGCAGTGGGAAGTCTAACTTTCATTGTTGTTGCTTCTTCTATATTGTTCCTTTTATAATTCTTATATTGAACTGGCAGACATCCAAACTAGAAATGGCAAATAAATAGTTGGCAATGATAGGCTTGAGCATTTGGGCCTAGATATCAAATGAGTAACTTGATTATCCAGATCTTGAACTCTCTAGTGCTATTGTTTGCTTGCTGTTGCTAATGATACATGCATAGTGATCTTGTCTAATTGTCATTTGGCATTACAGTTCTTGCTATTTGTGCTGCCTGATTTGAGATTCTGTATATCCATCAGGTTCCTTTTTTGTTTTCTTTGCCTTTCCAATATGAAAATTGTTTTTTAGGTACTTGATACTTCTGTTTGTTTTACTGTAACTATAGGATTACAGGAGGACGCATCCGGATGTCACTGTTCTTGATCCACCAGATGCCATACAACATTTGCACAATCGTCAATCCATGCTTCAGTGTGTTGCTGATATGAATTTGTCTGATTCTTATGGTAATTATTATGCTCCTGATGTTGAATTTTGATGTCAGTTTGTTATTATAGATTTCACTGTTTATTCATTGAAGGTGAATCTGCATTTATGATATTATATTGCAGGAAAAGTTGGTGTTCCTCGTCAATTGGTTATTAAGAAGGATGCGTCATCCATCCCTAACGCGGTCACCAAAGCTGGTTTGATGCTACCACTGGGTATGATTATTGCACTTTTTTGTCTCGTACTATTACCCTGTATGTTTCAGTGTAGATTGAACATCACTTTCTGGAAACTGATTTTTAATAGACATATTAGGAGGGTTCTATGTTCTTTGCAATTGGTCATAACATCTCTTATGCATACTAAGTTGCCCACTTGTTTCAGTTGCAAAGCCACTGGTTGCTGATGGAAGTGCAAAATCTCATGAATTATCTCTTGCTTTTGATCGACACTCACTGCAAAAACTTGAACCTCCTCTTGTTCTACAGGAGTTCGTTAACCATGGTATGAAGTTAATAATTTTACTTTTTCCTTCCATCTTCATGTGTACCGTAATTGTGATGTTAATTCATAAATTCTGTTACTTTTGGGATCTAGGAGGTGTTATGTTCAAGGTTTATATTGTTGGGGATGCTATAAAGGTTGTCAGACGGTTCTCTTTGCCGGATGTCTGCAAACGGGAGCTAGCCAGCAACGCTGGTGTTTTACGTTTTCCAAGGGTTTCTTGTGCTGCAGCTTCTGCAGATGATGCTGATTTGGATCCTCGTGTTGCTGGTTGGTTGTCCCCTGAGTCTTTTATTGTTAAGTTGTGCCTATATACTATAGCTTTCTTTGAACACACAGCTTAGGTTACGTGGTATGAGCTTACATTCTTCTTATAGATCTAGGGGTTCAAATAGTCATCAACTGTTAGCTTGGGTACCATGGGGTATGTTGTGATCTCTTGAGTTCTTGCGGCCATACCCACAGCTTAAGCAGTTTGTATGGTAAGACATGCATTTACTGCTACAAGCATATTCGTAGATCCTTAAAGCACCAAAAGATATTTCTATTTCCTGCTTTGTCTATGTAATTGTTAGATAAGGTGGTGGCATAACTCTATCAAGGCTTTAGAATGTACAAGTCTTTCTAAGCTTCTCTTTTCATGCAGAGCTTCCCCCACGACCTTTGCTTGAGAAAGTGGCAAAGGAGCTTCGTCGCCGACTGGTAGTTTTCCTTACATTGACTGTTGATCTGCTTGCAGTATATATTGCGAGGCCTTTGTTTCCTTGACATCTTACTTATTGTCTGCCTCTTTGTAGGGCCTCCGGTTGTTCAACTTGGATATCATCCGTGAGTATGGGAAAGGAGATCAATATTATGTCATTGATATCAACTACTTCCCAGGCAAGTGATGATGTATACATTTTCATCATTTGTTCTTCAAATTCAAGATGTCATTCTCTGTTTCTTAGCTCCTGTTCGAAGCCTTATAGGTGTTTGTTTTTCACGGTCTATGACTGATTTATTTAATTGGCGCTATCTTATAAAGTGCAGGTTACGGGAAAATGCCAGAATATGAGCATATATTTACAGATTTTCTGTTGAACCTGGTGCAGAGTCGATACAAGAAAAGATCTGTGTAGTTGATGTTGGAAGCATGTCGAATGCAAATAAAGAAAAGTACCATATTAGCAGCCTCATGATAACCTCAATGGGTATGTGAGTGATGGTAGCTCGTTTGCTCTTTGTTTACGACGTAGTATTATAATTCCTACTTGTAGCTGGAGTTAGTCACTTGCAAAGTGCAAGGAGCAACCTCTCAGCTTCTGTAATTTACTTGCATGCTGGCAGGATACAGGCCTGCTAGTGAAAAATCTAACGTTCTTAAAGCTCCTAAACATATTGGCGTTGGTGTGGTGCTCCTGGGGCAACAGTGTTCCCTTGGCCACATTGACCTGTAGATTCTGCATAAGGTATTAAGGTTAGGAACCGTTGGTAGTCGCGGAGTGCTCATAGTGCCTCGCATAGTTCTGCTGGATTTGCTCAGTTTTGCATTTTTTTTTTCTTGTTGGAAGGTGCCATTCAGATCTCCAATGTCTGGCCTGTACAGATGTTTGTTGTTGGTCGTATCCGCCTCCTAACTTGTATTGCGCAGCTGTAGAATAATACATCTTAGGTTTCCTGTACATTGAGCTGCCTGCCATTGTAGATTCTCTTTCTATGGGATTAGAAATTGATGTTCTTTCCCTCGTAAGGGCTAATATGTTAATTTATCTGCTCGGTTCCAAGGTCTTTTTCTGCTGAAAGGTGATGTGGCTACGTCTTCCAAGCCTAGCAAGTGGTGACGGGTGTTTCTTGAATGTTTAACATGTTCTGATATGCATGCGGCAATTGAGAGAGTTTAAATAATGCAGCTTGAGCAAGAAAAATGGAAAATGAAAATAACATTAGTCTTTCTTTTTTTTTCCCTTTCATCAGGAAAAGGGATTAAAAAAAAGTGACCAGTTAGGACTTGCGAGAAGAGACTAGAACTTTCAACTCATAGGATCAATGGTAGTTAAGCAGCTGGTTAGTGGATTCCTAGTTAAGACGTAGTATTGGTCAACCAGTTTCGAGCCTTGCACTTAAATTTTGTTTGGAAGAATAAATATTATCTTGTTTGAAACTAAAAATATTAAGAGTGGTTTGCACTCATTGTGAAGTTTCCAGTTTCGATTATAATCTGAAAGCCCTTGGGGCAGTTATTCAAATTATCAATGCTTTTGCCGTTAGAAGATCTTATGGCTCTGAAGTACTAAACAACCCTGGTGAATAATTAGGTGGGATTGATATTTCTTTAAGACGAGTGTATGAAGTCCAGGGGATTTACGTGTCCCTACAGGCCGGATTGAACATTACAATCGTAGAGTTTACAGGATAGATAAATATATCTTTTACTCTTTTTCGTTCTATTGCTTTGCTCCAGATGATTGGTATTATAAAACTAATCTACAAGGGATTGGATCTCAAACTTGAAGCTTGATTGTGAATATTCCACTTCATACACCAATAAAAAAGTTTTCTAATCGATGCGTTCTTGTTGATGAGAACGGAAGTTCGGAAACTGCGGGGTAAGTAAGAGATAGGCGCTTAAAGACATGGGATGAGCTCCACACTTCCTCTCTTTTTACAGAAGTTCCGTACTCCACAAGTATTGAGCCTTATCAGCTTTCCTTAAAGATAAGATTTCACTCCACATCTCTAATACAAAATGGAGATGCTTATCCCGAGTTATATAATTATTCACTTCATTCAATTGTAAACTCAACCATGCATTTCATACAGACCATTAACATATAAAACATATGCACAAAATATACATATATGTAACCGTAATATATATGTGAAAAACAACAGCGGAAGACAAAGAACAATTATACCTCCAGCCATTGCCTCCACCGTAGATTTGAAAGTTTTGTTGCAAGTTTGAATTTCTATTCTCTTCCAGAGCAAGCTTGATGGTGTGTTCTCTTATGCTTGGCGAAGATAGGACCCAAAACCAAAACCAACGTTTTGTTTTTAAACCAACCCTTCATACCCTACTCTCCATCACAGTAGTTGAAGGTTGAGGAAGTGGCCGACAAGAACACATGTGGGAGTTACGGGACATGATGAAAGGGACCATGTAAAAAGAGAAGGGACCATATACAGATAGGTAAGGTTTGACCAAGTCCTTACATTCTCCCACTGGGTCCATTCAACTCAAAACTACCACATATAACAAGAAATCAAATATATGAATCATGGCGATAGGTCCTCTGATAGTGAGTAGTATCTTCCATGTATTACATATACACAATTTCTCATTACTCGCCCGTTAACTTAATGAATAAACCATATATTTATTATAGGTTCAAATTAAATGACATTTCTCACAACTAATAAATATGTGTACACAACATTTATGAGAAAATATTAAACTGAATAAGAGTTTCATTGAATCAACAAATATATAATAAATCACATTGTAGAACCAAGTCCCATATGCACTACGTGATCCTTAAATTGCTTAAGTGGCATGCCTTTAGTTAAAGGATCCGCAATCATCAACTCAATGTTAATGTGCTCTATGACAACTTTTTTTTCCTTAACACGTTCTCTTATGGCTAACTACTTAATGTCGATATGCTTGTTTCGACTTCCACTCTTGTTATTTTTAGCCATAAAGACCGCAACAACATTGTTGCAATATAACTTTAACGGCTTAGAAATTGAATCAACAATTCTGAGCCTAGATATGAAACTCTTCAATCATACACCATACAAGGTGGCCTCGAAACATGAGACGAACTCAGCCTCCATAGTGGAAGTAGCAATCAGGGTCTGCTTGGCACTCCTCCAAGATACAGCTCCACCAGCTAGCATGAAAATATAACCGGATGTTGATTTCCTTGAATCAATGCAGCCAACAAAGTCTGAATCGGAGTATCCAATTACTTCCAAGTTCGTAGTTCGTCTGTACAAGAGCATATAGTCCTTTGTGCCCTGCAGATATCTCAAAACCTTCTTTGCAACTTTCCAGTGATCAATACCTGGATTACTTTGATATCTTCTTAACATTCTAACAGCATATGCAATGTCAGGTCGAGTGCAGACCTGAGCATACATAAAGCTTCCTACAGCTGAAGCATATGGAATGTTCTTCATGTGTTCCCGCTCAAAATCATTTTTCGGACATTGATTCAAATTCAATCTATCACCCTTGACAATGGGTGCTACACTTGGTGCACAATCTTTCATCTGAAATCTCTCTAAAATTTTGTTAATATAGGTCTCTTGAGACAAACCCAAAATGCCTCGAGATCTTTTTCTATGGATCTTAATGCCAATGACATAAGATGCCTCACCCATATCTTTCATATCAAAATTCTTTGAGAGAAATTGTTTCACCTCATATAGCAAACCCTTATCATTAGTTGCAAGCAAAATGTCATCCACGTATAACAAAAGAAAACAAGTTTTACTCCCACTGACCTTCTGGTATAAACACTGATCCATGAGATTCTCTTCAAAACCAAATGAAGTGATAACCTTATGAAATTTTAAATACCACTGCCGGGAGGCTTGTTTTAACCCATATATGGATTTATTGAGCTTACAGACTAAATGCTCACCATCACTAGAGGAGAATTCTTCAGGTTGTTTCATGTAAACTTCTTTCTCTAATTCACCATTGAGGAACGCAGTTTTCACATCCATTTGATGTAACTCAAGATCAAAATGAGCCACTAATACCATGATTACACGAAGTGAATCTTTCTTTGATACAGGAGAAAATATCTCCGTGTAGTCGATTCCTTCTCTTTGAATGAACCCTTTAGTAACAAGTCTTGCTTTATGTATCTCAATGTTGCCACATGAGTCTTTCTTTGTCTTAAATACCTATCGACATCCAATGGGTTTCACACAATGTGGCAACTCAACCAGATCTCAGACTTGATTAGACGCCATAAAATTCATCTCATCCTTCATAGCATTATACCACAAGTCCGATTCCTTAGAACTCATGACTTGTGAAAACGTGTCAGGATCATTTTCGGCTCCAACGTTGTAATCTAACTCTTGCAGATACACTATGTAATCACTAGGTATTGCTGACCGTCTAACCCTAGTGGATCTCCTTAATGTTGTATTGTTATCCTCACGAGGAACTTGTTGCTCAACCTGTTATTCAACTAGTTGTTCAACAATTTCTGGTTGTTCCTCATTTACAACTAGATCCACTGGATTAGTGGTAACAGCTCGTGGAACTTCAGTAACTGATTGTCCCACACCCATTTGACTTTGAGGGGTGTGAATGACAATCAATTGATCCCTTGAACCAGAGGGTGAGCTTCATCATGGCCACTTTCAGACCCTATGTCTGAAAAATGACCACTCCTACTGGTCAAGTCATTCTCAAGAAATTTTGCATTTCTTGATTCCACGATTCTAGTGCTGTGAGATGGACAATAGAACCTATACCCTTTAGACCTTTCCGTATATCTAATGAAATACGCACTAATGGTCCTTGGGTCTAGTTGCTTTTCCTGTGGGTTATAAATTCTCACTTCAGACGGGCATCCCCAAACGCGTATATGCCTCAGACTCGGTTTCCAACCCTTAAACATCTCAAAAGGTGTCTTTGAGACAGCTTTGGTTAGAACTCGATTTATTATATACACAGCCGTCTTTAGAGCTTCTGTCCACAAGAATTGAGGAAGTTTTGTATTACTCCTCATACTTCTCACTATGTCCATTAAAGTTCGGTTTCTTCTTTCTGCCACACCATTCTGATCGGGAGAACTAGGCATGGTGTACTGGGTAACAATCCCATGTTCCTGAAGAAACTTCGCAAAGGGACCAGTGCTTGTCCACTTTCAGTGTATCTACCATAGTACTCTCCACCTCGATCTGACCTCACGATTTTAATCAGTTTTCCACATTTCATCTCCACTTCAGCCTTAAAAATTTTAAAGGCATCCAAAGCTTCGTCCTTAGAACGAAGTAAGTAAAGATACATATATCGCGAATAGTCGTCAATGAAGGTGATAAAATATTTTGGACTATTTGCATCCAGATCTTGATAAAAAAAATATCTGTATGTATGATTTCTAATAGGTTTGTACTCCTCTTGGCACCCTTTTTAGACTTGTTAGTTTGTTTACTTTTAATACAATCTACACAAGTCTCAAAATCAGCAAAATCCAAAGTACTGAGTACTCCTTCATTTACTAATCGCTTAATTCTCTCAATGGAGCTGTGTCCTAATCTACGGTGCCAGAACATAGAGGATTCTTCATTCACAACACTTCATTTTAATCCAGTAGTGACATGCATCGAATTATATGCATCATTATGTTGTAACTGTAGGGAATAAAGACCATAAGATAATGTACCACAACCAATAACTTTTGATTCATAAGATAAATTGAAACCAAAATATGCAAAGTTAAAGGAAAAACAAAATGGTACGAGTCTGGATACAGAAATCAAATTTCAAGAGAAATTTGGTACATAAAAGGTCTTATCCAAATACAACACAAAACCACTGCTCAAAACCAAACTGCAAGTCCCGATGGTTTCCACATGTGAACTCGTCTTGCTTCCGGAATAGATGACTTGTTCACTTCCCACCGGCTTCCTTAGGTTTTGCATACCCTGTAAGGTATTCGAAACATGGATTGTATAACCAGAATCAATCCACCATGTGTTATGATGAACATTAACCATATTAGACTCATAGCAAACAAATAAAATATGAGTACCTTTCTTCACGAGCCAGTCCTTTAATTTAGCACAGTCTTTCTTTATGTATCCCCTCTTTTTACAGAATAAACACTTTGCCAATTTCTTTATATCCGCTTTAGGCGCAACTTTGCCCTTTCCCTTACTCTTAGCATCGTCTTGCCTCTTCTTTCCAGAAACGGTCAAATTGACCCTTTCACCATCTTCCATCAACAACCGCTCCTCCTCCTGTACACACATAGTCAACAATTCGTTGATTGACCACTTATCCTTATGTGTGTTATAGGATATCTTAAAGGGACCGTATTGTTGAGGTGAACTTCTTCAAAGGTATGGAATCTATCCATATAAGATTGATTTCTCTTAAGCCCTTTCTCGAAAGCAACTATAGTGATAGATGTGCTGAGATTTGACTTTTTTTTTTCTTCAAGGTTGAATCGTCATGTGAAATCCATAAGGGTCTCAGCATAACTTCCATATTATGCACTTTATTGCGTTTATCGCACTGTGTGGATCCATCATCTTCCTAAACCATATAGTCTCTAAAGTATGCCATTAAAGTTTCCAGCAACATGTTTTTCATGAAAGGAATGTCAAAATTAAAACACGTGTGCTCTTAATCTTTACTTACAGAACACATCAGATGATGTTAGTATGCGCTAGTGTGTTGCAAGTAGGGTTGGAATTTTTCTCTTATTCGCCGACCTTTCCCAACTTTGCTGGTCCACCATGGTAGACCTCATCTTGTACCAGTTTTGATTTCTATGTACTCGAAGTGATATAGAACTGACCTCTTAAGTCATCGCGGGTGTGGGTCTAGACTAGAGGGTTACTATTAAGGTTAGTTGTCGTTGAATGCTTTTGAGTGTTATTGAAAGGCTCATATAATCAAAGTTGGGAGATGGTTCTGCGAGTAGATGAGGCAGTTTATTGATTCCATATTTTGTTAAAAGAAAAAATGTGGCTATGTGTTCAATGGCTGTTGTTTCATAAGATCTAATCATAGTCCAACAATAGGTGCCAAATTCTGTACTCGTGGTGGGTCCGAAAAGAGCTTTAGGCTTAGGTTTGAACTTTGAACTCAAAGTCTACAATGGGAAGACTATTGGGATTCATGATGTCTCAGCGTGGCATAGAAATTGCCCTTCCAAAATCAATAAAGGAAGTACAAAGATTGACAAGGAAAATAATCTGCATAACACATTTTCTATCAAATTTATAAACCACTGCCTACTTTTTCCCTAAATCTTAAAAGGCAAAGGAGTTTCTCTAGGGCGAGGATTATAAGCAGGCGTTTATGCATGAAAATTGATGCCCTCCTTCCATGCTTATGACTAGCAAACTTGTCACTTCGACGAAAACATGATAATCTAAAATCGTTAGAAAGGCTAGTCAAGTGGTTAATAAAGTTTGAATGAGTTTGTATGTAACACACCACTACCATAGTGCATATGCCCAGACATCTATAGATTTCTCCAAGAATATATCCTATGGGAATGACATGTTAAAGCAATCACATTCACTTATTAAGGCGTCTTACATAACACAAGTATTTAAGAAGATCAAAACTTTCCATTTTATTCATAAACATGAACATACATTGGAGCATTACAGTACATAATCCACATATATACATTACTAACAACATCTGAGAGTTGCTACTCTTTACACGATGTTTTACATGAAGTGAAATGTTACACCAAAATATCCTATCTAGATTTTTTAGTGTCAGCTAACCGACCTTTGAGTCATTCTTGCTCCAAAACACAAGTACTAGACTTCTACTTGATCTGCTTAAGAGTTAGAACTCCTTTGAACCTGAAAAGCAACAATGTAATTATGATGAGTTTGTGAACTCAATGAGCGATCCATCATCAAAGTGCTCACTCATATCATCACTTATTAACACATATATAGTCTATTTTACCAAATATGTCATATAAATGAATAATCCACATCACATCACATATTTCATTGATTTCAACCATTAAATATTTCATCTCAGTTCAATGGGCATGTTAATTCAATTAGTGAATAAGGTATATCCATTCAATCATTTCATAACTAAGGATGCATATGTAAATGCACAAGTGACTCACTTCATTTTTACTTTGTTGTGACGAGCGCCTAATTTTTTTTTGGCCAATAAGAAGAATTTTCATTAATGTGAAACAATTACAACAAGTTCACACAATACATTAGAGTAAGAAAGAAACAGTACACATATGAGAACTAATCACTGTAGCATCTCTAGCATATCACTTCAACTCATAACATCTAAGAAGGTGCTGGTTGTAACATCCCGTCCTCATATTAAGGGTTAGGACCTAAAATTTTAATGCATGTAGGCTCAAAGAGAGATTAAGGAAATGCATTTTCTTGCTCATACATAATGTTAGCATATATGCACATGAATATTGAATCTTTTCATAAAAATAAGTGTATATGCATTCATTGACAACTTCCAGGTATGATTGTTTTTAAATGTGATGTTATTGAAAGTGAGAAGTAGAGGAAGTGGAAAGAGTGATCTAGGTATGAGTTGAGATAAGGAAATATTTGGAAATAAAATGGGTAGTGATATAGAAAATGTTCACTGAATATGTTTCAGTCTTTTAACCATAACGTTTTCTCTAGTTGTCCAAACGAGATGATTTTTTATTTGGATTAATCTAGAGATATATGGCTATATTTCGTATAAAGACATCAAATTTCATTTCTGTCTCTAAAAGTCTCAAAATTTCATGAAGTTAAGAATTTGGTGCAGTACGTTGGAGTAGGAATGGAAATTTCATCTTCGGAGTTTAGGGATAAATTTGGAATTGATATAAATAGATTTTAGCAGAGGTACCTTCTGAAAAGTTGTAGATCTTTCTTTTATCTTTCCAACGGTATATAGTATGAAAATTTTGGACATCGGAGTCAAAAGTTATGACCGTTATAAGTGGAGACATTCTAGGGAAGAAAATGAGATGATAGAAGTGAGACGGAAGAAAATAAGACGGAAGAAAATGAGATGGAAGAAAGGAGACGAAAGAAAATGAGACAGAAGAAATTGAGACGGAAGAAATGAGATGAAAGAAAATGAGACAGAAGAAATTGAGACGATAGAAATGAGACAGAAGAAAATGAGACGGAAGAAATGAGACGAAAGAAAATGAGACGGAAGAAAATGAGACGACAGAAATGAGACGAAAGAAATGAGATGGAAGAAAATGAGATGCAAGAAATGAGACGGAAGAAATGAGACGGAAGAAAATGAGACGGAAGAAAATGAGACGATAGAAATGAGACGGAAGAAAATGAGACGATAGAAATGAGACGGAAGAAAATGAAACGGAAGAAATGAGACGAAAGAAAATGAGCTAATAGAAACTAGACAGAAGAAATGAGACGGAAGAAAATGAGACAATAGAAATGAGACGATGGAAATTAGACGATAGATCTAAGACGAAAGGAAAGTGAGATGATGCAAAAGTGAGATGATGCAAAAGTCAGAAGATAGAATTGGCCTTCGAGGTCTTCATGAAAGTTGTAGATATCGAAGTCCTCTTTCCAATAGTCCAAAAGCAAAGTCAATCCCACATCTGTAGTGAGAGTTAAAGCAATTGCGCCAAGACATGTACAATATGAGTAAAGATATGAACATGTTGGATTCTTTTGACCATAACTTCTCCTCTAGACCTCCAAATGACTTGATTCTTGAACCATTAGATTTGTAAGACATTGCCCTACATCTCCACCAATAATTATAGCCTTATGAAATTAATAGAGAAAGATTTAGTGAAAAGAGTGAGACGGGTACTGTGAGTGTGTTTTTTAATAATATGAACTGGTGTTATCTCACCGAACATACTTCAGTATTTTGATGTAACCTGGACCAGTAGAGGTCCAAATGAGACGATTTTTATTTTATGGTAAACTAGAAACATAAGGCTACAAATTATATGAAGAAATCAAATTTTTAATCGGACTCTAAGAGCTTCAATTTTTGGAGGGAAATTGAGTATAGGGTACTGTCTCGGAATAAAAACAGTCCGGAGATATTGGAGTATAACTTTCACACCACTGAACCAAATTGAATTCTTTTGGTGTCATTGGAAATGTAAGACAATAGAGAAGAGTCTTCTAGAATAAAGTGTTATGTCATAATATTCAAGAGTGCTTTTGGCAAGACACTTACGTGTAAAAGACATAAAGCATAAATGGAAGGGGCAAATGGGACAATTCTCAATCATTAAAGGCATAATTAGAAGAAGAGGTGTTGTCTTGCCTATAAATGGAGTAGAAACAATAAAATGGAAGGAAGTAGAAGAAAAAAATGAAAAATCTAGAGAAAAGAGAGAGAATGTCATGAAAAAGAGAGAGAAGTACAAAAAGAAGAAGAGACAGAGAGAAACAAGCTAGGGTTTCAATTTTTCTAGCCTACAAGAGAGATTTTGGGGTTGATCAAGAAAGGAAACAAATAGAGAAATAAAAGAGCTTCCAACTGAGCTAAAGATCTCTTCATTTGGTGAAAAATCAAGGTAAGATAATTTTGAATCTTGTAGATTTTTGGAAGGATTCTATTTCATTGAGTTAAGAAAATGTTTGGTTTAAATATTCTAGAATGAATTTCAGTGATTTTGCATTATGGGATTTTCAATTGGATTCGTATTTGATGATGATCTGAATATTTTGAGATCATATGACGTTAGAAAAGAGATGATGAGAAATTAAGTTATGATATAAAGTAACTCAGTGTTCTTGAGGTGTAAACTTATGAATAAGCTAGACATATGCATAGGGTAAAGATTGAAGCAAGGATTTAGAAAGATTATGTACAAATGAAGTGTAAAGCTAAGTTAAATAGACACAAATGAATTATGAAATGGGAATGAGTTTAATATGTGTTTTAGAACATATGCTCGGGATTGTCATTGAGCGTGCATTATATATGGCTCATTATTACAATTGTGTATAAATGAATGTTTTTATATGTGCAATTATTGATGAGTGTGCAATGTGTGTCTTGCATAAATGGGTTATGCAGGTCATGTGTCCACGTTCAGGCGTTCCTAGAATTTGAAAGCAAATGTTAATCTGAAGCGTACTGTGAGTAGACCTAAATAGTCTCCCCTTATTGTTTGTTGTCTGAAATTCTATATTACATGCCTTCTGGATGATTTTATGAATGTGTTATGTTTATGTTGGTCCCGGATAGAAGGTTCGATGATTGTGATATTTGTATAAGATATTGGAGTGTTATGTGCATCTGAATGAAATGGGCTACATGTGTTCCGAATGTGACATTGCATGTAAATAAGATGTGATTCTCAACTTAAGGCTGAATGAATGTGGTCTAAAATGTGAATATGCATCCAAGTGATTGACCGAGGTTATGTTATGAGACACATTCATTACATGGATGCATGCAAGATAAAGGATGTTATGACCGAAGTCGCCAGGATAAAGAGCTTAAAACTCAGAATGTGGTTAGAGCCTCAGGTTCGAGTGCGACTGTACCCGGTATCCACTAAGGGATATGGGACATTATATGACACAGCTCGATATCCACTAAGGGATAGGAGCTAGTAAAAAGGCACTCGGTCGTAACGACAATAATAAATGAAAGTGAGACTCATGTGCATTACATATGTATAAAATAAATGATTAAATGTATAAAATGTGGAATGTGAATTTATGTGAATGTGAAATAATGTGTTATGTGACTGGATGAGCCATCAATGATGGTCACTCATTGAGTTCGCAATACTCACCCAAAATTTGCAACTATTTTTTAGGTTTAGAAGAATACCCCGTTAGGCTAACGGGAGTATAGCTATAGCATACAAGTGAAGGATAGAGGTCGGGATCAGTTCGCGTCTGCATTACATTTCTCTATTTTTGTATTGCATTGTATATTCCGCAAATTTTTGTATAAATTTGTATTTCAAAATGACTCGAGTGTTTTGTATTTGTGAAAGGGACCGAATGGCTATTGAAATTTGTGTTTATTGAAATTGTTTATGCATGAATGTGGGCCCAATGTGAGTTTCAATTTCTGCATATATGTTCGTGGTTTTGAAAAAAATGTACCGATTTTTGAATGATTGAGTACTTTAGCACGCCACCCTCGTGGGGCACGGACTCGAATATCACCATCAATGTCGGGTTCGAGTCATTGTGGGAGTGGGGTGCTACACTGGTAATCCATCTCGACTCAAGATTCCAACCAAAGAAAATGGAGGTGCTAAGACCTAATTACCAAAGCACATCTTCTTGCTGACTTACTTTGCTAACCAATCAATTGCGCTATTAGCTTCACGATTTATTAGGATAAAGTAAATACCCTGTAAATGTTGTATTATGTACAGTATATCAGAAATGTATGGTTGAATTCTCCATTTTCCTTTCCCTTTATTCTTAAGAATTTCAGTATGAACAATCTGTGAATCCATCTCAATCTGTACATTATGATAGCCTTTCTGGCTTCTGTTCCAGCAACTTTACTCCTCCATACACAGCTGCTACCTTCAACCTTAAGTGCTGAACCTGCTTTACATTCTTTAGCAATACCATCAACACAATTCCTTCAACATTTCTTATAATAACTGCCAAACTTGCATCCCCATTTTTATAAGCTCCATCACAGTTCATTTTCAAATAGCCTACAGCTGGCTTGATCCATTGACTCTGCTGAGGTTGTACCCTATTCATACTAACCTGCTGACTTATAGGTCTACATTCAGCCAACAATGCATTACTTTTCACAATACATCTAATAGGATCTGGCATGTCATGTTTAAAAACCACTTTACATCTCTGCTTTTAAATGTTCCAAAGCAAAACAGCAATTAACACCAAATTATCATTTCCAGTATCGGTCTTCTGAAAAGATTCACTCATATCCATTAGCCATGCATCTAAAGTGGTCAACCCTTCCCTTGTTACTTTTAAACCCAATGCACTACCAAACATACACATTGTGCCCATGGACATAATAACAACATATGTTCAAGAGTCTCAGATTTACAAAAACAAATAGGACACAAGTCATCAGTGTTTACTTTTATTTTGACCAAATTAGATTTAGTAGGTAGTAAATTTCGAAGTGTTTTCTAGAGAAATACCTTAACCTTAGGTGGGAGAGTTAGCTTCTAAAGCCATTTCCAAAGTTTCTTGTCCATAGAATGAGAAGTTGTAGCTTTTCTATTGGCTGTAGTTACTGCAGCTTCTTTCAGAATTTGATATCCCACCCTAACTGAATAAATGCCATTCTCAGCTACTGACCAAATATATCTGCCCTGTGATCCTTTACCACACAAAGGAATTTCTTCAATCATGCGCTGCTGGTCACAAGTTAAAAAATCACTCATAGCCTCCAGTTTCCACTTTTCAGCTTGAACATCAATCAATTCCTCCACTTTCTTAGGCGCACTTGCAGGAAGTCTCTTAGGTTTATCAATTGCTATACCCTGAATCCATGGTTCATCCCAAATATTAATGCTTCTGTCATGCACAACTTGCCACTGAATATGTTGCTTCAAGAAACCCCTCCTTTCCAACAGACTAGACCAAAGCTAGGAAGCACGTGAACCTTTCTTAGCCTACAAACATGAAGTTTTAGGAAAATATAACCCTTTTAACACCCTTGCCCATAAAGTAGTTGGATTTGTAAACAATCTCCAACATTGCCATGCACACAAAGCAATATTTAGAAGTTGCATATCCTTAAAATCCATACCTCCATCACTTTTACTCACTGTCATTTTTATCCAACTAGCCCAATGGATTTGATGTTCATTATCCTTCTGCCCCCACTAGTAATCAGCAAGCACATCATTAATGTCATCATATGTTTTTTTAGGAAACTTTATAAACAGCATAGGTAAATAGGCATAGCACAAGCAACAGCTTTGATATGTACCTCCCTTCCTCCTTGACTGAGAAACTTTGTCTTCCATCCATTAATCTTCTTGATGATTCGTTCTTTGATGAACTCCACTGCTCTTCTCTTTGTCTTTCCCCAAAAAGTAGGCAGGCCCAAATGACTCCCAGGATTAGGAGCTTCAGGAATTCCAATCAACAACTTCAATTCATTCCTCTTGTTCTTAGGTGTATTAGAGCTGAAAATAATGCTTGACTTGGACAAATTCACCATCTGTCCTGAAGCTTTAAAGTACTTATCAAGAAGATCAAACATAAGGGAGACATTAGCAGCATTAGCAGGCAAGAAAAATAAGGCATCATCAGCAAAAAATGAATGGGACAGGACTGGACAATCTCCTACTAACTGAAGATCCTCTAACTTCCTAGACTCAATGACCTAATTGACCATTCTGGATAGAACATCCACTACAACCAAAAACAAGTAAGGGGATAGAGGATCCCCTTGCCTAAGACCTCTAGATGGAGTAATAAGACCTGATCTCTTACCATTGACATTTAGAATATAAGTTATAGAGGAAATGCACTCCATGATCCACCTTATCCAAGTTGAATTGAAGCCCATTTTCTCCATAACTTGCTTCAAAAATATCCACTCCACTTTATCATATGCTTTGCCCATATCAAGTTTCAAAGCCAAACCATACTGCTTCCCTTTTCTAATCTTCAAATTATGAAACACTTCACTTGTCACTAGAATATTATCCTGTATCTGCCTCCCCTCCACAAAACCACTCTAGTTGCAAGTAATGAGTGCTCCCATATAAGCCCTCAATCTCTCCGTCATGATTTTAAAGATTATCTTGTAGCTGAAATTACAGCAGCTAATAGGTATAAACTGTGATATATCTTCTGGAGTCTTCACTTTGGGCACCAAGGTCACACAAGTCTTATTCATTTCTTTCAACATATAGCCATTCTGAAAGAAACTCTTAACACCAACAACAATAGCATTCTTAACAATACCCCAAAAATTTTGATAGAACAACCATATCCATCAGGCCCTGGAGCTTTCATTGCTCCAAGGTTAAACACAAATGCCATTATTTCTTCTTTAGTTACCTCAGCAACCAAAGTCTCATTCATCTCGGCTGTAACAACCTTAGGGACAACTTGGAGAACTTCATCCATAGCACTATATCCCTCACTGGTAAACAGGTTTTGATAAAACTCACTAAATTGATCAATCACTCCTGATTCTTCCTCTATCCAGTTCCCATCATTTCCTTTTATTCGAAGAACCTATTTCCCCTTCTTCTTTGTAAAGTTGACTGGTGGAAGAATTTTGTATTCTTATCCCCAGCAATTAACTATTGCACCCTAGATCTAGGATACCAATATTTCTCTTCTCCTTCCCAGACTTTTTTTAAAAACTCCAAACAGTTGCTTAATCTGTTTTTTATCCTCAACACTACATTCTATTTTTTCCTGCAAATCAGACACCTGTTTCATAATATCATCAATCTCCTTTCAAAAATTAGGAAAAACCTTTATACTCCAGTTAATGAGTTTTGATCAACAGGTTTTTTAGTTTTTACACTAACTGTTACAATCTAGAACCACCAAATTGTCGTGTCCAACCTTCTATGATTATCTGGGCACAATCCTCATGCTCACTCCATAATACTTCAAACTTAAACTGTCAGGTACCCTTCTTCTCTCTAGGGGCAATTTCAAACAAAATAAGAGCATGATCTGAACCAACAATTGGTAAGTTGGTAACCTGGTAGTTAGGATAAGTTTCAATCCACTGCTGGTTGGCTAGAGCTCTATCAGTTTTCTCCCTAATCTAACCTTCTTCCCTCTTATTAATCCAAGTATACCACAATCTTTTAGAAGATAAATCAATAAGTCTTGTTCTCACAATCTTATCCCGAAAACCTTCCATCTTTCCAACAGCCCTTCTCTGTCCCCCTCCTTTTTCATAATGGTATAGAAAATCCTTATAATCACCCATTCAAATCCATGGGCACATAATTCCCCTAACTTTCCTCACAATTCTCTCCCAGTTCATTTTCCTCTCCTTCAAATTAGGATCACCATAAACCCAAAAAATCTTCCAAAGAACACCATCTTCATTATTACACACATCCATGATAATAAGATTTTTATCCTGCTCCACAACAGTCACTGATACATAATCCTTCCACCACACAACTAATCCTCCCCCAATCCCATCAGGAGGAACATACATAGTTGCATCCATGTGACATCTTTTCCTAAGAATTTCTAGTTTTTCTACTTTATTTTTTGTTTCAATCAAAAAAACAAAAGTAGGATCAAACTTCTTTTTCAATTCCATCAAGTGATGGACTTTCAAAGGAGATCCCATCCCTTGACAATTCCAAGAAATACACCTCATATTCCTTTGGGGACTGTTAGAGGACAATCACCCAAACCTCTAGTAGTACCCTGCCCTTCAAGACAGCTAGGCTTAAATTCACTGACACCGCCCTTCTTCCCTCTTCCCCTACCCCTTCCAGCACCTCTCTTCCCTTTACCCTCAATCCGTCTGTCTTCTATCACAATATTTTCCACTCGATTTTCATCACTTTCAACATCCTCAATGTGGTCACTCCCTAACTCAAAAATCTTCAATGTCTCAATATGGCCACCTACATCACCGCCCCCACACTGATTCATCTCCATATCAGTATCAACCTCACTAACCTTCAATAAAATCTCAATTTTCATTGTTTGACTCCTTTCCTTATACAACATAGCACTCATACTGTCTTTAAATTGCACTGGCATGGCCTTCATCCATGGACCAAATGATCTATGCATATCCGCTTCATTCCTATCAACCTTCTCTCATCTACAACTTCGACCTTGGTGCCCCAAAATTCCACAATTATAGCAAAAATTTGCCATCTTCTTATACCGAACTTCTACACAAATTTGGTTCTGTGGTCCTCGTGGAACCCAAAGATCAGGCAACAAAGGAACAGTAATGTCAATCTCAAGTTTCATCCTCAAAAAACTTCTACCCAGGCCCGTCTCCCATATATCCTCATCAATTTCAACCACTTGACCAAGTCTTTCCCCAATTCTCCTAGCATTAATACCAGTAAGCATTTCTAAGGGCAGATTATGAATCTGAAGCCAAAATCTACAACAGGAAAAGTTGACCTCCTTAACAGCCATATCCATGCACCAATGTTTCAGAACAAAACAGCACCCCATCACCGTCCACGGCCCTTCCCCAATCGCTTTCTCCGCCTGCTCTGGGCGATGGAAGGAAAGAGTGTACAGATTAGGGCTCAATTCACGAACATCCTTCAGCTCCTTCGCAGTCCACATACTTCGCAGCATTCCAAAAATGTCAGTCCTATTCACAACTCTATCAGAAATGAGTTTACCCAAAACTACACATCGCGACGATTCTTCAATCAGATCGCATCCTGAATCCAATGCAATCTCTAATTCAAGATCCGCCATCACTTAACCCCCAAAACAAGCCCCAAAGCTCCTTGAACAAGAGATTATGGAGTGAAAATGCTTTGAAACCCGTCAAGAGTAGAAATCCAATCTCAAAACTACCAAGGAAATCAACAGCAAAACCTAAGACACAAAGTAAAAGAAACAAGACTCAAGCAATGAAATCAAAGACTTAGAAGATTGCCCTAGACTCGACGCAACTCAAAAGCCCTAACTAGAAACAAAAAAAACTATCAAAACTTGAGAGAGAAACCCCCACGTGGAGAGAGAGAAAAATGACGAGCGCCTATTTAACTGTCTAGTATTTATTGTATATACCAAACTCATTTTATATACTATCTCGTACCCTTTATAGATACTGGGCTCATTGGTAACTGAGCCTGCGACTCTTTGTACACATTCATGAGCTTTAAGCTCTTTTTCAATTGGGTCACTCCAATCACAACTCCTTTATTTATTCATGCATTTCAATATAATGAGATGCAATAATTCATATATGATGCATTCATTATTTCACATTTAATATATTCCAATTATATATCACATTCTTCGAATCTAAATCCGACATTCAAGATTCAGTTGAGAACATATATTTCTATATTCACATACATTTACAAAACACTTTCAATACATTCCCGAATATCATTCTCCTCGGATAATTGATTGTCCATAATTATCACAATCACATGAGTAGCAATTCAATAACTAAATTTTAAACAAAGCAACTAGATTATGGTGAGAGAACACCTAGGTTGACTCACAATATGCTCCAGAATAGTTATTGCCTTAACGATCTGATAATGTATGGATGCGGTCGGTCAATTTGTGCTTCTATATCATGCAATACACACATATGTATACATTTCTAACTTGTTTAATCAATTGAATACCCAATCATGCATATGTAGATGTGTCATGTTTAATGTATGTTCAATCGACTATTCAGGGTATGTAACCTTATTCACAAATCTTGCTCATTTATTCGTCATATCTCGTACATAACTTATTGGCGATTAGATCAATGCCTTAAGAAATCTAGATTACTCTAAATTCATTCAATCATACATTTATCCATCTCTTCCTAACATTCTATACTCACACAACTTTCCAATTCTCATTCAATCATGCCTATTTCATAACTTAAATCTCGTGCATCATTTTTGCATTCATAAAAACACCTTCGTTTATTTAACAACTTATACTTCCCAAATTCATATATGTTGATATCAAACAATCCATTCCTTAATTCTAACATCAATTATCAACTTAAACTTATCAAACCCTTAATCAATCAATCAAATAACCATCTAGGTTCATTTCCGACCGTAATCAAACCCAAATACACCAAGGTAAAGTAACTTATCCTTATTTCGTTCAACAATTCCCAAGCATTTCCCACGATCGTGGAAGGACAAAACAAAATCTTTTCTTCTCCAGGGCATTTCCCACGATCGTGGGTACCTTTCCACGTTCGTGGAATGGGTGAACAAACAATTCACCATCCATTTCCTTCAATCTTTATCCAAATTTTAACACCATCATACTAATCTATTGATCATACCTCAGTGATACCTAAATTATACTTCTTTTCCTCATCAATTTCATCACCAATTCTAACCCAAAATCATTCAATTAATAACTCATAAGTCATAGTCTTTCATGCATCATAATCAAAACAGAGCTATCATTCACCTTCATACACATAACCCTAACTTATCAATTTCTGAAACACTCCTAATATACCCATTTTTCTGCATAGTTACATCATCATTTACACTTCAAATCTCAACCTAAACCATTCATATAATCCATTATTTTCAATCATATAAAACAAAACAGAAACCATACATTCATTCATCAAATTCCATTATAACTTTAACATAAACCCTACATATCACTCATCTCAATTTAATCACCATTAATGTTTCTATTTTAACATGTCATAAAGATCAAAAATCACTTACTTGTTCAACTCAAAACCTCCTCAATAACTATCCTTGCAAAAACAAGGTGGGAACATAAGGGTTTCAACAACAAGATGAAGGCTGCAGAATATTGAAGTATCAAAGGGCATAATTTTAGCAAAATCTCAAGGTTGTAAAGGTTGTGTATGGGTGTCGATGATGAGAGAAGGAAGAAGATGGCATGTAACAAAACAAGAGAAAATTGGTCTTTCTTTTTTATGTACATGTGTGTGTGTGTCATGGGTTAGGTGTGTGGTAAGGGTTTGGACACTTGTATAAACACTTATCAAACAAAGACCCATGCTACATGCCTCTTTTTATAAGCTACTAATTGTCACTCCATAATTAGTCAACTTATTTCATAATCACTAGACCATTTGTCACCCAATTAAGCCACCATTTTTCACTCATTTAATCAAGCCATGTGTCAGACTATTACTAATGCCATGTGTCACTATTTCATAGGCTTGATCACCCTAAGTTCCCATATATCAATTAATCTTGCAAATTAATATTTTCCCTAGACTAAACGCATGTAATACTTCATTAATCACCCTGTTGTGACAAAAATTTCAATTCATTAATTGTAGTCCATCAAATCAGAAATCAAAACATGATCAATTCACAATCACAAAATCACAACATAAACATTTAAAATCTTGTATACCCTATAATAAATCAATTAAGTGCATAAACTATCTTTACAATGTGTACTAAATCATAATTCATGTATGTATGTGAATATAATGCATGTAAATGAAATGCACTTCATGTATTCTCATATGATATGACTCATATGATTTCATATAGTAGATAAATTCCTAAGTGTAAGAATGGGCTATTACATGATATGTGCTGCATACCCAATTCTACACGTAAATAGACAAGATATAACAAAATTTTGGCTAAATGCATCACAATCACGCCTAAGGGGTGAAGGAAAAAAAAACACATCAAATGTGAATCATTTATATAGACAGAAGGAAGAAAAAACATATCAAATGTGAATCATTTATATAGACAGATAATCAAGCCAAGAAGGAAGTGGAACAAGTTTTTTAACGTACAAATACCTTATAGGCCCTATTTGATAAATGACGTTTCAGTCATTTTTAGCGTTTTGGAGGGTATTAGTTGTTTGACTATTTGATAAATGGCATTTCAGCCATTTTTTAGTGTTTTGGAGATATTAGCTAATTATTTTGTTTAGTTATCAGTTGGTGGGTTGGCTTATGCATCATAACCAGTTGATTTTTTAAAAGCTCCTTTATAAGAGCATTTTTTGTGATCAACTGATAAAACTTTATTTGGTTAACGATTGTGCCCTTTATTCTTTTAATAATGGTGGAGGCTTTTAATTGCTAAAAGGTATTAAAAAAAGCAAAGGAGTGTCACAGGGTGACATGACACTTGCTATTTCTCAATTATAATAATCGTAATTATAATTAAATTTAATTAATTAAAATATAATATAGTTAAATAAATAAATATAATTAAATAAATATAATTAATTAATTAATTAAAATATATGGTTTTTATTGATTTATGTTAATGATTTTTTGTTGTTGTTGTTGTTGTTGTTGTTGTTGTTGTTGTTGTTATTATTATTATTGTTGTTGTTGTTGTTGTTGTTGTTGTTTGCTATATATTTTTATTAGAGCTATAAACATAATTTTATAAAATTAAATATCTAATATATAATTTCTTATGAGATTTTAAGTCATTCCTTATTAAGTCATTTTACATAAACAACTTATACTAAATATTAATTTTACTAAACATTTTTAATAAACAATTGATATTATTTAAATTAGGCGATATAATCCACTATCAGCTAACTGTTGATAGAATCAGCTAACAATTAATATAATCCGTTGTTTTCCAAATAGGGTCATAGTTTAAAGTTTAAGCTAGTCCAAACATATAAATTTCATAATTCCGACAATGATGTAGAATATGAAGCACACTAGGAGAGGAAGTGTGAAAGGTCCTACGAGGAAGCATTGTAGGCAAGTAAACAAATAAAAAGGAATGGACAACTACATTACAAAGATAATCCAAAAGAGAGAAGTACCCTAGAATAAAGGAGAAACAAGATGTCTTATTCACAGGTTAACTAAATATGTTAAAACTGACAAGCAACTCTATAAAAGGTCTTATGCATTATCCTATACTTGTCACACTGGAAATGTAAAAGCATTTCAATTGCTAGAAGAATGCCATGAAAGATCATGTGGCATCTAATGAAGTGTACTAATCGTCACTCATAAGGTGCTTACGTAAAGGTACTATTGGCTAACATTAAGAAGGGATGCTCATGACTATTTAAAGATAATAAGATAGGTGTCAAAGACACATATGCCTTTGATATAAAATTGTGGCAAATTATACAACCATATCATATCCTATGCCCTTTATACATTAGGGAATAGAAATCCTTATACCATTTTTCCTAATTATAAAACAAATCAAATCCATACTTATAACTATTGACTACTTTATCGAATAGGTAGAGGCTAACATCTTTGTAAATATAACTAATAATTTGGTTAAATAATTCATGAAGTACAACATTATAAGTATAAGATCTCTTTGATATTGATAATTAATGAAACTTAATTCAGTTGCCACCCATAAACTAGTGAATTACCTTAAATAATTAATGGAACTAATATTTTTATAATTCTAAAATTAGAGGAAAGTTGAAAAGTAAAACGATACAATATGAGGTCACTTACCAAACTAGATCAGAGGTCATCAAGCTTGGAACTTACATATTGTATAAATAAGTGGTAGGAAAATATCGACGACTTAGAATGCAATTAATTTATGTTCATAATATCAATAAATCTAAATACGCTTGCAACTTTTACGAATTTAAACAACACTCAATCTTATGGAAAAAAATTTCGACCATAGATAAAAAATGAAATAAAAAAAATCAAGTAGTAATGTTCACAATCTTATGTACAAGTTTGTTTAAATTGCTATGGCTTAAGCCAATGTAGCTTATTCTAAAAGGCACAAGCTTACCCATTAATAGTAAACACCCCAACCTAAAAAGAAGAGAAATAAAACTCGAACTAAGAGGAAAAAGTTAATGCATGCTTAATCAAAGCTCCAATAAGCATAAACTCAAGTCCACATTAATCATAATATAATAAGTTTTACATATTTGAATCTTACGTAAAGAAAAAAAAAGGGATAAATTCTTATATTTGTAACTTTAAAAAATAGGCTGAAGGTGCAAATCAACCTCTAACGTTTCACAAAAAGTCCAAGTTGTACTATCTCTAATACTACTTTACATCTTAAAATTTATAAAAATTTATATTTTCATTCACAAACTTAACTCTATTAGTTTTTTATTAATTGCTCCTTATTGGGCCATTAACTTTAAAACATAATTCATCAATTTTAATCAATCATTTGCTATCTTCAGCCATTAACATTGCCTTTATCAACCAACACTTTAACATCTTATTACCAACACCTTTAAAAACCACTTCACATAATTTTTTTAGTTTTGTGAATTCTAATATATGCATCATGTGTCTTCAATTTGCTGTTCTCTTATGGATCCCATGCTCTTGCTCCTCCATTATATTTGGGGATTTGAATACATAAAGTGTTTGTTCTTTTTTTTTCAGTGGTAGAAATGGATGCAAAAGGATGAACCAAATCACTTTTAGGAGAATTTTTGAGAGTATTATATATGTATATATACATACATTCATACATACATACATACATATATATATATATATGTATGTATGTATGTATGTATGTATGTATGTATGTATGTATGTATGTATGTATGTATGTATGTATGTATGTATGTATGTATGTATGTATGTATGTATGTATGTATGTATGTATGTATGTATGTATGGATATATGCTTAATTGTTGATACATTTAACCCTTTACCCTTGGTGATTAATGATATAAAAATGTTTAAGATACTTACTATAGATCTTATATGGTTTTAGGTACATTTCAGAAGTACAGGAGCTAAAGTGACCTGAAAACATGTTAATTGAAGCCATGTTCTCAATTTCCATATTTTGTTCATTCATGGAACAAAAACAAGAAGAGGATTGAAAGAAGAAGAGAAGAGTTAAGAATGTCAAGTGAAGAACAAATTGCTAGAAAATTGTCATAGTCGTGAGTGAAGTCTCACAGCTGCGATGCTTCTCACTATAAACTTCTCACGTTGACAACCCATCCAAGCTTCTCGTCTTGACATTCCGTGATTCCAAGTCTGATATGTGCTTAATTGTTGATACATTTAACCCTTTACACTTAGTGATTAATGATATAAAAATGTTTAAGATACTCACTATAGATCTTATATGGTTTTAGGTACATCTTGGAAGTAAAGGAGCTAAAGTGACCCGAAAGCATGTTAATTGAAGCCATCTTGTCAATTTCCATATTTTGTTCATTCATGGAACAAGAAAAAAAAAAGAGGATTGAAAAAGAAGAGACAAGTTAAGAATTTCAAGTGAAGAACAAATTAGTGGAAATTTGTCACAGCCATGAGTGAAGTCTCACAACTGTGATATGCATGCTTCTCACCATAAGCTTCTATCAGTGCTAGCATAGAGCATACATATATATATGCACATACACGTGTGTGTGTGTATATATATATATATATATATATATATATATATATATATATATATATATATATATATATATATATATATATATATATATATATATCTATAATGACACTATATATGCTTAATTGTTGATACATTTAACCCTTTACACTTAGTGATTAATGATATAAAATGTTTAAGATACTCACTATAGATCTTATATGGTTTTAGGTACATCTCGAAGTGAAGGAGCTAAAGTGACTCGAAAGCATGTTAATTTAAGCCATCTTCTCAATTTCCATATTTTGTTCATTCATGTAACAAGAACAAGAAGAGGATTAAAAGAAGAAGAGACGAGTTAAGAATGTCAAGTTAAGAAAAAATTGTTGGAAAATTGTCACAGTCGTAAGTGAAGTCTCACAGCTACGATATGCATGCTTCTCACCATAAGCTTCTCACGTTGACAACCCATCCCAGCTTCTCGTCTTGACATTTAGTGATTCCAAGTCTCACCAACCAGCTGCCTCCTATGCACTTGCCATGCTCTCAAGTGATAGCTCCCAAGCATGCCATGATTTTCATCTAGTCAACTTCTTCTCACGCCAGTCCCATGTATGCTTTAGTGATTCCAGCTGCCTTCTCCCATACTTTTCACATTACCAGCTAGTTGCCTTCTTTGTCACCCAACCAACATGCTTCTCACGACCGTGAGAAGCAAGTCATGGTTGTGACTTGTTAAGTCACACCTTTGAGGCCTTCTCACACCTGTGAGAGGCCACTCATGGACGTGAGAAAGCCAAGTGTTGTTTGCTTGTTTAAACGACACTTTGTTTAAACTTAAAAGACTACCACATAAGGAAAGGGGGTGACGACACAAAAACATGAAAGTTTTGGTGTGTTTTCGGTTGAAAGGAGAGAGAATTTCCAGGACTTCAGGAGTGCATGAAGAGGGTGATGGAAGCTTTCCACCATTAGAGACTCATAGAGGGGTAGCTTTCTAACGCTAGTTTGAAGGTGACATCGACAGCGACAACCCAGTTAAGCATTCTTTCCTTATATTTGTTGTTTCTTTCTCTCTTTAGAAATTGATTATATTATCCAATGTGTATGGATTTGGATATTATGAAAATATGATTTTAATGTTTTCATTGGATCATTTTATTACAAACCCATTGCTAGAATATTCAATGTAATCAGTAATTGTTATGTTGAAATTCATTTGTAGCAACTAATGGTTCGTAATCATCATGGATAATATAACTTAGGTTAAATGACGCATTGTATATGATTATTGCCTTGATTAATCAGTTTTTTTAATTCATAATGTGATTAGCCTATTGAATCTAGAGATCATATCCTAGGTTATTTGATAGCTAACTTTAAGTAATGATTGTATCTTGATTAAATATAATCTAAGGAAAAATCGAGTTAATGGATTAACCTACGATTAATAGTTTCTGGGAGAGGATTGAGAACAACAAATCATCGAAATATATTTAATTAGCATGTAGGCTGAGATATAACCAAAGAACTATATTCCTAACAAATTCACCACTTTCATCACTTTGCATGTTTTCTTTAATTTGCTTTTCTTAGGTTAGTTTTATTTTATTTTCTTATTTCAAACCAACCAAAACCTCCATTAAAACCTAAACATTGATTAATTTCATTTTAACAACTTTACACACATACTCTATGGGGTCGACCTAGACTCACCACTACTACACTAGTAAAACCTAAACATTGATTAATTTCATTTTAACAACTTTACACACAAACTCTATGGGGTCGACCTAGACTCACCACTACTACACTAGTAATCTAGCTCTTATTTTGATTAGCGTTACGACGCACTGTCAGTCACATATTTTTGTTTTGAAGATTTAACCTTTTCAACAACAAGATTATCATCCATTTTGTTCGAGCTTATTATCGAATCATATATAGGGGACATTTCTAGAGTTTAGAGGCTTATCAAGCGCAAAAGTATCTTTTTGGTCAACTTTTTAACTCGGTGACTTTAATGGCACTTGTGCTTTAGAAATTATTTTTTTATTAGGCTCGACATCCTTAGAAAACCCACACGGGTAGCTCGATTGGCAATCTAGCAGAGTAAATTGGGACAAGGACCTGGGTTCGATTCCCGGTAACTAGAATGCAAGGGTCGCTCTGCTAAGCGGTCGACCGAGATAAACTGTGATTTACCCCCCTCACAACTTGATCGGGCCCGAATGTGGGGACAGCTGGGGTGACTGATTCCCCCTTCTTGGGACAAGAGTAGTATTGCATATGAACCTCCTTGACTAAGTAACAATTAATTACAGCACCACTTTTTGCCTCTTCGTCTCGAGAGCAGATCACCTGTCCAAGTTACTCTGTCCAACCCTGTCTAAGTTTTCAAACGGCGTCGGTTTGATATCAAAAATGGAGAGGCTCGCATTTTTACAAGAGATCATGGGTCCCACCCATAAGTAGCCGTTTTTAAATGGAAGAAGAGCCAGCTAGCTTATTAAATGGGAATGTATTGGCTTTTACTTTGCTACGGGTTGAGTAATATTGCAAAATTGTTTTAACGTTTTTGTAACTTTTGCAGAATTGGATTGTTATTAAAAATGTTTATTATCATTTTTAAATATGGCTTTCATTTGATATTATTATTAGGTTGTTTTTTTAGTTATTTAATATTATTTTGTTATAACTATTATTATTATTATTATTATTATTATTATTATTATTATTATTATTATTATTATTATTATTATTATTATTATTATTATTATTATTATTATTATTATATTATTATTCATTAAATTTAATAATAATTATAAATTAATAATAACCATAACAATAAATATAATGCTCATAATAATAGGAGTTGATAATTATCTGATTAATAATTATTAATATTTTATTATTATTTTTTATTATTATCAAAATGTAATAATAAATATGATTAAACTAAATATTATTAATATTATCATTATATTGGTTATTATTGTCATTATTATGATCTCTTTATTGCAAAATAAATTATACTTAATTCAATTATTTTTATTATAATTACTATTATCCTTATTATGATTAATGTTAGCATTATTAATAAGATAATTATGATTTTGATTATAAATATAATCATTTTAATTATTATTAGTATTATTATTATTATTATCTTAGTATTATAATTTTTAATTATTATTGTCATTATTATCATTTATCTTATAATGATTATTATAATTATAATAATTATTATTATAATGATATACGTTATAATTCATATTTTATTATAATGATATACGTTATAATTCATATTTTCATTATTATTATTATTATTATTATTATTATTATTATTATTATTATTCCTTTTGGATATTTCAGTTATGTTTATTATTATTATTATGAGCATTATATTTATTGTTATGGTTATTATTAATTTATACTTATTATTAAATTTAAGAAGAATAATAATTATAATTATAATAATAATTTAAATACTAATAATAATAACGGTGACAATACTAATACATTATTAATATAATTATTAGTAATATTATCATTGGGATTATAATTATTATTGATTTAGGCTGATTTTAGTGTATACTAATTCTTATTAACATATGTAATATTATTATTAATAATGTTTATTATTATTCATAACATTATGAAATTCCTTTTATTTTAAACTGTTTTTTTATTATTCGTATGTTCACCGTTAAATATTATTATTATTTTTATGAACATAAAATATTATTATTATTATTTACAGTTATTAGTATTCATAACTTGAATACTAATGAACTTGCTTTTAAGAGAAACGAATTCCCACTCTGCAACGCTCTCCTCGCACTGTGCAGAGTGCGAGGAGAGCGTTGCTGTTGCTATTATTATTTTTATTATTATATTTTTTTAAATTTTTCTCACGATTGTAATAAGTAGTAAATATTATTAGTAAATAGGTAATTGTTATTATTAAATATTTTGTAGAGTAATTATATACTTTAGTGCAATTATTAATTACATCCTTGCTAATAAATTCATTAACCGTTTTCCCATATTTATTATTATTATTGCTAGGATTATAATTATAATTCTAATATTCTTTATGAATTTTTAATGTATTAGCAAATTAAATTTCTATTATTATAATCATATTTGTTATAATTAGTTAATTTCTTTAATTTTAATTATATTATTCGATAAATTATATATTGCTTATAAATTTATATTATTATTCTTAATCTTATTATTATCATTATTATTATTATTATATTCCTTTTGGATATTTCAGATATGTGTATTATTATTATAATGAGCATTATAATTATTGTTATTATAAATTTATTATAATTATGAAATTTACGAAGAATAATAATTATAATTATAATTATAATTATAATAGTAATAATAATAACATTGGAATTATTATTATTATGATTAATGTTAGTATAATTGTATTAATTAATAAGTTTTTGGTTACAATTATAATAATCAAAATCATTATAATTATAATAAGTATTATTATTATTATTATTATTATAGTAATTGTTATTATTATCGTTGCCTAATTTAAATAAAATTTCTTTAATAGTTATTATCATTATTGTTATCGATTATTATAAATTTTATTGTTATTTTGATTATTATTAGTATTATCGATTATTGTTATTATTATTACTATTATCATATTGTTCATGAATAGAAATAACAATAGAAATTATTTTAATTTGTATTCCTTATAATCATAAAATGCATATATCTTTATTTGTTATATATAATTGCTTATTATGAATAATTATGTTTTATTATGATTATATTTAGTTTTCTTATTAATATAATCATTCTTATAATTTGTAAAAAAATTATAATTTTCTGCTTTAGTTTATATACTTATTACTATATATAAAATATATAGTATAGTCGCCTAGACTATCCAACTTTCCAGGCGGATCGCTAGAGCGACCCTCATCGCCCTAGCGACAACAAGCTATGAGTGGTATGATCATTTGACGACGCTCATCGCCTCTAGCGATCAATAGCCTATGAGGCGCAGATCGTTGAGGCGACACTCGTCGCTCTAGCGATCAATAATAATGGCTAGTTGTGGATCGCTAGAGGCGACACTCAACTCTAGCGACAACAAATTTCGATCATGCGGATAGCTAGGCGACAAGCCTCGCCTAGCGACAAGAGCGTAATAGTGTGCGGATCGCTGAGGCGACGCTGCGTCAGCAAATGGCAATGCACCACTAACATTAATTTCTTAATTATTATTAGTATTATTATCTGTATTTATTAACAATCAAAATATTAGTTACTATTTATTCAAATTGTTATTATTATGTCTAAGTTTTAGTAATATTATTATTATTGTTGTTATTTTATTATCATGTTTATTATAATAATAATAATTATTATTATTATTATTATTTCTATTATTATAATTCTTGTTAAATGTTATGAAAAAATTTGGTGCATACGATCAGAAAATTATTTATCATTACTATTATTAAATTCCTTATTAATATTAGATTCTGTTATTATTATTATTATCATTAATTTTTCCCCACGGGCATTTTGATTATTATTATAAAAATTGTTTATATTTTCCATAACATTTTATTCCTCAATGATATTTTATTTTAATTATAACAATAACGTTATAATAAGATGTAATTGGTTTGTACTTCTCAAGTTTTGGAGCATTGGATTTTATTAAAGCATGCTTATTATCATTTACAAACATCATTAATTGTGTAAGTATTATTAGGTGTATATATTTATTTATTATTAATAATTATTATAATAACTTTTAAATTACTTATTGTTATTATTTAATATGTTTATAGAGTAATTATTAAATGTATTAGAAAATTTTTAAATAGGTTGTTAATAATATCATAAATATTTTTGGTATATGTATTATTATTATTATTAGTATTATTAAATTTATTGGAGAGTATTGTTGAATTTTATTATTATTATAACTAAATTGCTTCTTGTTCTTATTATTCTTCTTTATTATTATTATTATTATTATTACTATTATTATTATTATTATCAATCATAAATTTACTAATTAAATTTAGTTATATTATTATAATTCTTGTGAAATATTATTATGAAATATATTGTGCAGTATTTATAAAATAATAATTATTATTATGAGTAAATTCCTTATTAATTATAATTCTTTATTAGTTTGATTATTAGTAAATTTATTATTATTACTATTATTTAAATTGTTTATTATTATTAATAACATATTATTAATATAAATAAATAAAAGCAAACGGAAGAAAGACAAAGAAAATAAGATAAGTGGTTTAATTTATGAAAGTCGGAAAATCAGAAATAAAAAATGCAAACAAGTATATTCAGTGTCGCACTTAACCTAATGCGACCTCGATCATGATACTACCGAAAAGTTCTTCCTCTTCTCTACAAAGTTCTTCCATTGAGTGCGATAATGATCGAAAACTTCTTCCTCTCGCTTCTACAAAAATTCTTCCTCTCCTTGACGTTCCAGCATTCTACCACGAGATTGTAGGTAAGTTGTTTGTATTGTTTTGATTGGGTAATGGGTTTGCATTCAGTGAGGGATATGTTGTTCATGTGGGTAACTTATCTGGGTATTTCCGATGAATTGCATCTGGGTAATTTGTTTGGGTTTTGTTTATCGAATGGGTATCTCCCTTGAATTGCATCTGGGTAACTCATCGCAATTTTTATTTCCATTGGGTATTTCATCTGGATAATTTCGTATGGGTATTTCGTATGGGTATTGCAGGTCGTTGGACAAAAATTCGGTTACTCCCTTCAGTGGAAACGTAGTAGGTGTTTTATCTTTACGTTCTTTAGGTATGGATTGCTATTAGAATTGCTTCATTTCAAATTGTGACTCTTTGTCGTTGTGATTGATGTTTTGCATATATATTGGTTGTGTGAATTTGGTTATTATATGGCTGCATGTAGACATTTGAACCAGTAATGTTATTTGAAATAAATTTGTTTGTCTTCTTCTTTTGTTCCAGTCATATTTTTGTCCCATTAGGCTTCATGTGCGTTATTGAGTAGTAATTGGTAATTACGATTAACTGTTGGTTGTTGTATATGCTAATTTAATAATGCACTCCAAAGAACAATATAAATTGTACTAACTAAAAGTTGACAATTTGCAAACAGACACAATGATATTAGTAAAGTGTATAAGTTATTCGATGATTTCTTTACCTTAATTTGCAAACAGACCAAGATGTATAAGTTCTCTTCCTAAATATCAAAAAAGTTGATTGCTTTACCTCAATTACAACGATACATCTTGGTCTTCTACAGCACCTATACTTATCAACATAACACACATGTTGATATAATCATCGGTTTTTTGGATCTTACATTATGTAGTATATAATATTTATTCATCCAATTATAACAGCCCTTAAGATACTTGGAATTGCTTGTTATGTACTAAAAACTTGGACAAAACTTAACTCATAATTCAAATCTTTCTACTAACCCACTTAAAGACATATTACACTTCCTATGCACATTCTGTTATGAGAGCTTAGTTTTCTTACATGTAATTGATTTAAGATATAATTAGACAGAGTATCTAAATCACAACCACAAACAAACAAAAACATTGGATTGTTGATAGAAACATGAAGAAGCCGAAATGATGGTTGTGATATTATTGTTCTTAATTTGTGTTCGTAATTTCTCACATATGCAGCTTCTACCGTGACAATGCCCCCTCGAAGAGCTAGGCGATCGAGGAACACATACATTACGAGGTGAGAGGGGACAATGCTGCAAACATTGCAAATGTGTATGATTCCCCTTTTCCAATTTTTTTCGAGGCAGAAGGAGAGAGGTACAGGGAACTTCAAAGTAAGAGCGTTGAGGTTCCAACATATTTTAATTTTGAGCTGCTACATGAAATAAGGTTGAGAGACAAAATGATGACATTATGTCGGAGAGGTGGTTGGGAAGAATTTGTGCAAAAATCTTGACCCGTCTCCCGTGACCTGACACTAGAGTTTTTCACATCGTTGAGGTGGGTGTCACGACGACCGCAGAAATTGTGGTTTAGGTTACGCGGGCAACTGTGTTTTATGGATCAGAGGGTATTACGGAACGTTTGTGAGCTTGCGGAGCACGATATTGAAGATGCGCATCCGAGTTTCAGTGTAAATTCGTACTGGAAGTATTTAACAAACTTGGATGCGTATGATCCACACCTTGCATCCAATGCACAGATTGTGGAAGCGGAATTCAAGCTGTTGCATAAATTCATGTGCGGATCTGTTTTGGCAAACGACAAAGTATAAAATACTCGACGAAGGAGCTTTTCTTGTTATGGTGCATCGAGCATGGACATAAGCTGAACATGTTCACATATGTATCTAAAACTTTGATGGAATTAGTGGGGAGACGGGGGAGCTGCCTAGGTATGGGTTATTTACCAACTGCAATAGCTCGGCTCTTTAGGCTTGATCTTAGTGAGGTTGAGATGCTGCAATATCACTATTTCGATGTACCATACCTGACACAGTGCGAGATTATAGATGGGACAACCATGCAGCTACGACAGCCATCAACCCGTACAGTAATGAGGCATAGGTTGGCAGCAGGAGAATCAAGTTCTAGAGGACAGGGTGTTGAATATTGGTCTAATGTTCACGGTGTAGAATATGGTTCGGAGACTGAGGGCCAACAACCGTAGCCACGACATCAGTCAGAACCTAATCTGTTCACGATGCACCAACAGCTTCTACATAACCAAAACCTCATGCATGTATACACGCGCAGAACACAAGACCAATATCAGTTGATAATGGAACAGATGGTAAGAATGAACCGTCAATTAGTAAATCTGAATGCGCGAGTGGTGGCTATTGATGAGCAGCTGGAATACTTGGACAACAAATGGAGAAAGGCTTGGCAGGTCCAAGGACTGGATGTGCCATCTCCAACCCCATCTGCTGGAGGCAGTCCACAAATGGATGGCGCAGACGATGCATCCGACTCCAGTTCGCGAAATGCGGAGGTATGACAGTTTCTCAGCTTCGTACTATTGACTCTTAACACTCTCTGCTTGTATACTTGCCTTTTATACTTGTTCCTTTTTATCTTCTTCAGCTTATTTGAATTTGTTGCATTCATGAGCAATACATTTTCAAAATGTAGCAGTAAAGGTATACGTTTGCTCTTTCTTAATCACTTATAACATGCTCCTTTAATGGGCTCTATTGTTGCAGGATTAACTTTTGTTCAAAGGAGCCTAAACGTTGCCAAATCTGCTACATACAAGAGGAACATACTACGAACAAAGTAATCTAACCGTGTAAAACATAATGCATTTATCAGAATTGTGGACTTAAATTTTCATCAATCATATGAACCGAGTTTTGTATTAAAGTTTTGCTTATTTCTTTGTAGACCAAGAACATACGACTTTACTGTATTTTTTGGGAGACAATTGGCTTTGTAATAGCATAGTTTTCCGTTGTGCTAATGGGTTCTGATTCAATTAGGATAGTCAGCCGAATTATGTAATGGGTCTGATGGTAAGGAACTTGAACCTTTTCATGTGGATTATGTGCTTATTGTAATCAAAAAATGCAATCAGATTGTTCACAATCAAAACATGTCAGTTAACATATCACATCCAAAACACATAGCATTGTATAGAAGTAGATAAGATCTAATTCACAATAGCTGACGATTGTATACCAACATATTAGATTTCATTATCTGTAAAGCTCTATAAATGTAACATTCATCAATAATGTCAAACGCAAGCAGTTGTCTATTTCTTTGCTCATATTTCTGTATATGGTATCAGAGACTATGGAGGGACAATCTTCTGAAATTATATCCTGTTCTACCATTCCTTCTACTTCTCTATTGCTTTATATCTTATGAAGATGGAGAATGAGAGCATAATATGCTTCTTGCTGAATCAGACCAGCAGCATGTGCCTTTGACCATGTATACTTGTTGCTTTTTGCTTTGCTTATGATGTCAGTTAATAGGTGACGTGGGAAGCAATATACCTACAAGGGAAATTGAATAAAACCTGCAAATACGAATCCATCATCTTTCAAACGTGATTTAGGAAGAATCAATGCATTAATAAACCAAAACAACAATAATACATTGGTTCCTTTGAAATTTGTTAAATTAAACCACTTTTCTTATTTTCTTTGTATGTCCTTCGTTTGCTTTTATGTACTTATATTAATAATATGTTATGAATAATAATAATAATAATAATAATAATAAAAAAATCAAATAAGCAGTTAATTAGGTAATAGGAATGTTATAATAATTATAATAATAAATTTATAAATACAACACAATAAATTTAATAATAATATATATCACTAATTATCATAATATAACTCAATTTAATTAGTATATTTACGATTGATAATAATAAAAGTTTGAAGTATAGAAATTTAATATTTGATTTTATTTAACATGAATAATAAATACATACTTGTATCGGTTCTTCGTTAAATATGATCATTAAATTAATGCATTGTTTTTATTAAATTAATATATTTTATTATTACTAATAAAGTAGTTTATTACATTAATAATTTGTTAAATTTAAATTTAACTATTAAAATTAATTTTAATAGTTAACAATTACATAATCATACAAAAAACCAACCAGATCCTTGTAATTGGTGATGCCCTTCTCCATCCTATTCAATTAGTATTGAAATTCTTTAACTTTTATTCAATTAATTGTTCTGACAATCTACTGCTAATTAAAATTTGCAACCTCAAAATTCTGATATATTTTTTATTACATATAGTGATATAAGGGGAAACTACTACTTTGCATTAATCGCAGTTGATATAATAAGTGAAGAATTAAGGAGTCACTGAAAATATAAGTCCACAAACCAAAATATTAACATCAATAAAATTGAAAGTCACATTGATTATATACTTCAATCTCAGATGTTCAATTTAAAAGCAAAGGCAAAAACCTGAGGCATCGTCCACACAAACAACATTCAAGACAAAAATATTTGAACAACAACTATTCGTGGCCACATCCCAACAACAACTGTGAAATCTGTGGGGCTAAAGCTTTAAGGCCCTTTAGATCACCTGTCGCGTAACCAAGTTAGTATGGACAAGCATGGTTGCAATAAAGCATAATGTTGTCCCGCACGGTATAGTCAACTAAATAGATATACCGCATTTGGTCGTCTGCTCTTCTCTACTTCATCCATAATGCGCAGAAGTTCTAAACAGTCCCCTACAATACTAATAACCATCAGGATGAGGAATTGACCAGCAAATAGAACAGCAAAATAAAGTTCCAAAAAAACCCACTGAAACCATATTAAAAAATGCCCACACGACCAACCCACTAAATTTGCTACCACACATCACAGCAGTACAATCGACACGCTAACACCGCATACTGAACCTATTTCTCCCAGAGTTAACTTCAGAGACAATCTAGAAACAATTATGCATCTCATAATTGTGGAAAGGCCAAGTAATTATATATAAATGTATCCTGACACCTTTTGCATCATGAAGATGACGTGTAATTAAATGTCCATATCCTGGCATATTATGCATCTTCAATACTAAGCAACAGAGTTACATTTCAGCATGGCAGTCAGTGTCATCAACGTAAATGCATTTGACGAAAGCAATAAAAGATGTGTAACCTTTAACAACATTCATACGGTAGCCTAAATGGTCAGGCATAAAAGCAAAAGGGAAATCTTCATTAACAATTGACAAACATAATAATATTTTCAATACTACTTTTACAATTGCACACATAATGGTCAAAACTAAAGAAAGAAGTTATTGCAAACCCAACGTAAAGCAGTTCAGTTCCTGTTTGTGTCACAGGATGATTCTTGTCATGAAACCTTTTTGTGGAAAATAATGCTATTGACTAGAATGGAGAATGCGTGGAAAGTTATGCCGTTCCAGGAACAAGTCGTATTGAATTGTAAATGCTGTCAAAGCTCAATGGGTCACATTTGTCATTTCACCAAACTCACCTGGTAACAATTGAAGACATCGTTACTATACACTACACCAAGTGTCATATATAAGGCAGGTTCACAATGGCAATCATATGTTCTCGAAATACAACCCACATACTCGAAACATTTCCCAACATAAATGCTTCTTCTATAACAGAAAAGTTCAGAAAACGAACAAGTTCAACTTGCCTCCCAAAGGATAGAACCCTGGCTTGCTTCCTTCATGACGTATCCAAAGCAGATTTCCGTATCCGGGATGAACGGTATGCACTAACACAATCGATGACACGCCACACAGAGAGCGAGTGAAAATAATTATTATGACATGGTGATCACCAGACAGGTATATGGTGCTTAGTACTTACTATGTTATCAGAATCATGTTGAACACACACAAAACTTTTTGGCACGAAGACAACTCTGACAGTAGTCAGTGGACATTGGAAAACCTAAACTGCTGATATCTTCCAAATTTGCAATTCCAAATGTCTGTTGCGCCTGTCAACGAATAGATTTTCCACAATTAAAACACATCAACACCCAACGTGCAATTATACATGCCATTATACAACATAATTGAAATGATCAACAAAACGTTCGTCTAATTACCATAAGTAAATCATTCATGCTCATTGCAGGTGGGATATCAATACCCACATTGTGTTCACTTCTTCCTGTAGCATTCTCCTAACATGATAAATGATTTAGAGTTTAATAACATATTACAGACATACAATATTTATAACCAACGCGTCAAGTAGTTCAACCAAACAATACCATCGGAGTTGGTAAATGATGATTCTGACTGTATAACCTTGTTGACTTATCCATTACAACACTTGTACGTTGTAGTTCCTGATTGTCATATCCAACTTTCGGTTAAGTCAATATTACATTGATTCAATTCCATGAATGCAATAAGATAATATTAGAAGTTGAACCTGAGAATGTTGGCTGCGCTCGTCATGACTGGAACACAAAGGTACATGCCCCTTACAAATTCTAACTGTCTGTAACATGGTTTTCCTCATAAGCAATCAAATCCAAATTAGTTGTTCACAAAATAGCCCAACACTACCAAACATTATCATTTACCCAATTCCAACCTGATGTTGCTGGAATATGGGAGCCCATCTGCTGCAGACATTGTCGGTTTGTTGGGAAGTATCCGCAGATTCCTGAATACAATCATTTACGCTACATTAAGGTCACATAATAATTCTTTAATTTGTATACGTCATTTCAGTCCAATATTACCATAAGTTATACCTGAGTGGTGGAAAGGGTGAACGGGGTCGAGTCAGCCACATTTGTTAAAGTCTTGGACTTCTTCGCATTCTTCCTCTTCTTTGATATTTTTTCTAGTCCACTCTTCAATCTCTTACTTGATCTTGGCTTTGTCCTCATTTTCATACCTCGTATGTCATTCATGTCCCCAGAATGGTTCTCAGGTTCATTCAACACATTTGTTGGCATAGGTGAACGCGAGCGTTGGTTGAACTCATGATCTTTAGCTATTTGGTTCTCTTCATTATGATTTTCCTCACTGTGCAATGTCTCATCAACCATCTTCAACATGTTCAACAAATTATCTTTCACAACTTGATACGTATCTCTCCTCTCTGCGACCCTTGTCACCAATCGCATGCTTAATGTAGACAACTCTTTATACCGAATAGTTGGCAGCTCGCACAAATCATCATGAGTATCATTGGCGGTGGACTCCAAATGTGGAACCGTCCAACTTTTTGCTTTCCTTGTCCACCTTTTCATAATATACTTGGTTGGGATTGGCGAAATATTCTTCAAGCTATACACCTTCAACACATGCTGGCATAAAATGCCAGCAAACTTTTACTTCCCACAACTACAATGGATGTCATCGTTGCACAAGTCATAGCTAACCAACTGGGAGTAGCTCTTCCCGGCCCAACTAATCTTATATTTCTCAACTATTCCATCCTCACAGCTAAGAGTGAAACTGTAATCATGACAATGATTCCATTCATCTTGGAACCATTTAAACACTTCGGCGTGTACACGCTTGATGCATCTTTGTAAAATTTTGACCGGTCTTGACAAAGTTGGCTTGCTCGCGATACTTTTGAAATCGCTTTTAACTCCTCATATCGACGATCATCAATCAGCCGCTGGAAGTGATTAAAAATTGTATCAAGTTATGCTGGTAACTAACATACCTCTTGATCAAACTGTTCATACTCTCACTGTGTTGCGTCGTCATCATGTCTGCACAAAAAGTTTTCCGCCCATACACCAAAGCCCATTTTTCCTTGATGCCAAATAAACGTTTCAACCAGTCATTACTGTGAAGTTCATATTTTTCCAACATCTGCGCCCATGCGACGTAGAAATCTTCTTCTTCGTCATACTCATAGATGCAGGCGCTAAAATCCCTTGCGAACTCCTTAAACTTAGAAAATATACCACCCAAATGAATGGTCGCATTTTGATAAATTTGCCAAATACAAAGTCGATGATGAGTATTTGGCCATGTTGACGCTAATGCCTTTGCCATTGCGACATCTTGATCAGTCAGAATCGTGGTAGGCATTTTCTCAGACATCGTTCTCTGAAATGTGTTAAACAACCATTCAAATGTTAGCGCAGTTTCATCATAAAGGAGTGCACCACCAAAAATTGTTGTTTGCTTATGATGGTTGATACCGACAAACAAACCAAGTGGACGAACCTCACCATTCTTACTTATCAAATCATCTTCGTCCACTTGAATGGCATAGAAGAAATTCGGATCTTCCACCTGCATCTTATACAAATATGCCAACAGCTCACGTGCGTCTCCCCGTTTCATGCCTCCAGTTCATTTAGACCTCAAATAATTCCTGTAATCATCTGGAATGAAACCAACATTATCTCTACCACCTGCTTGTCTCATCATAAGATCATGCGATTGTTTCGGTCGAATTCCCACATCATTAGCCATTTCAATGTTCATAGCTACGACTGCTGATATCTTCCTGTGACTCCTATGCAAATGTGTTTTGTTCGGTGATGAAAGGTAGTGGTTGTGATCCTCAACAAACTCAATCACTTCAAATTTCCCAGTTTGCACACTACGCACTTTCATTCTTGCCTCACAACCAAATCTTGTTTCTGCACGTGGGGCTCTTACATACAAATCTATTTTGTCGGCCATCCGTTTACCTTCAGCACTACAAACAAAAAGCCTACAAATCAACTTCTCACCTTTGTCTTTGTAACTTTTGCTTCTTCTAATTCTGAATCCCACTTGCTTCGCATAAGTTAAATAAGAATGATAAGCATCTGCTTCTGTCTCGAACTGCATGCCAATCTTCGGAACTAACTCTCTTCCAACTAACTGTCTTCCGTTCATATCAGAACTCTGGTTTGGACAACCATCTTCATTGTTATGTTGCTCGTTATCACTTTCATAATTTAAACGGCGGTATGGCGTCGATGTACCTTCCATTTTGACACCTGCATCAAAAAATATGCAGCACCATTATGATCACATATAGTTATTCAGACAACCAGACACGACCTTATACAACAGCATAGCATTGGTGTCTTGATTTTGGGGGCCATCCATGTATCATGTCATTGCTGTATGAGAAAAACCAAACTTAGTAGCTCATGCTAAGTTGTTTCAAATTTTAAAACACATATTCAAACTCTTACATGAACTACAATTGAATGCTTACCAAATCAACCGACAAACATTCATTACAACATATAGCCGAGGCACTTAATAATAAGTAGGAAACCATAATTATTCAACAAAACTAACGACGACCATGTCATATACAACACAGTATACTTCAACCATCGCATATTACTTTCCACAAACAGAAACATTGCAGTATTTATTAACATAGAGTATTTATTAACCGATCGACAAACAACAGAGACATTGCAGTAATAATAACAGAAAAGTTCAGCAACAGTATGTATTCACAGAACAACAAACAACAGAAACATTGCAATATTTAATAACAGAAACAATATTTATTAAGACAAGAACAAACAACAGTTGAATGACATTGCAGTATTTATTAACAGAGACAGTATTTATTAATAGAACAACTAATAATAGAAACATTGCAGTATTTAATAACTCAAATAGTATTTATTAACAGAACAACTCACAACTGTTTATTAACAGAAACTGTTTTTATTAACTGGAACATGCTCCTATTTATTAACACAAACAGTAATTTATATACAGAAACTTTCCAGTATTTTAAACCACTTTTTATTAATAGAAACATTCCACATATATCACATTGAAAACCAAAACGTAAAATAGACAGACAGAAGTTATAATCAGAAGCAGAACATAAAACACAACGTTTCTTTCACCACCTGCTTCTAAATTTCGAATATGACAACACAGACAATTTCCAAGTTTCTGCAGAACATTCAGAAATGGATTTAACTTTTTACACCTGAGCAAATGGCTAAAAGCTATAAAAGATGTCTGAAAACAACGAAGGTTGGTGGAGAAGAAGATGCTCTGCGTTTTAAATGAACAGTAACAAAGTTTCTTAAAATTATATTACCTTATTAGTGGATCGGCGGGAATTGCTTGTGATAATTAATTGGAAAAGACAAGTGTTTCCAGTAATCATGATTGTTAATAAATGCCTGTCGAATTTTTTCATATTCTATATGTTTATTAATAAGAATTATAAAAACTTATTCAATTACATCAATAACGACAGCAAATAATAAAACCGGATTTATTAATGTTATGACTAATAATACACATTTGAAATTCAATTAATATATTTATTAATCATCGTCATATAGTAAAGTACAAACCTAATCATAATTGTGACATAAATACTAATAATAATAAAAATTAATAATATTAATAATTATAATAATTATTATAATAAAATAAGATAATCATAACAATAATAATAATAATAATAATAATAATAATAATAATAATAATAATAATAATAATAATAATAATAATAATAATAATAATAATAATAATAATATTCATATAATCATATCGAATATAATAATAAAGATAATTAATGTAATGAATAACAAATTTGAATAAATAGTAATAATTCATTTCTATACTAAGAGATACAAATAACAATAATAATAATATAATTCAAATAATTAGTTTATTTAATTTGGTGAATAACATTAATAATAAAATCCATTTATAATAAGATAATAATAATAATAATAACATAAAAATAATATTTATGATTATCAAAAGATTTCGATAGTAATAGAAATTAATATAATGATTTTATGTAATTATCGATGGACACATAATAATTATAATTATTATTATTATTATAATACTAATAAACATAATAATGAAAATAAGAACAATAATAATAATATTACTAATACTTAGACATAATAATAACAAATTTGAATAAATAGTAACTAATATTTTGAATGCTAATAAATACACATAACAATAGTAATAATATTATAAAATTAATTTGAATGCTCTGTTGTCGCTAGAAGCGACGCGGTGTTTTATTGATGTTTGTAAATGATAATACTTACACAATTAATGATGTTTGTAAATGATAATAAGCATGTTTTAATAAAAATCCAATGCTCCAAAACTTGAGAAGTACAAATCCAATTACATCTTATTATAACGTTATTGTTATAATTAAAATAAAATATCATTGAGGAATAAAATGTTATGGAAAATATAAACAATTTTCATAATAATAATCAAAATGCCTGTGGGGAAAAAATTAATAGTAATAATAATAATAATGAATCTAATATTAATAAGGAATTTAATAATAGTAATGATAAACAATTTTCTAGACTGTATGCACAAATTTTTCATAACATTTAACAAGAATTATAATAATAGAAATAATAATAATAATAATAATAATAATAATAATAATAATAATAATAATAATAATAAACATGATAATAAAAATAACAACAATAATAATAATATTACTAAAACTTAGACATAATAATAACAATTTGAATAAATAGTAACTAATATTTTGATTGCTAATAAATACGATAACAATACTAATAATAATTAAGAAATTAATGTTAGTGGTGCTGTTTTACGCTTGCTGACGCACGTCGCCTAACAATCCGCATACACTATTACGCTCTTGTCGCTAGGGCGAGGCTTGTCGCCCTAGCTATCCGCATATGAAAGGTTTGTTGTCACTAGTATGCGAGAGTGTCGCCCTAGCGATCCACAGCAGTCATTGGTTGTTTTCGCTAGGGCGACGAGTGTCACCCTAGCGATCCTGCGTCAAAGGCTGTTGATCGCTAGTGCGACGAGCGTTGCCCCAGCGATCAGACCACTCATAGCCTATTGTCGCTAGGGCGACTATACTATATATTTTTATATATAGTAATAAGTATATAAACTAAAGCAGGAAAATTATAAAAAATTTTACAAATTATAAGAATGATTATATTAATAAGAAAACTAAATATAATCATAATAAAAACATAATTATTCATAATAAGCAATTATATATAACAAATAAAGATATATGCATTTTATGATTATAAGGAATACAAATTAAAATAATTTGTATTGTTATTTCTATTCATGAACAATATGATAATAGTAATAATAATAACAATAATCGATAATACTAATAATAATCAAAATAACAATAAAATTTATAATAATTAGATAACAATAATGATAATAACTATTAAAGAAATTTTATTTAAATTAGGCAACGATAATAATAACAATTACTATAATAATAATAATAATAATACTTATTATAATTATAATGATTTTGATTATTATAATTGTAACCAAAAACTTATTAATTAATACAATTATACTAACATTAATCATAATAATAATAATTCCAATTTTATTATTATTACTATTATAATTATAATTATAATTATTATTCTTCGTAAATTTCATAATTATAATAAATTTATAATAACAATAATTATAATGCTCATTATAATAATAATACACATATCTGAAATATCCAAAAGGAATATAATAATAATAATAATGATAATAATAATAATAATAAGATTAAGAATAATAATAATATAAATTTATAAGCAATATATAATTTATCATAATAATATAATTAAAATTAAAGAAATTAACAATTATAACAAATATGATTATAATAATAGAAATTTAATTTGCAAATATATTAAAATTCATAAAGAATATTAGAATTATAATTATAATCCTAGCAATAATAATAATAAATATGGGAAAACGATTAATGAATTTATTAGCAAGGATGTAATTAATAATTGCACTAAAGTATATAATTACTCTACAAAATATTTAATAATAACAATTACCTATTTACTAATAATATTTACTACTTATTACAATCGTATGAAAAATTTAAAAATATAATAATAAAATAATAATAGCAACGCTCTCCTCAAGACTCACGAGGAGAGCGTTGCAGTGGGAATTTGTTTCTCTTAAAGCAAGTTCATTAGTATTCAAGTTATGAATACTAATAACTCAAATAATAATAATAATATTTTATGTTCATAAAATAATAATAATATTTAACGGTGAACATACGAATAATAAAAAAACAGTTTAAAATAAAGGGAATTTCATAATATTATGAATAATAATAAACATTATTAATAATAATATTACATATGTTAATAAGAATTAGTATACACTAAAATCAACCTAAATCAATAATAATTATAATCCCAATGATAATATTACTAATAATTATATTAATAATGTATTAGTATTGTCACTTATTATTATTATTAGTATTTAAATTATTATTATAATTATAATTATTATTCTTCATAAATTTAATAATAAGTATAAATTAATAATAACCATAACAATAAATATAATGCTCATAATAATAATAATAAACATAACTGAAATATCCAAAAGGAATATAATAATAATAATAATAATAATAATAATAATAATAATAATAATAATAATAATAATAATAATAATAATAATGAAAATATGAATTATAACGTATATCATTATAATAAAATATGAATTATAACGATATCATTATAATAATTATTATTATAATTATAATAATCATTATAAGATAAATGATAATAATGAAAATTATAATTAAAAATTATAATACTAAGATAATAATAATAATAATACTAATAATAATTAAAATGATTATATTTATAATCAAAATCATAATTATCTTATTAATAATGCTAACATTAATCATAATAAGGATAATAGTAATTATAATAAAAATAATTGAATTAAGTATAATTTATTTTGCAATAAAGAGATCATAATAATGACAATAATAACCAATATAATGATAATAATAATAATATTTAGTTTAATCATATTTATTATTACATTTTGATAATAATAACAAAATAATAATAAAATATTAATAATTATTAATCAGGATAATTATCAACTCCTATTATTATGAGCATTATATTTATTGTTATGGTTATTATTAATTTATAATTATTATTAAATTTATGATGAATAATAATAATAATAATAATAATAATAATAATAATAATAATAATAATATCAAATGAAAGCCATGTTTAAAAATGATAATAAACATTTTAATAACAATCCAATTCTGCAAAGTTAAAACAATTTTGCAATATTACTCAACCTGTAGCAAAGTAAAAGCCAATACATTTCCATTTAATAACTTAAATAATTATAAAGTTAAGAAAAATACTTTTTAAAAATCATATCATCGTCCATTCAACATCCAAATAGTCTAAGTTATCAAATTGACATACCATATCAGCTGGATTAATGGTCTAATAACAAGTAATTAATATAAACCAGATGGCATTAGATTTTGTGGTATAAATAGTACCATTTTATAAATGCTAAGATGAAAAGTTATACGTACTAAATATAATAACTAGGGATAAATTAGACCTTTTACAAAATGTTAGGTGTCATTTGCACTTTGGCCAAATAAATAACATTTGATGAGCGTCGAGGGTTTGTACAAAATGAAGCCTCATAAATCAATAAAAGTAGTCAAAAAAGAAAAGGTTCCACAAGCTAAGTATAAGGGAGAAGCTGTCAAAAATTACGCATGAAAAGATGCCTCGTCCTCAAGAAAATGCCCAGTTACAGGGTAATAAGTTTAGTCCTAGACAAGGCTTGCAAACTTAATTAACCAAACTATCTTTTGTTGCCTCTTTGGCTACTTATCCCCCAACAAGCACATCTCAAGGATGCAGTCAACAAAATGTGTTCTAGTTAATTAAGCTTTAATATCATATAAAAGTAATTGAAGCCTTTGATGAACGAGTTCGCCATTCTATCATAATTAAGTGACTTGAACATTTTACAGTCCAGACAATCATGACAAACTTATAGCTTTTAAGCCACAATGCCTTCCCTACTGAACATTCAAGACAGCTAACTTTTAATTGTCAGTCTGGAGTGCTTCATTGGCACAGTTCAATTATGCCATTTATTTCTCTTCTTCCTCCTTTAAATAACCAAGTCCGTTATCATTCCTCATCTTGTTATGCTCAGTCAATATCTAGATGATCTCCCACTCGCCTTCATAAAAGTATTGATGGTCCTAAGGGGGATCATATATGCCATGCAAACTTGATAGCCTACACCACTTATCCCAAGGATGGATTAGGTGACTTTAATATTCAATTGCGAGTAGAAGACATCGTCTTTAACCTTGGCCTTCCTTGCCGATTGAACTTGATAGGTAATCCTTGCTTAAGCACTGCTTCCGCCGTCCCTCCTATAGGACGTAGGACATGCTTGACTTGGTGCATGTCACGGGTATGAATTATTTACCGTACCAAATGAAAAATGGTATGTTTTTATATGAGGTTTGTACTGGTCAGTAATACTGATATTTAAAATACCGATTAAATATTGAATAGTACTGTAAAGTTTTAAAATTTTAGTGACTAAATTGTAAAAGAAAATTTTAACCTAACAAAGGAAGCATCAAAACACTACAGATAGACACTCACTCTCCGTTGCCTTAACTTCAGCTCTCTCTCTCCTTTCCATGCATCTTCATTCTTCACTCTTTAAATCATCAAATTTTGTTCCCATCGTGCCATGCTCCACTACCCAAACCCAGTGTTGCACGAGGCAACAAGCTTCCTTTACCTCTACTCAGATTGCCTACCTAAGCTTGCTCTCTCCATCGTCATAGATATTTCCTCTCTCCACTCTACTATCACTACTCTTCTCCAATCCACCACCATCGCTACTAGCCTGCTCTCTCCACCGTCACAGATGTTTCCTCTCTCCACTCAACTATCACGTCAGGCAGATAGCTGAAATTCAGGATTTTCATATCTAAGTCCAAATTTATTTGGTTGACCCGACCCATCCGACCAAACTTGTCAGGACCCTAATTTGATTATAATTTCTAATTTTTTGTGTGCTTTAAGTTGCTTGTTTTTGCTCTAAACTCCAATTGCATTATATTTTGGTTGCATCATGTGTAATTTGTGAATGATTTATCATATATATACTGGACAATTTGAGTTTGAAAGTTGAAATTGTTTGTATGAGTTGGTTCAATTTCAATAATATTTAGGCATTGTAAATCTATGACCAATTGAAATCAAACAATATAGTCAATGAACTATGAAAGAATATTTATGTAATGTGATTTGTAAATTGTGTATAATTCAAAAACATGTCATATTATTTGTTATTTTAATAATCATAAAATGAGATCAAATTTGATTTATTAAATTGTAATTTGTTAATTAATTTATATGAAACATACAATTTACTAATTATTGTTTGCATATAAAAAATTCAACATATGATTAATCTTTTAAATATAAGATTAATATACAATTAATCATTTAACTATGTAATTAAGTTAAGAAAATAAATGTTTGCATTTTTATATTGTTTGTATTATCATTAGGAAATAAAATTATAAATATTAATCTTATCTTATAGGTGGTTAAATACATAATAGAAAATCGTGTGTGATTTTATGAGAGAATACTCATCACTCAACATAATGTGAAATTGTAAATGTTTAAATCATTTTTGTGATGTGTATTGTCATAAAGAAAAGTTATTTTACAATGTGTGCTACTAAAAAAAAGATGTAAGATAAAGTTTGTCTAGAATCTAGATATGTTTATAATTGAATATTGAACTTTTATAGTTATGTAATGATATTATTATTATATGCAAAAAATTATTTTGAATATAAATCTATTAATTTAATTTTGACATATGTCTTCATTTATTTTTACATATAAAGAATGGAAATTCAAGTACTCTTAATAATTCAATCACTTCAGGAAGATTCAATAATCCACCTTAGTCTTATGCTAGAATAGTTCCTGGAATAAAGAATCATATCATTTATTTATTTTGCAACAAGCATTTGAAAGGGAAGGAATCACTATATTAAAGAAGCATTTAGCTAGGATAAAAGCTATGTAGAGCCTTGTAAAAAAAATGAGCTATAATGTGAAATGACAAATGAATACTTTGTTTATAGACTATCAGTACGAGAAAGGCAAAGATTAAGTTACAAAATTAGTAGTGGAAGTTCTTTTATTGGTGGTTATAATGATAATAAAAAGAATTATAATCTCATCATAATTTTGTTTGCAATATATAATTATCTTATGGACTTTATCATATACATCTATATATGTACAAGTTAAAATGTCTTTAAATCATTTGATCACTAGACTATAAATCGATTGGATGTAAGATAAAACTAACATAAAAATCCTCATGATATTATAAAATTCACAAAAAAATGCAAGTCCAATAACCAATATCTTCAAAACAATATACATATATATATAGCCTCACATGGTTTTCTTAATTGGAAAATTACTTGGTAAAGCTATCAATGTAGACAGGGAAGGCATCAGTGCGCGTATAACCGCACATTCAGCACCAATGAGTAACAATTGTTTTAGTACTTTATCTATGTACTTGGACTTAAAATAGGTGAACAATTTCCAATCTATTCTTATAGATCTAATTTTTAGAATTAAGTTGTTAGCTTTTTATATCCAACAAGAGTCATTCTTGGAAAATTATATTTTCAATAAATGAAAATTATAATTGTTATTGTTTCTGTGCATTATATCTCCACATACTCCTACTAAAGTGAACAATTATATTCCCATTAACCTTTTGTAAACATGATAAATTCACAATTATCTCAAAACAAACTATTTGAATTAATCAAGAAAGTGCATCTTTCAATATCTTGTAGCCTTTCAACTATATACCAAGTGTATCAACAAAGACATTAGTTCTAATTGGACGTACAGTCATGAGATTTGAACCTTTCAAGTTTCATCGTACTCCCACTACTTATCTTGAGAACCATTCTTTTATAAGTATAAGAATACATATATACATAAATGCAATATGAATCTCATAATTATAATCTCATCATAATTTTGTTTGCAATATATAATTGTCTTATGGACTTTATCATATACATCTATATATGTACAAGTTAAAATGTCTTTAAATCATTTGATCATTAGACTATAATCGATTGGATGTAAGATAAAAACTAACATAAAATCCTCATGATATTATAAAATTCACGAAAAATGCAAGTCCAATAACCAATATCTTCAAAACAATATACATATATATATAGCCTCACATGGTTTCCTTAATTGGAAAATTACTTGGTAAAGCTATCAATGTAGATGGAAGGCATCGATCTTGCGATAACCGCACATTCAAAGACCAATGAGTAAAATTTGTTTTAGTACTTTATCTATGTACTTGGACTTAAAATAGGTGAACAATTTCCAATCTATTCTTATAGATCTAATTTTCGAATTAAGTTGTTAGCTTTTATATCCAACAAGAGTCGTTTTTGAAAATTATATTTTCAATAAATGAAAATTATAATTGTTATTGTTTCGTGCATTATATCTCCACATACTCCTACTAAAGTGAACAATTATATTCCCATTAACCTTTTGTAAACATGATAAATTCACAATCATCTCAAAACAAACTATTTGAATTAATCAAGAAAGTGCATCTTTCAATATCTTGTAGCCTTTCAACTATATACCAAGTGTATCAACAAAGACATTAGTTCTAATTGACGTGATACCATGAGATTTGAACCTTTCAAGTTTCATCGTATTCCCACTACTTATCTTGAGAACCATTCTTTATAAGTATAAGAATACATATATACATAAATGCAATATGAATCTCATAATTATAATCTCATCATAATTTTGTTTGCAATATATAATTATCTTATGGACTTTATCATATACATCTATATATGTACAAGTTAAAATGTCTTTAAATCATTTGATCATTAGACTATAACCGATTGGATGTAAGATAAAACTAACATAAAATTCCCTCATGATATTATAAAATTCACGAAAAAATGCAAGTCCAATAACCAATATCTTCAAAACAATATACATATATATATAGCCTCACATGGTTTCCTTAATTGGAAAATTACTTGGTAAAGCTATCAATGTAGACAGGGAAGGCATCAGTGCGCGTATAACCGCACATTCAGCACCAATGAGTAAAATTTGTTTTAGTACTTTATCTATGTACTTGGACTTAAAATAGGTGAACAATTTCCAATCTATTCTTATAGATCTAATTTTCAGAATTAAGTTGTTAGCTTTTTATATCCAACAAGAGTCGTTCTTGGAAAATTATATTTTCAATAAATGAAAATTATAATTGTTATTGTTTCGTGCATTATATCTCCACATACTCCTAATAAAGTGAACAATTATATTCCCATTAACCTTTGTAAACATGATAAATTCACAATCATCTCAAAACAAACTATTTGAATTAATCAAGAAAGTGCATCTTTCAATATCTTGTAGCCTTTCAACTATATACCAAGTGTATCAACAAAGACATTAGTTCTAATTGGACGATACCATGAGATTTAAACCTTTCAAGTTTCATCGCATTCTCACTACTTATCTTGATAACCATTCTTTATAAGTATAAGAATACATATATACATAAATGCAATATGAATCTCATAATTATAATCTCATCATAATTTTGTTTGCAATATATAATTATCTTATGGACTTTATCATATACATCTATATATGTACAAGTTAAAATGTCTTTAAATCATTTGATCACTAGACTATAACTGATTGGATGTAAGATAAAAACTAACATAAAAATCCCTCATGATATTATAAAATTCACGAAAAAATGCAAGTCCAATAACCAATATCTTCAAAACAATATACATATATATATAGCCTCACATGGTTTTCTTAATTGGAAAATTACTTGGTAAAGCTATCAATGTAGACAGGGAAGGCATCAGTGCGCGTATAACTGCACATTCAGCACTAATGAGTAACAATTGTTTTAGTACTTTATCTATGTACTTGGACTTAAAATAGGTGAACAATTTCCAATCTATTCTTATAGATCTAATTTTCAGAATTAAGTTGTTAGCTTATTATATCCAACAAGAGTCGTTTTTGGAAAATTATATTTTCAATAAATGAAAATTATAATTGTTATTGTTTCTGTGCATTATATCTCCACATACTCCTACTAAAGTGAACAATTATATTCCCATTAACCTTTTGTAAACATGATAAATTCACAATCATCTCAAAACAAACTATTTGAATTAATCAAGAAAGTGCATCTTTCAATATCTTGTAGCCTTTCAACTATATACCAAGTGTATCAACAAAGACATTAGTTCTAATTGGACGTACAGTCATGAGATTTGAACCTTTCAAGTTTCATCGTATTCCTACTACTTATCTTGAGAACTATTCTTTTATAAGTATAAGAATACATATATACATAAATGCAATATAAATCTCATAATTATAATCTCATCATAATTTTGTTTGCAATATATAATTATCTTATGGACTTTATCATATACATCTATATATGTACAAGTTAAAAATGTCTTTAAATCATTTGATCACTAGACTATAACTGATTGGATGTAAGATAAAAACTAACATAAAAATCCCTTGTGATATTATAAGATTCACGAAAAAATGCAAGTCCAATAACCAATATCTTCAAAACAATATACATATATATATAGCCTCACATGGTTTTCTTAATTGGAAAATTACTCGGTAAAGCTATCAATGTAGACAGGAAGGCATCTGTGCGCGTATAACCGCAGATTCAGCACCAATAAGTAACAATTGTTTTCTAGTTTATGCAAATACCCTCTCTTTCAAAACCGTAGATAGTTGATGATAAGATGGCTTAAGTGGTTGGAAAGCTCTTTTAAAGATGTCATTAGGCCCTATACTTTAATCTTTAAAACTCTTTAAGAATTTCAAGTGGTTGAACTTCTTAGATGTCAAAAGTTTAATTTTTTAAATATAAATCATCATTTAATTTAAAATTATATATATGGTTTATAAACTATTACAATATTATTGTGTTATTCAATAAAGGAACAGTACATATCTTCAGGCAAACTGTTTTATCTTATCATATGTTACATTAAGAAGTTTAATGTCTTGTATTGGCTTTATTCATATCACATATGTTCCAAAAATCGACATGTTGGCTTCGAAGTTGTGGAAATGTATTAGAAAATCAAAAGAACAGCTCTACAACAAAAAGATGCTCAAGTTTGTATATTTTAGCCAAATCTTGAAACTCGTATCAATCCTCCCACTCTGGATAGACTGCAACTAGTAGGTTCCTTGTTCTTTGTTCCATCCAATCCCATCCCAACAAACGTTTATGCTCATTATTTTTTATTTTCAAATTCATTAAAAGAATTTATTTGTTTGAGTTTGTTTTGGTTACTTTTAATTTTCAAATTGATAAATATTAAATGTTGATTTTATTTTAATTTGGTTTTGATTTATTGACAACTTAAAGTATCGCAATTCCAAATTATTAAGTTCATTTATTGACAACTTATTAATTTGGTTCTAATAATAAGTAAATACTCCCACGTGTGATTACATTATTTATAATATAACATATACTTTTCTCTTTTCTCTTGTAATTTCTTTAATAACCTTCGCACGCACAGAGGCATTGATATATATATATTATAAATAATGTAATCAATATATATATATATATATATATATATTATTATTGGAGACGATAAGCTAGAGCAAAAATGGTATTATAAATTAATAAATGACGTAGGCGAGAGAGAGGAGGGGGGACCTAAGTTAGCAGTTGACAGGCTGTTATCCAGCTGTATTCCAACAATATCACTCCTCTTCAGTTCTCGCTGCTATGTAACTGCCCTCCCCCTCCCTATACACACACATATATACATAAATAAGGATAATTCATTTTTTCTATGGTTGAATTGAATACTCCTTGAAGATCAACGCTGTTCCACCCCTAGTTATGTCCTCTCTTTGAAATTCCAATCCCTTTATCTCTCTTATTTGACCATGGATCCTTGCCCTTTCGTCCGTCTGACGGTGGGCAATTTAGCCCTCAAAATCCCGGTTGCTTCTAAACCCGCTCGCTCCGCCGTTCATCCTTCTTCGTCCCCATGTTTCTGCAAAATCAAACTCAAGAATTTTCCTCTCCAAACCGCCCCCGTCCCCTACATTACTCCGGACAACAACAGTCAGTTCCCCTCCGACGGAACATTGGCCGCCACTTTCCACCTCTCCAAGTCCGACTTAGACCGCTTTGTTTCCAAGTCCATCTTCGCTGTAAAACTCCACCTCAAAATCTCGATCTATACCGGTCGTCGCGGCACTACCTGTGGGCTGAATTCCGGCAGGCTCCTCGGCAAGGTCAAGGTGCCCTTGGATCTGGCGGGAACGGAGTCTCGAGGCAGCGTTTACCACAATGGGTGGATTACTGTCGGTAGAGAGGCGACGAGTAAAGCCCAGTTTCACTTGAACGTTAAGGCTGAGCCTGACCCCAGATTCGTTTTTCAGTTTGACGGCGAACCCGAATGCAGCCCGCAAGTGTTCCAAATACAAGGCAGTATCAGACAACCCGTCTTTACTTGCAAGTTCAGTTTTAGAACCACTGGCGACCCAAATCAAAGGTCCAGGTCAGTTAATTAATTAATTATGCTACATTTTACTCTTTAAGTTTCAAATTCATTTGGCTTTCTGTTCTCCGAAGTTCTGAACTGTAATACTATTTTGATCTGTTCACGTTCAGGTCATTTTTAGAATCCGAATGGAGCAATTCTAAGAAGAGCTGGTTGAGTTCATTAGGTAGCGAAAAGGAAAGAGCAGTTAAAGAACGAAAAGGATGGTCCGTAACTGTCCACGATCTCTCCGGTTCACCAGTAGCTGCGGCTTCGATGGTGACGCCCTTCGTGCCTTCGCCCGGCTCGGACAGGGTGAGCCGGTCGAACCCCGGTGCATGGCTGATTCTCCGCCCCGGGGACGCCACGTGGAAGCCGTGGGGCCGACTAGAGGCTTGGCGCGAACGCGGCTCCTCTGACGCCCTCGGTTACCGCTTTGAGATAATACCTGAAGCCATTGGAGGAATGGGAGCCGCCGGGATTTTGTTGGCCGAGTCCACTCTCAACGCGGGCAAAGGCGGGAAATTTGTGATTGATCTCGGCGGGGGTTCAGCTTCCCCGGCGTGTAGTCCGAAGGGGAGTGGTGACTTCGGATACGGGCTCTGGCCGTACTGTATTTACAACAGAAGAAGGTTTGTGATGAGTGCGAGTGTGGAAGGCGAAGGAAAGTGTAGTAAGCCCGGGGTTGAAGTTAGCGTGCAGCACGTCAACTGCACGGAAGATGCTGCTGCTTACGTGGCACTGGCTGCTGCCGTTGATTTGAGTATGGATGCTTGCAGGCTTTTCTCTCAACGGCTGAGGAAGGAGCTTTGCCAAGACCACCCCTGACTTGCGTCGTTGGCTAGTAGCTTTTTTGGGTGTTTTTCTTTTAATTTCTGAAATATTGATTTTTCTGGATGGATGGATTTTATTTTTGCATTCCATCTCAGCGTTTTTAATTAACTTTTTTTACTGCTAACTGTTTATGTACAGTGAGAGTGGTTAGGACTAAGATGAGTAGACAGTGTGGCTTGTGTTATTTCCCATCTGTAGGGAATGACAAAAGTTCGTTTTCTTTACTTATTGTAATTAGTGACTCTACATTTCTGCTTAATGTTAGGAGGATTAATCAGTTTTGATTCTAATGTTAAGGCATGTGAACTGCTTGTTGCCAAGAAAGTGTGGAGATTTTGTTGTCTTTGTCCCCTGTCCCTTTTTTGTTTCCTTTTAGTAATAAGCTGGTGTGTTATTGAATCAGCTGTTCATTAATTTTAACGGTCAAGTTATCCCAGTTACTTTAAAACTGAGAAAGTTAATAGCCTGACATACATGAACTCAACTGGAAGGAGAGGGAAGGTGTGACCTGGTAATGGTCGTGGTCCGTGCACGTAATTACTGACTCATATTTGTAGAATTTAATTTTATGAAATTGTTGGTGGATGACAGCTGTGAATGTAATATTTTCTTTTTTTTAATTTCCAACTGACGTTGGCTAATACATAAGCAAACCTATAGCGGTATTTGTTTGGGTCTGGGAGAGAGGATTCATGATTTGGTAAGACTTGTGGGTTAATCTAATCACTAAGATAAGCTGACTTTAGACTAGAATTTAATCAATAGTTATTATTGCATGCCCAAACACAAGCTGGTCCAAACTGCTCCTGTATGTGGAAGGGGTTTGGCACATGTGTTGGCAACGGTCCAATTACATTTCTGCTATGATACCATGCACATATTAGTTCACTGCCCATATAGATTCCATTGAACTATGTTAAGACTTGTGAACGTTGAATAGAGGATTTTAAAAATTAAAAAAAAAAAAGAGGGGTTGATAGAAAGAGCATACATGGCATTGGCAACTGCGGGACTGAACGAAAACTGTGTGCCAGAGCAAGGATTTGGTGTATTGCTAGTGACTGAAACGCTTGATATGTGCAGAGTAGTGGTTCCTTCGGCTCTCAAAAATTTCAGGCTCACCCACGGTCACTGCCGGGGATTGTCAGGCTTTTTGATGGAAAAGTGAGGTGTAAGGAGTTGCGTTAGCGTTCGGGAGGTGTATCGCTGTCACCAGCGAGTAGGGCGCATGTGGGTGATGAATTGGGGACCAAAGCAACTATTTAGAGATTAGAGAATCAGGAGTTGGAGCTTGTGCCTACTAGCTCTCTGCCCCACTCGTCCCCTTTATGGTTAAAAGCAGACTTTGTTTTCTTCAATCTTCCTTCAAAAACACTACAAACTCAAGTGTGAAAAATAAAAACAATAAAGGGTAGGATTCACGGGTATGGCTTTGGACAAGATCCAAAACTTCCTAATTGGTTGTGGCTAGGGCCGATTCTTTGGATGTAGACTTTTTGACTCTTTCAGTACCTTTTCACTTTTAGAGAGCGGGTGTTTGAGTTCAAATGTAATAGCTTATAGCTCTACTTTGTTCTGTAAAACTTGGCCGATTTCCAATTCGGAACAATTGATCGTTCTAAAAAAGAGATTCAAAATATGGTCATTTGTTAAATTTGAATATGGATAGATCTCTTCTACCATTGTCATGTCTTCTCTATGTTTAATAAAATTTAAAATAAAACTCTTTTCCAAACATTAAATTATAAGAGTTTCTTGAAGAATTAAAAAACAATGTCCATATCTTTTATACTTAAAGAAATAGAAACATGAATTAGATTATACTGGACCCTACATTTTCACCTGCCAGGCTCTTAAGTCTTATTGTTTGTTTAAATGGGGCTGGGAGCTAATCTGAACCTGGAACCTCAAATTTCATCATTAATTAAAGACTATATAAATAATAATTATTTTTATATTAGCTGGCAAGCCAGGATTTCTTTACTCTGTTGACGCGCGTGCATGGAGGCAAGGCAACGCCTGCAATTAGCTGATAGGAAATGTTTATAGCAAAATATCAGATCTCGTTTCCAGCTACGATCAATCTTGTTTTTATTTTGCTACTCTCCTGTCCACAGGTTTGTTGCTTTTTTTAAGGCAATGATCATGTGGTGCCAAGAGACACTGACGTACCTTACACTCCTACCTCCCGAAGCATATGGACCAGAAACATTTTATATTGTTGAATAATTACATTTAACAGCTAATCACACTGTTGGAGATAACAGAATGATAGTACCAGCGCTGTCATTTGCATCATCAGGTTTTGTAATGATCTCAATACACGAGCATAGGATTCCAATCGATCAGCCTAGTACTGGGGAAATCCTGCTAACGAGGTAGAGAGTTCAGGAAGCGAGCATCTTGGCTCTTGGTACGACGATATATTAAAGAAAGATAAGTCATAGGCATTGAGACATAAATTAGTATTGGGTATGCCCAGTGCCCAATGGGCTCAGGATGAAAGGAAGTAAGGGAAAATGAAATTGCTGACAAATTTTGTTTCAGACTCTGCGGACTGCACTGCCATTCTGGACTGGCTCCATAGTACACATTTGAAGGTATACAACAAAAACTCTAAATGATTGTCGGGTGATTGGTCCAAGCTGCAAGCCATGTTTAAACAGATTATCTCTAGTTTTTAGACATGTTAAGCGTAGGAATCGAATGAAAATGGGTTTGCCTTTGGAGTGTTTGTAAAGGACATTAAGTGGGAACCATCCACGAAATAGGATATAGGACTCTTATTAACATGTGATGACTCTACCAATGAACATAAGTAACGTAGTGTCATGGAAGTAAATTCCGGGGTTCTTTACAAGGCTCTTTCTATCTAGCATTGAGTTACGTCTATATTCATGAAAAAAAAAGGATAAAGTAACGTACGAAAGCACAGGAAATTAAGGAAGAGAACAATTAAAAATAAAATAAAATAAGAACTATTTCCCTTTCGTAAGTATCTTTCTCACATGTTTAGTGGAAGTCTAACAGAATTATCAACTCCAGTTACTCAAAAACCATGCCGAAGAAGGGACCGTGGTGATAATCTTGAGAAAAGAAATAATCTTTTAGTAAATGGGTGTAGAATTAGAGAGCTTGAGATAACGTACCATTGTCGAGAGCTTGAACATGCCAGATTTACGAGAATTGAAGTGCTTCCACGAAACTCTCAAGTTTAAGCTTCCCATACTATATGTGAATATCATTACTGACCGAATTGAAGAGAAGACCACCATTGCAACGAAGCATCATAAAACCTTCCAAGTTTAAACTTTCCTTGTTACACTTGAAGTAACTGTTAGAAAATAATCAAGATCAAACATAATTACAAAGATCATGTCAAACATGATCTGTTCATATGCATATAAAATAAAAAATCATGTACTTAGATTCGTATTATAATTCCACCAATTATAGAACTTTCTGTTTCCAATTTACTACAGAGTTATTCTTCATTTTTGTTTAAACTTGAGGGAAGAAAAAAACAAAAGAAGCAAATATATGAAGGGGTTTTTTTTTACATCTTCAATGTTTTGTTTATTATTGTCCTCATATAACTACCTTTGGTAGTTATTTCAAGAGCATTGACTATTATACCTTTTATGGGTGTATATAAGTCATTATCTCCTACTCACACAAGATGGGTTTAATCTCATTAAAATAAATTCTACAATTTTCATACTTGTTCAATAACCAATATAACCAGCATATGATAAGAACACATTGTTATATATCTGTTAGGAGTATATGACATCTTGATAATAAATTGATCCTTAGAATTATGAGCCCTTGAGTAGACATTGTATACTATACCCTAGATCATTCTTTTTTTTTTATCTCATTTAGTTTCTTGAGTCATGATTGTATTCAAATTATCTACTAAAGAGATGATGACCATCTATAAATACTTTTCATGCGAATCAATGATCTAAAATAAATATTCTTCCTTTGTTCTCAATTATCTTTTGAATTAAATTTAATTTTTTTTGTTAGAATTATTCCATATGATCACATCTTGCATGATCTTTTGGTAATAACTTAAAGTAATAAATCTTAAATTCAATTCTCAAGAATAAAACAAGAGTCATGAGCGTATATGATGAGGTTCTTCTCTATCTCAAGGCTCTCACACCATGTAAGGTGAGATCTAACAACTTACATTAATCCCTTTTTATGATCAGTTGTGCACACATGGTACAAGTCATATGCTACAATATTTACCCACTTCGTTTAACTTGAACATCTTTCATTCAAGAAATACCGTAAAGATGATGGTTTAAACATACTCAGTGTTTAACTTGAATTTACTTATCTACTCAAAACCTATTCAGAACTTACATTTGGTAACGTAAGACATATATAATGATTAGTAAATCACTTTGAACCAATTTCTTTACGGCATTTATGGTTTAAGTTTCTCGCTCTTAATTATTACCTAAATAATAAACTTTAAACATGCCTCATCTCTAGCAAACATAAACACTAGAGGTGATTTTTCATGTGAGATGGCTAATCTATAATCTGTCTCATATATTTATGTTTCATTCGAAAATATATTTATACACAAACACATATATTTATGAATCAAATGATACATAATGTATAATCTTCATCATACATTATATCCAAACATATGACATTAGACTGAGTGAACATACATAGAGAAATATTTATCATTACATTTCAACATCTACGTAATCCTGGTGACTTTACATGCCCAATGTATACATCTCTAGAAATTGGCTTTGTCATTGGGTCTGTTATCATATCTTACGTAGATATATATCTCATGTTCACTTATCCTCGTGCAACTATATCTTTCACATAATTATACTCGATATCTATGTGCTTTGTCTTACAATGAAATTTAGGGTCTTTTGTATAAGTAATTGTAGTTTGACTATCACAGTTGATGGTCAATAGATTAATTTCTCTTTTAATGACTTGCAAATGTACTAAGAATCGATGATGTCACACAGCCTCTTATACTGTGGTTGAGAATGCTATAAATTCATATTGCATTTATGCAATATGTGTCTTGCATAAATGCACAACATATTTATGCAAGACACATATTGCACACTCATCAATAATTGCACACATAACAACATTCATTTTTACACAATTGTAATAATGGACTATGTACAATGCATGTTCAATGACAATCTCGAGTATGTTCTAGAACACATTTTATGCTCATTCTTATTTCAAAATTCATGTGTGTCTAATTGAACTTAGACTTACACTTCAAGAACACTTGGTTACTCTATATCATAACTCGATTTCTCATCATCTCTTTTCTAACCTCACATGATCTCATAATATCCAATTCCCATTCATAGCTTAGAAATTTAAACATATGTACATATTTAGGCACATTGCCTATTTATCCAATCACCATAAATATTTTACCCACCTAGTTTGCTTGCCAAAACTTCAAGTCACAATTGTCTTTCTCCTTGTTCTTGGGTAGGATTCTCTTGATTTCCTAAAACAAACCAAATCTCATTCAATAAGGATCCACTTAAAAATCCCATAATGTAAAATCATTAATATTGATTCTAGAACATTCAAACCCAAGCATTTTCTAAACTTCACAACTAGAATCTTTACAAAAATCCAAGGATTCAATTGATCATTCCTTGATTCTTCACCAAATTAAGAGATCTTTAGCTCAAATGGAAGCTCTTTTCTTCCTCTACCTTATTCTCTTCTTGAACAACTTCAAAATCTCTCTTGAAGACCAAAGAAATTAAATAGCTTGTTTTTCCTTCCTTCTCTATTTCATTTCTTTTTTATGTTCTCTCTCTCTTATCTCTTTTCTAATCCACTCATTTAGCTTCTCTAGAATCTTCTCATTCACGTTTCTCCTTTATTTATAAGCAAGACAACACTTCTTCTTCCATTTATGCCCTTAATGAGTGAGAATTGCCCCATTTATCATTTTATTTGTGCCTTATGTCTTTTATACTTAATTGTCCTGCCAAAAGCACCCTTGTACATTCTAACATAATACTTTCTTCTATAAGACTCTTCTCAATTGTATTATGTTTCCAATGACACCAAAAGCATTCAATTTGGTTCAGTAGTGTGAAAGTTATACTTCAATATCTCCGGACTGCTTTTATTTCGAGACAGTACTCTATACTCAACTTCCATCCAAAACTTGAAACTCTTAGAGTCCGATTAAGAATTTTATTTCTTCATATACATTGTAGCCCTATGTTTCTAGTTTATCATAAAACAAAAATTGTCTCATTTGGACTTCTACTGATCTAGAAAACATCAAAATACTAAAGTATGTTCAGTGAGATAACACCAGTTCATATTATTGAAGAACACGCTCACTGTACCTATCCCACTCTTTTCATTAAATCTTTCTCTATTAGTTTCATATAACTATGATTTTTTGTGGAGATGTAGGGAAATGTCTTAAGAATCCAATGGTTTAAGAATCAAGTCATTTGGAGGTCTAGAGAAGAAGTTATGGGCAAAAGAATCCAATATGTTCATATCTTTACTCGTACTGTACATGTCTTGGCACAATTGCTATAACTCTCACTACAGATGTCTGATTAACTTTGTTTTTGGACTATTGGAAAGAGGACTTCCAAATATACAACGTTCATGAAGACCTTGAAGGTCAATTCTATCGTTTGACTTCTGTATCATCTCACGTTTTGCATCGTCTCACTTTCCTTTCGTCTCAGTTCTATCGTCTCATTTCTATCGTCTCATTTCTATCGTCTCATTTTCTTCTATCTCATTTCTATCATTTGCTTTTCTTCCGTCTCATTTTTATCGTCTGTTTTTCTTCCGTCTCATTTCTATCATCTGCTTTTCTTCCGTCTCATTTCCTTCGTCTGCTTTTCTTCGGTCTCATTTCTATCGTTTGCTTTTCTTCGGTCTCATTTCTATCGTCTGCTTTTTGCGTCCAGAACGTATCCACTTATAAGAATCATAACTTTTGACTCCAATGTCCAAAATTTACGAACTTTATACCGTTGGAAAGATAAAAGAAAAATATACAACTTTTTAGTTGGAAAATTTGCCAAAATATATCTATATCAATCCCAAATTTACCCCTAAAATATGAAGACAAAATTTTCATTCATACACCAACACTGCACCCAATTCTTCACTTCATGACAATATTTGAGACTCTTAGACACAAAATTGAAATTCGATATCTTCATACCAAATGTAGACATATATCTCTAGTTTAATCCAAATTAATAATCATCTCATTTGAACTACTAGAGAAAACATTGTGGCTAAAAGACTGAAGCATATTCAGTGAATATTTTTCGAGATCACTACCAATCTTATTTCTAAAGGTTTCCTTATCACAACTCCTACCAAGATCACTCTTTCTACTCCTTCTACTCATCACTTTCAATAATATCACATTTAAAAACAATCCTACCTGGAAATTGTCAATGAATGCATGTACACTTATTTTTGTGCCAAGATTCAATGTTCATGTGCATATATACTAACATTATGCATGAGCAAGAAAATGCATTTCCTTAATCTCTCTTTGAGCTTACATGTGTTGAAATTTCAGGTCGTAACCTTTAATATGGGGACGGGATGTTACATGATAAATGCATAATTTCAACAGTTATGAAATATCTATGCATAATAATTTTATTTGCTTATATATTTAATTTGTTTAAACAGAAAGTTGATTGATGATATAAGTTAAAATTATCTTAATTGATAATAAAAACATTATAATGTACATAATAATTCTTTGTAATTTAAAGCAAATGACTACAATAATCCAAATGTCCTGGTGGCCACCGATGCTTTGAGGTGCTACCCCTCGCCTTCAACTCATCCACCTTATGTCTGAGATGAGCTATGACGTCCATCAGTGTGTCCACTGTGGTCTGAAGCCGATTGACTTAATTGGTTTGTGATTGTCTACTAGATGCTACTATATTGGACGTCGAGAATTGCGAATAACATATGTTTGTAAATGAACCTAGCTCGAAAATCCTTCCACGACTATCCTTACCATCCACAACATCAAGACACGTTTGACTCTTATCAACATGTTATTCCTGCTAAGATTGTCGCTGAATGGTTTCTTGTATTTGGTCCCATTAGGAAGTAATCTTTATATTAGTAAGTGATAATTATTAAGAAATAATAATAAAGCATTAATTTCACATACATTCAGTTCTCTACATCAGTTGTTGACAAATGTCACACCGTTATGCTTCTTCATGTGAGTGTGCAAAAACAATTGAGTAGGTGTAAGCCTCATGCCCATAGACTTTTCCTGCATATTTAACCTAAAATGTTAGATGTGAACTAGATTTTATAAAAATTTCGGCAAAGTTTCCTCTATTTTTATGATATTTTCCCTCTGTTGAACAAATAAAATAACTCAACACAACCATATATGGCGTCAAACATTTATACCATTATCATTATCCATAATACACATATTTTTATTTCAACATTCAGTCATCAATTTAAATTAAAATATAGTAAAGTAAAACATTTACAATATAAGTGTCAAGTTTAGATACTTACAAATCTCTCTGCATACTCGTGGTGGGTAATTGATCCTCTCGTATGTATGAAAAGACTCTCTCCCCCTAGGCCTCCACGTCTGTTGGGGGAGTTACACCCTGAGATGGGCATTGCCTCAGGTGATATCCAATACTCCTGCCAACGACTCCATATTTGCTTTAAAATATAAGGCATCGTACACCAGCCTTGTGTATTGCACCAATAAAGTTGCAATAATATGTACAAACTCACCTCTCCCATACTTTATGTATGATTGTGTCGAAACTCGAATCCTACAAAAATTCTTTTTGAAATAAGAAGGAAAAAATTTGAACTACTACAATGTAATAATGTAGCGCCCCCTCACCGTAGAGTATACACCGGGTCGCCCGTAGGTCATACCGATGCACAACCTACGACGAGGGTGCACTACCAAACTATCATTTCTATAACCTCATGGCATCCATACAAAGAAAGCGATAATATCAAATTATTAGAATTTAAAACCAAAAGATTCATTTTCCATTCATTCATGAAACCGTCAATACATCATCATCGTATATATACATCCAGATGCGACCCAAAAGAACTAACGTAGCTCCTACATAAGTCATCCACAAAATACCCCAAAGATCCCCACCGACACATGGGCCATGCTCCTCTCGCAAGACACACAAAGCAGATAAGTCTCACCGACCGAGCTAGAAGTCAAACTATCGTCATCCCGAAAATAGTCGCAATTTGGGTGAGTTTGCGAAACTCAATGAGTAACCATCATCGATGGTTCACCCAACTCATGCATATACAGACAATCACATAATATCGCATATTATCACATTCAAGAAATCACATGCAGTCAAATTCACCTTTATAAGGCGATATGCCTTTCACACAATTCACATGTAATCATTCATATATGCAATGTGCATGTGACTCTTTCATTTTCTTTCGTTGTTGTGACCGTACGCCTGAGCTCATATACGTTGAGTCATAGGCTCTGTAAACATTGGGGTCAAAAGCCCTAATCCGTTGAAAGCGAAGCTCAGAAATCGTTAGGCATGAAGCCTCAGACGTTGAGCTTAAAGCTCAAATACGGTGGCTACACCGATCACAACCGCTTTATCTCGATCATATCACAGTGCATGTATGCACATGTCTACTTTACAATACATGCATCATATTAGAATCCCATATACCTAATTCTCACCATTTGAAATCAATTATGAACAATTTATGCACAATCAACACTTCTATATCACAGTCCAAATATTCCGAACACCCGTGGTTCGGAATCAATCAAATCAAACACATATAACCCGTCCTTAACTCCCCATGGCATATTTGCATAAAATTAAACACATAAAGGTTAAGAAACCAACTAGGTTACTCACCTCAGAACTTCTGAGCTACTGCCAGGAAGTCTCGCCTACGTCTGATGATCGACGATCCACTTGAGCCGCTATAACAATCAAAATATAAATAACATTACTAAATGTACCAATTCTAATGTCCAATGATGCATATAAATCGAATAATGTACGTACTATATGTGTTATGACATTTCCGACACAATTCCGAATTTCCCAATCTCAAACTCTAATTCCCAAAATTCATAATCTCCAAATTAAATTTAATCCATAATTAATTGAACCATCAATTTCCTAAATCCCATTCTTTAAATCCTCAAATTTCAATTTCGGAAAATCAACATCCCTCGTCGCAGCGTCAGATCCCTCTCCGCGGCGAGCTCCCATTTCTCTCCACGTTCATCATGGCGAATCATAAGCGCCTTTCGTCGTCATACAGACGCATCACAGACGTCATGACGTCGCCTTTCCTCCTCGTCGTGGCGCGCCTTCTGCGCACGTCGCGGCTTGCGGAGCAATCCTGCTCGCCGCGGCGTGTTCTTCGCGCGTCGCGGCGTGCGACCATAAACACGCCCAGAAAACCCAGAAAATCTCAGATTCTCGACAGCAATCACCACTAAATTCAGGTTTTCTCCTCACAAATCACTCCTAAATAATTCCATACACAACATACAACTAATCTTTAGCTTCTATTTCATCAAACAATCAATATCCCTAAAATTCCAACATTAAATCAACGAAAAACATCATCGGAAACCCTAACTTCCAAATCCTCCAATATTCAAACTAAATCATCTATGTAACTCAATTAATCAATAAATCTATCTATCCAGGGCAAGAAAGAAGCAACTTACTTGATTAAAAACCTCAAATCTTCAAGGATCACACCAAAACCAACTCATCGACATCCACGGCAACACCAACAGCAAAACCCATCTTCATTTCTTCTTCAATCATCAATTCAAGGGGATAAATCAGTGACAAAGGAAGGAGCTAATGGTAGGAAGGAATCAAGAGGAAATTCCAAGCAAAATCCACGATGAAGGAGGAAGGAGAAACATCGTGGAAGGATTTTCAAAGAGTTTAGGTTTTATATCCAAATACTAAGGCATTGTTTGGCAAATGGAATTGCCACTAGACCAATCCGAACAACCTCAGTCCAAATTTCAAATTCTAATTTCTCCCGAATTCCAATGGCTAAACCATAATTCCTCAAATCAAATTTCTAACCTGTCCGAGACATTGGATAATCAATTTCAGAACCGAAAATCCAATTAACCAGTCATCGATCAATTTTTCCGATCCGGGCCTATTGCTCCGAAAATTCTAGAAAAATTCTTATAAATCCTCAAAAAATAGAAAACTCATTATCATATACTCCAATTTCATAACTCAATTTCCTAACTTTCATTTCCAATTCAAATTCAATCATAGAGCCTATTTTGACCAAATTCTCACACATGACCTAATCATATCCAAATTCAAATTATTCAAATTAAGTCGGAAATATGTCATACATGTATGTACGCATAAATGCCAATTATACACAAATTCTATAATGCATGCTCGTGTCAAATCGTATGCAATGAATCGCACACATTCCATCGGTGACGGATGTTACAATTCTCCCTCTAATAAAAATTTCGTCCGAAATTTTCTTACTGACCGATCAAACAGATGAGGATACTGCCTCCTCATGTGCTCCTCAGTCTCCCAAGTCGCCTCCTCAGATGAATGGTTCTTCCAAAGGACTTTCACCAATGGAATAACCCGAGACCTCAACCGCTTGACCACGATCCAATAATCTGCACCGGCCTCAATATAACTCAAGTCATCGGCAATCTCTACCTCCCGAGCCTAATCACATGAGTCGAGTCGATCGATATCTCCAGTAGGCTCACATGAAAGACGCCATACAACCGAGACATCTCACTCGTGAGGCTAATCTATACGCCAACGGTCCGATCCGCTCGGTAACCTCATACGGACCAATATACCGAGGACTCAACTTGCCTTTACGGCCAAATCGAGAACTCCTCTCCACGGAGACACTCGAGGAACACTCTATCTCCCACAAAGATACTCCATCTCTCTCCGACGCCGATCCACATAACTCTTTTGCTTATCTTGAGCCGCTTGATGCGACTCAAATCAATCAGATCTTATCAACAAGTGTCTGGATCACGGGACCTCTAACATCCTCATACCCTCTTCATCCCAAAATAGGGGATCTACACGTCTCCCATAGAGTGTCTCAGACGGTGCCATCCCAATCTTTGCTCTGCATCGATTATTATAAGCAAACTCCACCAGAGGCAAATCCTGATCTCATACACCTCGGAACTCCAACACACAGGCTCTCAACATATCCTCAATAGTCTGAATAGTCCTCTCACTCTGCCCATCTGTCTGAGGATGAAACGCTGTGCTGAAGTTCAACCTCGTACCCATAGCTGACTGTAAGCTCCTCCAGAACCTCGAAGTAAATCTGGGATCCCTATCTTACACTATCGAAACTGGGACCCCATGCAGTCGAACTATCTCTGCTACATACTTCTGGGCCAACTGATCAAGGGTATTACTCTCCCTTACCAGCAAGAAGTGAGCCGATTTAGTCAATCGGTCCACTATGACCCAGATAGCATCACTCTGCCTCGGCATCCTGGGCAACCCCATAATAAAATCCATCGTAATACGCTCCCATTTCCACTCCAGAATGGGTAACGAATGCAATCTCCCGACTGGGGCCTGGTGCTCAGCCTTAACCTGCTGGCATGTCACACACCGAGAAACATACTCCGCTACATGCCTCTTCATACCCGGCCACCAGAAATGCAACTTAAGAGTGCGATACATCTTGGTGACACCAGGATGCATGGCATAAGCAGCCAAATGAGCCTCCTCCAAAATCTCCCGCCTCAAATCATCTATATCAGGAACACACAACCTCTGGCCCATCCACAAAGTACCATCCCTCAGCTCAAACTCAGACTACCATCCTGATCTGACTCTATCCATCAGTCTCACCAATACCGGATCCCGATCCTGAACTCTCCTGATCCGATCATGCAATACTGGCCTCAGCCTCAAGGTTGCTATCAGAGCTCCCTCCTGACTCAAATCCATCTGCACATTGAGAGCTCTCAACTGAACTAAGCACGACAACCTCGAAACCTGAATCTGAGCTGCACTACCATGCGATCTCCTACTCAATGCATCAGCCACCACATTGGCCTTCCCTGGGTGGTACTCGATAGTGCAGTCGTAATCCTTAAACAGCTCTAACCATCTCCTCTGCCTCAGATTCAGCTCCCACTGACTCAGCAAGTACCTCAAACTCTTATGATCGGTGAAGATCCGAACGTCTCCCATACTGAGATAATGTCTCCAGATCTTGAGCAAATACAACCGCCGCTAACTCCAAGTCATGCAGGATAATTACCTCATGGGCTCTCAATCGCCTCAAGCGTCGCGATGACTCTCCCATGCTTGCATCAACATACACTTAAACCTGCTGCAAGCATCATCAACACTTCAAATCTTCCCGCTCCGGCGGGGCTAACACCGCGCCGCGTCGTCAACCGATGTATCAACTCATCGAAACTCCTCGACACTCATCTCGCCCAATCAAGGCTACTCCTTCCTCAGAAGTCTTGTCAAGGGGGCAGAGATCACTGAGAACCCCTCAACAAACCTCCGGTAATATCCGGCTAATCCGAGAAAACTCCTCAACTCTGACACGTTCCTCGAAATCTCCCAACTCTTCACTGCCTCAATCTTGTGAGGATCCACCCAGATATCCTCACCAGACACGATATGAACTAGGAACACCACCTCATCCAACCAAAATTCACACTTGGTGAATTTTGCATACAGCTGCCTATCCCTCATAATCTGCAACACTATCCTCAAATGCTCTGCATGCTCCTGTCTAGAACTCGAATACACCAGAATATCATCAATGAATACGATCACAAACTGATCCAGGTATGGCTGAAAAATCCTATTCATCAAGGCCATGAAGGCTGCCGGGGCATTAGTCAACCCGAACGGCATCACTAAGAACTCGTAATGCCCATACCTGCTCCTAAAAGCGCTCTTAGGCACATCGGCCTCTGCGATCCTCAACTGATAATAACCGGATCTCAAATCCAACTTGGTGAACACCTGAGCTCCCTGCAACTGATCAAATAAGTCATCGATCCTAGGCAGTGGGTACTTATTCTTAACAAGAATCTGATTAAAATCGCTATAGTCGATGCAAAGTCTCATAGTCCCGTCCTTCTTCTTCACAAACAACACCGGAGCTCCCCACGGTGAAACACTCGGCCTGATGAACCCCTTATCCAATAACTCCTGAAGCTGAGCCTTAAGCTCCCTCAGTTCCACCGGTGCCATCCTATACGGAGGTATCGATATAGGAGCGGTACCTGGAACGAGGTCTATCTCGAACTCGCCTCCGATCCGTGGCAAACCCAGAACTCCTGAAACACATCTAGGAACTCCCTGATCACAGGGACATCCTGCAACCTCTGCTGCACTCTAGAGTCCACCACATGCGCCAAATAAGCCTCACAACCACCTCTCATCAACCTCAAAGCACTCACAAACGAAATCATCCTGGCTGGCACTGCCTGACTATCACCTCGAAATACAGCCCTCGGCTGACCAGGAGACTCCAATACTACCTCCTTGGTATAACAATCCAAAATAGCCCTATGGGCAGTGAGCCAGTCCATCTCCAAAATCAAATCAATCTTCTGAAGGGGTAACACAATCAATTCGGCACTCAATACTGCTGAATCTACCCGAATCGGGCATCCCCTGTAGATCTCACCTAAAGCAGTGGTACTACCCAAAGGTGTACTCACCTGCAACCCATACTGTAACATCTCCCTATCCACATGCAATCTACATGTCACATGCGGTGCAATAAATGAATGCGTGGACCCTGGATCTATTAATGCATACACCTATATATCTGAGAGTAGAAGCAAACCTACAACAACCTCGGGAGAATCCTGGGCCTCCTGCCTGGTCATGGCGTAGACCCTGGCCTGGGACTGCGGCCTGCTGCCTCGTCCCTCAGTCCCCACAAAAGAATCTCCGTCTCTACCCCGGCTCTGCCTCGGCCCCTAAATCCAGGTCCACCGCCACGGCTCTGCTGCACCGTCGAGCTACTACCAGCTCTCCCACTAGCGGCTGACTGAACTCCCAAAGTTAGAGGACAATTCCTGATCATATGGTCCATCTAACCACAAGCTAAATAAGCTCCTATCACTCGCCAGCACTCTCCACTGTGCCTCTTATCACAATGTATACAGACTGGCAAAGCTCGACTTCGTCCCTCTCCGCCACCACTATCGCTACCACCGCTAATCTGTCCAAATCTCCTCTCGACCAAAACCGATCGCTCAATTCCCAAATGATCTAAACTCGCTCTGGCGTCGCTTTCATGCTCCTACCGAGCTACCTCGATCACATCGATCTCTTACCTCCGATCCTCGACCGGTCTCGGCTCGGCTCTTTAAAAGTTGTTCAACTCGATAGCGGTGATCTCATCTCCACAAAGGTACCCATATCCGATCGGGCTAACTCGGATACGAATATCCAGATTCACCCTCCCTCAAATCTTCTAAGACCTATCGGCCTCGGAGGCAATCAAACAGACGACACGCCGATAGCTCATTAAATCGACCTCATAATCGCCATCACATCGATCCCCGCCTCAACTCTAAGAAGTCCTGCATCTTCATATCCAAATACTCCTTGGGCATAAAATTGTCTCTGAAAGCCCTCGTAAAGTCACCAAGTCAACACACACGGCTGGTGGAACTACCCGGACGCTCTTCCACCACCGATAAGCGGGACCACGGAGCAAAGAAACAAAGATAATCGAAGCGCCTCGTGGTCGCAATCCATCGATCTAGGACCGCTCGGTCCTCTCCAACCAACCTCACCTCGGCGGTGCATCTGCCAGAAAATCGACAAATTTCGCCACGCATGAGCGATCATACCTCCGTTCCGTCTCGTCATGGAACTACCGAGGTGCTCCTCAAACATCGACACGTAAGACTCCTACTCGCTCGACCGATCCTTGGTCAACTGGTTGATCAACTTGATCACCAAGAATGGATGACCTACAATAAAGTCACAAATCTGATCAATTTCTTGCTTTTCGTACGAAATTCAAGCCTAAAATATACTATGCCCAAAAGATGCCAAACCATACTCTGATACCACCTAATATAGCGCCCCCTCACCGTAGATTATACACCGGGTCGCCTGTAGGTCATACCGATGCACAACCTACGACGAGAGTGCACTACCAAACTATCATTTCTATAACCTCATGGCATCCATACAAAGAAAGCAGTAATATCAAATTCGCTAGAATTTCAAACCAAAAGATTCATTTTCCATTCATTCATGAAACTGTCAATACATCATCAGTCGTATATATATACATCTATACGACCCAAAAAGGACTAACGTAGCTCCTACATAAGTCATCCACAAAATACCCCCAAAAGATCCCCAGCTGACAGACCTGTGGGCCATGCTCCTCTCGCCGGCACACACAGCAGGATAAGTCTCACTGACCGGAGCTAGAAGTCAAACTATCGCTGTCCTGAAAATAGTCACAATTTGGGTGAGTTTGCGAAACTCAATGAGTAACCATCATCGATGGTTCACCCAACTCATGCATATACAGACAATCACATAATATCGCATATTATCACATTCAAGAAATCACATGCAGTCAAATTCACCTTTATAAGGCGATATGCCTTTCACACAATTCACATGTAATCATTCATATATGCAATGTGCATATGACTCTTTTATTTTCTTTCGTTATTGTGACCGTGCGCTTGAGCTCATATACGTTGAGCCATAGGCTCTGTAAACATTGGGCTTAAAAGCCCTAATCCGTTGAGCGTAAAGCTCTGCAAATCGTTGGGCATGAAGCCCTGTACGTTGAGCTTAAAGCTCTGAATACGGTGGCTACACCGGTCACAACTGCCTTTATCTGATCATACTGTTGTGCATGTATGCACATGTCTACTTTACAATACATGCATCATATTAGAATCCCATATACCTAATTCTCACCATTTGAAATCAATTATGAACAATTTATGCACAATCAACACTTCTATATCACAGTCCAAATATCCCGAACAACCGTGGTCCGGAATCAATCAAATCAAACACATATAACCCGTCCTTAACTCCCCATGGCATATTTTCATAAAATTAAACACATAAAGGTTGAGAAACCAACTAGGTTACTCACCTCAGAACTTCCGAGCTACTGCCGGGAAGTCTCGCCTACGTCTGATGATCGACGATCCACTTGAGCCGCTATAACAATCAAAATATAAATAACATTACTAAATGTATCAATTCTAATGTCCAATGATGCATATGAATCGAATAATGTACGTACTATATGTGTTATGACATTTCCGACACAATTCCGAATTTCCCAATCTCAAACTCTAATTCCCAAAATTCATAATCTCCAAATTAAATTTAATCCATAATTAATTGAACCACCAATTTCCTAAATCCCATTCTTTAAATCCTCAAATTTCAATTTCGGAAAATCAACATCCCTCATAGCGTCGGATCCCTCGCCATGCGAGCTCCATTCTTTCCACGTTACAGGCGTATACATCGCCCATGAATCATATTTCTTCTTCGTCATAAGGACGCACCACAGACGTCATGACGTCGCTTTTCCTCCTCGCCACAAGCGCTTTTCTGCAGACGTCGAGTCGAAGCGAGTAATCCTGCTTTCGCAAGGCGTGTTCTTCATAGCGTCGCGGCGTGCGACCATAAACACGCCCAAAAAACCCAGAAAATCTCAGATTCTCGACAGCAATCACCACCAAATTCAGGTTTTCTCCTCACAAATCACTCCTAAATAATTCCATACACAACATACAACTAATCTTTAGCTTCTATTTCATCAAAAAATCAATATCCCTAAAATTCCAACATTAAATCAACGAAAAACATCATCGGAAACCCTAACTTTCAAATCCTCCAATATTCAAACTAAATCATCTATGTAACTCAATTAATCAATAAATCTATCTATCCAGGGCAAGAAAGAAGCAACTTACTTGATTAAAAACCTCAAATCTTCAAGGATCACACCAAAACCAACTCATCGACATCCACGGCAACACCAACAGCAAAACCCATCTTCATTTCTTCTTCAATCATCAATTCAAGGGGATAAATCAGTGACAAAGGAAGGAGCTAATGGTAGGAAGGAATCAAGAGGAAATTCCAAGCAAAATCCACGATGAAGGAGGAAGGAGAAACATCGTGGAAGGATTTTCAAAGAGTTTAGGTTTTATATCCAAATACTAAGGCATTGTTTGGCAAATGGAATTGCCACTAGACCAATCCGAACAACCTCAGTCCAAATTTTAAATTCTAATTTCTCCCGAATTCCAATGGCTAAACCATAATTCCTCAAATCAAATTTCTAACCTGTCCGAGCCATTGGATAATCAATTTTGGAACCGAAAATTCAATTAACCAGTTATCGATCAATTTTTCCGGTCCGGGCCTATTGCTCCGAAAATTTTAGAAAAATTCTTATAAATCCTCAAAAAAAAGAAAACTCATTATCATATACTCCAATTTCATAACTCAATTTCCTAACTTTCATTTCCAATTCAAATTCAATCATAGAGCCTATTTTGACCAAATTCTCACACATGACCTAATCATATCCAAATTCAAATTATCCAAATTAAGTCGGAAATATGTCATACATGTATGTACGTACAAATGCCAATTATACACAAATTCTATAATGCATGCTCGTGCCAAATACGTATGCAATGAACTGTACACATCCCATCGGTGACGGGATGTTACAAATAATATTTATCTAATTAATTTATACAAATTAATATAAAAAGAAATTAAAATTTTATTGTACCTTAAACTCCCGAAAGTAAAATCCCTTTATGGCCTAAGAGATATTCTTCCACACATAACTCTCAAGATCAATCATTTCCTTAAATTTAGATGTCATATTTTTAAAACACAGTCCAGATGGAATCAACCTATTATAATAAGTAATTTTATACCATGAAAAAACTGATAAATCTATAACTTAATTAAAAACATATAGTGTTTAATGTGATTTTACTTACAGATTATTGACAATTATTATGGACTTTCTTCCATCAGGTCCTCAGCTCCAAGCTAGCGGTCGTCTCGTCCATCCAATAAAGGGATAGTGGATGATGTATGAGCTAAGAATAGTGTAGCATCACAAACAACAGGCGATGCCTCATCTTCAACTGTAAGCCCAGGAGGGAGAGGAGGTGATTCAGTGCCAGCTGCAAACTATGATAGTCCACCTTCACAGTAAATACCTCCAAACATGTGTTTGAACCTGGGCCGCATTACCTCACGTTGTCTTTTTGGTCCTATATTTCTACCTGAAATTCATTCTTTATTGAATTTTTTATAAATATAAGAATTTGAATTAAATATTGTACGCAATATGTGGAAAAGGAAATAAGGCAATTTGTTGAATATCATATTCAAGTACAAACAACGAAATAGAAGGTTAACAATTGATAAAGTCATAGAACAAGAACAATAACAGGACACACTCAATAGGACGTAGGTTGACCTCTAACTAATAGGGAGATTGTTTGACAAATTCTTACAGATACAACAATAAATTAACTTTAAAGCTGAGTCTAGTATATTGCATCAATAAATTAAAATGATATAATTATTTTCTTGGATTCCATGTGATATGAGAGTCGGTAAAGGTAAATGAATCACCGATGTCTGGATTCTTGAAAAGGGTCCTAACATGTTTAAACACACCAATTAACACAGTGATACTTCTTTTCTCAGATGTACGGTTTTTAACACCTTCTTGCAACAATGTTTCCGTTATAGCTAAACTTGTAAAGGATACAGTGAATGAGTCGCTAGATTTAGTATGAAAGACTAACTCTCTAGATGAACTACTATTACGAACCGGTTTATCTAAAACACATTCAGTATAGAACTTAGATAATGTCATATTAGAAAACCGTTAAACAAACCAAAACTGGATAATAATGCATACGTGAATGTCTAGACATGTAGAATTGATGAATTTTTCAAAAGAACCAGTCTCCCTAATCCTTTACGCTGCGTATGGTTACTGTGATCCATATGTTGATATGGAACGAAGCAAAAATTTAGAGACATAATAGAACAAAAATTGGAGACAGAGAGGTGTTTGGTTGTGATGAACAAAACAGATAAAACTGTGTTCATGTCGATGACAGAAATATGTTTGGTTGCAGTTGGCAGAACATAAAAAATAGTGTTAATGACTAAAGCACCCCTGTAGTATAATATGATTGGAAATATATAATTCATTGATTATTTTAAAACGAATGATTTGTATTAGTAAAAAAGTTAACAAATAATAATAATAATAACAATAACGAGAAGATGACAACGTTGACCACACACGATGAACAATAGACTAGAAATCATCGGAGGAGTTTAAGTTAATAACGTTCAAGCGGAAGAAGACAATGATGTGTAGGTTTAAAAATTACCAACAAAAATATTCTGTTGGCAAGTTCAAAACTTGGGATTCTGCCAACAAATCCCGCCTTATTTACTAAGGGTAGTTTTTTCGTCGCAAATTGATTTCCCCTTATTTAGTGACAAATATTACTATCGTCACTAAACGAAATTTTTCCTGTCAACTTTTCTGAGGGAATAATAAAATCCGTTAGGTGTGTTTAAACGTTAACAATTTCCTCCTGTATTTAGCGCATATATTACTACTGCTGCTAAACGAAATTTTTCCCATCAACTTTTTCGGCGGAATAATAAAATCTATCGATGATTTGCAAATTTTTGTTTTCCATTATTAATTTTGCGTTGCTAATTCGTTATTTTCTTGTAATAAGAGGTTTTTCACAAGTATTAATTGTGTTGACAAAGCCTTTTATTTGACAATAAGATCATCAAGAATTCCTAAAGAGAGCAAGTTTGTCGACCCAATTCTTGATAAATTGCATATACTCAAAGGTTGTTTTAGAACTTTTGACAAGAGAGCACTAAGGAATGTACTAAAAAGAAGACAATTTTATTGTTTCCACAAGTATGTTAAATTTGGAGTCGGGTTAGAATATGACAAAGATGGAACTATTTAAAATTCCATAGAGATCATATTCTTTTAATAGCCTTCAAATTTAAAGGCTCCAAATGATGAACTTGGTAATAATTAATTTTTTATGATTGAAATATTAATGATACCAAGAAGATTACTAGGTGTTTTAAATAATGATATGATTTTTTCTTAAAAGTGCTAAAAGAAACGTTTGGATAATTATAAGAAAAGAAAGAGAAATACACGAGTCAAAACTATGAGTTCAATATCTTAAAATATTATAATAATGACTTGATTATAACAAATAAAGATAAGCATATATACAATATAAAATCGAGATAATATCAACAATCAAATATTTTAAATTTTAATATTTACCTAAATTTATTAAATTGTAATTAATTTAATATTCTAAATCTAGACAACTACCCTAATTTTAGGTTTTACTTTCAATTCAAATTATTTTTAAAACTGAATAAGATATTTACTAAATGATTACGTATTAAAATAATTAATTTCTCTCATCGTGATTGAATAATAGCTGTAATCGATGTTCTGATTACCTTCCATTGATGTTACGTATAATTCATGTTCTGATTGCCATCTTTTGAAACTATTCGGCTTGTACACAAGCGCAAGCTTGGTTCATTCTGCTCAGCTATATTTAATGGAACGCTGTACTTGATTTTCATTTTGTACCGCTCTGGAATTACCGGAAAGAAAATTCAAAAGCTTTATAACAGTTTACGCTTCAACGTCTTCTGTTCCTACGAGTGACGAATCTCTGCGTGTCTCATTCACCTTTTTTCCCGCCTTCAGCACTCAAACCCGAGACTGGAGATTACATGTGGAGGCAGGCTTCTGTCCAAACGAGCCTAGGCCCCTTGGAGAAAAGATAAGGTCGGGTTTGGGTCCTCTCACGTCTTTGTCTGGAACTGGATGACATGCATATAGGCAGACATGAATTGAAAAACTTTCCAGAACGCGTAATCCCGGTTAAAATCTTTGGGAAGCCTTTCTTTGTGTCAAACACACTTTTCCAGATTTTAACGGTATTTACAAAGTAGCTTAAATAAAACAAGAGTGTTACCTCTCTAATACTTATTCCTATTTGTAGAAAAAGCATCAGAGTTTTAGAATTTTTATTAAAATTAAATTTCTTAATTATAATTAAAATTATACTTTAATTATAATTAATTTAATTTTAATAAAATCAAATATCTAATAGTTGATCCCTAAAGTTTATCAAACTTTATAATTAGGTCTAATTTAATTTAAATTAATTTTCTTCACAAGATGCTCTTTAATATGTGACGCATTAAGTTTTTAATATATTAACATTGACTATAAATTATAATTATAATTCACAATCAAAATCAAATAAAACTCCTTTTAATTTATCTTTAATTATTCAATTAAATAATTTATAATAAAAATCACAATTGATGTCTAGCAATATATCATGACCACTCAAATATCATGATTGTCAAAATAATTTGACTTAACATGTCCATATATGGTTATGATATACTATTTTAATCATTTTATCATCAAATAATCCAATTGGACAAAGTATAGATACAGTGTCTACTCTTTTCATCTAATCTTATTCGTTCTTGCTAAATAATAATTGATATTTGAAAATACTTTTTCAAATGTCAATTTACTTTGGCTAAAGAATTCATAAAGCATTACTAATTAAGAACAATAAAACATTCTCTCTAATTACTTTAAAGTAACGAATTATTTATTGACTTACTCAACTATCACCGTAAGGTTCATATTGCTTTCAAGTATTACCAACTGAGTTATCTTAGGATAGTTTATAAATAGCATCAAAATACAACAATTTTCATACGAGATATCTTGATAATTTCAAATCTAAGGATCAATCATGAGAAAATTCATAGACATATACGTAATATTCCATTTGAGATTCTTACAGTCGATTTAACGACTTATTCTCTAATAAGTACCCACACATTAGTTTAACTATCTTCATATTTTAATTTATGAGATTAATTGGTTTCTTCGTAAAAAAGAAATATAATGTGTACTAATTTTACCGTTTCAATAATATCTCGTCTTGATCAAATTATAATTAGAAATATTTAGAAACAATGTATAAATGTAAGTAAAATCTCATAATTATGATTTCATCCTAATTTCAATTAGACACTAATTATTCTAAAATTTTATCTTTAATATTAAAATTTAAAACATTAAATATAATTAACTTCATATACAAAAATAAAAAATGTCTTTTCATTAATATTAATATCATACATCAAATTACATCAAGTGATTGACTCCATCGAATAAACTAACACCCTCTTCATTCATTTTCCTTCATTTCTTCGAGCCTGAATTAATCATTTAAACACTGGCCTCCTATGTGCTGCGGCTTGTATTATCTTGCCCGAAGTTGGTATTACGAATATTCACTTTCTCCGTATTCATATCCCTCTCCCTGTCATCTACGTCGGTGAGATCCTCCACTTCCTCAGGTTCTTCTTCCTCTGCTTGGTCATGCCCATCAATTTCATCATCTCCACCTCCTCTTCCCTCGTTTTCAGTTTCTTCAGATTTAATATCTTCAGTTTCTTCTTCCAATTCTTCATTTTCCCCTTGACTTTCAAAATTCGAGGCCATTTCTTCTCGAGTATGTAGGCCTTTCCTTCCAAGTTTTAAGATTTCATGCTCATTTCGCACTTCCTCTGGTATCTTTTCAGAGCTGTCTTTAAATCCCTCCTTCTTATCATAAGAGTGCTTAAGTTGGTTCACTAGCCATAGAGAAGTTGCAAGCAATACAAATATTTGAAGAACATGCTTCACCTTAAGGCCTTTTGACCTCTGATTTCTACTAGGTGATGTCTTCAACATGGTAGGCTCCCTAGAAGAGTACATCTACTTCAAGCATGAGCAGCAATCGATTATTTCAATCTGAAGGTGGAATACATAAACAGAAGCAGATCAACGAAAATTGAATGTTAGCACTGTAATGCAGAGACAATCTTTGGTAAACAATTTTAAGTTCAGGAAGAAGTTACTGAATTGTAAAACAAGCTCATACACAATTATAGGCACAAGAATTGCATTCAGGAAACAGGATGTTGCCCTCTGGCCTCTACTGAGTTGTTGTGAATAGATAGCGAGATGTTCAATCTTGGAGTCTACTATATTCTGCTCCCCTCTAAACCTGGTCTTTCTAAAATTTACCGTGGATTGTTAATGCCACTTCCTTCAGAATTTCTTCTAGTGGGACAGGGTCGTCAGGTCTCATTTATGACCCAATAGAAAACAAGTGTTTTAGTTTCTTTTTCCAGTCTGTTGGTGACAACGGAATACCAGAGAAGATAAGATTATTACTCCAAAATATGTCTCTCTAAGAGTTACACCTGACTTGGTAAAATGCATATATGCTATCTGAGAGTTATCAGCTCTCGGAATATTCTGCTGGGCTTATGCAACGAAGCATCTTCAACTACTAAAGCCATCCTCTATCAAATCACTTACCGAAAATGAGGAGGTTATAGTTACCGTTTATAGAAGGAGGTCGTCCATCTTCTATATCGACAGGTACCAAAAATGAGAAACATTTAGGAGCTGGACTAACTAAAAGGAAGGTAGACGAAATCCCAACTGTAGCCATTGAAACGGACAAAGCTGTTAACTCCAAGCAGAGAAACCAAACCTAGTCCCAGTAAGCTTGTCCAAAAATCTAAATAGGGAACAAAAGAGCCAATACCTACAGCCTTTTCTCGGACAAGAGAACAGGCCACTAAATTCAAACTACGAAACCCCACAACGATAGCAATGAAGGGAATGCAAATATGATGATACCCAAATCAGTAACCTTATCATTTGCTCAAGGCATCAAGTATAAACACGAAAATGAACCCATAAAACAATAGAAGCGAAGCATCCAACACAGCACCAAACAAACGAAGAAAGACGCATACAAATCAAGCGGAAAAAGAGGAACCAAAAGGAGAAGGGTTTGACTGGGACAGTACCTTGGAGAAAGCTGACTGCAGATCCTATAACAATGAATGAACAATCTAAACATAGAAAGAAAGGATCGTTCTTTATAATTGATAAGTTATACGTGTGTAACAAGGTTTTTAATGAAGTGGGCTATGCGATAACAACGTTGTTCTCCAAAGAAATGGCTAGCAAGAGAGCACAGATATGCAACCACTTGGCCAAAAATAGAAGAAAGGAGAACAGTAAGCGACTGAGCGGATGAGGTCTGATCTGAATGTTGTTTCTCTATCTCTCCGTCTCGCTCTCAAGGCAAAAGGTTCCTGTTTTGGAGCCAGTCTCACTCTCACACTCTGCTAGACAGAGACAAAGCATGTCCCAGTCTTACGTGTGACTGCTCAGAGTCTCGGACAAAGAACTGTCGGCGCTTAATTCTACACTTCTCTTATTTCCTATTCTACTTGGCACCTAGCACCAAGTTAATTTTCCTAATTACGAGGATCAGACGGCACCGTCTTTTGAGATTCATTAAATGTAGTTGTTAAGACACTAGCCGCATTTATGAACCTTGTCCGATTGCACAGGCGTATTCGTGAAGATTTTCCGGTCGACAACGTAAATTTTCTGTACTGTTTACTATGAAAGAGCAAGCGCGTCTTTTCCCTTTGAAAACAGCACATCCAACTTCCAAGCTTAAACTCACCATTCAGTCACTTAAAAATTCTTTTGGAATTTATAAATCTGACAAGAAATTGTCCATTATTAGCCTTATGACTTTCACTTAGTAGACTTTAGTTAGTTAGTTACTGTTAAAAACAATATGTAACTACGTAGTTTTCTCTAGCTCTTGTAATATAACTACAAAGGTTTTTCTAAACTAATTCTTTAATAAGAAAGTTTTATCTTTTCAAATACACGTTCATGTGTAAATTATAATAAAAATATTTAATTTTATTTAATTTTATAATATTAAAAGAATAATAAAATAACCAAACTTTTAATTTATAAGTTATAACAATAATAATATGTCATTAATTCTATAATTAACAGTATTAATATGACATATTATGTTAGCAAGATCGTTCAGTAAATGGCATATATATGGTAAATAATTTAAAGGAAGAGATTTTCTCTAATTTTACATTAATTATAAATCTTTGCCTCCACAATCTTCAATATCAAAATAACATGAGACCGAAACTTAGTTCTATTGCATATAGCTAAACAAACTCGAAATGAAAAGCCTAAAAATATCCACATGGATCTCTCCCCTCCCGCTTTATTAGCCATTGAATTGCATCCAAAAGTGAACAAGACATCACCTCCAAACTGGCTTCTATCCACCTTTGTAGTTCCAAGAAAAGCATTTGACAAAATATCAACTTGTTCTACAAAAGAAATTATTCCAAAGACAATGTGTAAACATGAGCAAGAAATAGAAAGAACAGAAAAAGAAATGAACTTGAGAAGCGAGTCCTAAGGAGAGCACATGTAAGAGATGAGATTTATAGTATTTGGTACAATCAATGGCGAGCATTAGAGGAAGTAGAGGATGGTCTATTATGAACGTCATCATGCTCCTCATGTTCGCTTTATATTCGAGTTGAAATGTGGAAACATGAGAATCCGAATGCAATCCCTGAGATCCCATATTAGTCTTGATGGTGAAATTGTGACATTTCGTAAGGATGATCATGAGCGACTGTGATTACAGGATCTATCCAAGCATGAGCAAAATTCATGTTACTACATCGAAGGGATCCCCTCTAAGGCTATGTTTGATAGGGCGGTTAGTAATGAAATGTAATATTATTACATTGTTTGAAAGAGAGTTTATAATATAATGAAATGGAATATGATAGAAGGGGAGGGTTTCACATTACATCTTATTCCATCTTAAACATTAAAAATGAATGACCTCATTTGGTCTGAAAGGAATGCTAAAGCCTTTAAAGATGAAGCCAACGATATGGAGAGTGTGTGTCTCGGCGTAATCTCCCAAATTAAGGAACATCAAACCCAAACATAGAGATGAGGTAATTAAATGAGTGCCTATTTTACTAATTTTTTCTTTGTAGGTTTGCCACCATAGGAATGCACTTGGTTCGGTCAAGTGTGTGTACAATTGGTAGCAGACGAAGGACAACTTCCTAAATTTCTAACTTTCTTCATATATCACTGTACCAAGAGGAGAGAATCAGTTAATGACATGTCCTAATCTGCAGCTATGGTATAATGTCTAAGATTTTATGTCTGTGTTAATCTTTGAGTGGCTTGGAGTTTCTGCCTTGATGTGATTAAATAGTAAGTTTGTACTGTGGTTTGCTTTGCTGAGATTAAATAAATAGTAAGTTTGTACTGTGGTTTGCTTTGCTGAGATTAAATAAGTTTATTAGCTGAGGCAGTTGTTCGGAGAGTGTTAGAGTGTTAAACCTAGATAGATTGTGAGCTAGAAGTGATGGAGTTCCTGGGTTCTTTTGGAGCTTTGTTTAGTAAAGGAATTTGTTCCTTTACACCCCCACCCTATAGGTGAGCAAAAGAAAAGTCCTGGAGTTACTTGTATTCTATCGTTGTACATAACTCTATTTTTGTATAAAATCTACTGAATTATCAAAAAAATGAATTACCTCTAATTTAGGGGATTATGATGGAATATAAAATGATAAATATATACTATCTAGTATACCCTCAATAATTTTATAATACCAATTATACCCTCATCTCTAATAATAAGCAACAAGATAATACATCTCATTATTTGTGTTAGGTAGAGCACATACATTATATTTCATTTTATCTATCTTCAAAATAATATTTCACTATATTTTAAATGAATTTTTTCACCCTTTCATGTATGGAAGCTCTTAAGCAAAATGAGATTGTAGAAAGAAAGCATCAAAATATTTTAAATGTCGAAAGGGCTCAAATTACAAAGCAACTTATCAATTAGCTTATGAAAAAAATGTCTTGCTTATGGAGATTGGATAATACATGTATTACCTTTTTCATTATTAAATCAAGCAATACATATGCGCTACTCTTTAATCAAAATCTTTTTTTTCTTAATGCTTAATTTTTTTTCTATATTTATGTTTTAGATCCACTTTAGCTACCACATACCAAGTTCAATCCAAAAGTTGAAAATGCATCTTTCTTTATTTCAAGTTAGGAATCAAAGGAACATATATCGTTTGAATTATTATAAATTTCTTATTTATAGAAATGTTGTATTATATGAGAACGTTTTTCTATATTTTGAAATTTAAGTTGTGAACCTTTTTCTATAACTTTACTACTAGCTTCTGTGATCATAGATGATGACATCCAACATCAAACTCTTCCCATTAATGCAACTGAAGAGAAGCAATCTACTCAATAAAAAAATTCTTTTCAAACACTTTTTATAGAAGATCCACCAAAGTTATTCGATCTCTATCTTATCTTAGAGATTATTATGTACTCTAATATGATCTTTCACATTATTGTCTCCTCATTTACTGTCAAATGTGTTTTCTTATCAATATTTATTTCTCTTTCATTATATCCATGCTTAAAATATGCTCCTTCCATTGAACCAAAAACATATAAGTAAACAATTTAAATGAAGGATTAGCATAAAGCATGACTACATAAACCAGTGCTTTAGAGATCAATCATATACGAAAACTATCATATTTACCTCATGATAAAAGAACCATAGGCTATAAGTGGGTGTTTAAGTTTAAACATAAATCATATTGAAAATTGAATGACATAACCCCAAATTAGTAAGCCAAAGGTTACATTCTATAATAAGGATTTAATTTTCTAAAAACTCTCTCTCCCTGCCACTACAAAAACAACACAATGTGCAACATTTTATTGATAAAATGTTGCTAAATGTAAAGACTTTTTATGATGTTTAAAAAAAGTCACAAAAAATTTAAATTTTTTATGACATTTTATGAAAACGTCGCAAATTTGTAACACTTTTTACGATATTTTTAATTAAAATGTCACGAAATAGAAACGGGAGGGACGTTGTTGTTAAATAAAACATCATTGTTGGCTATTTAAAATTAACATTTTCTTCTTGCACCTTCATTTTCTACCAGTTGGTTTCTTCTCTCTGCCTTCTTCCCACCCAAAATTGGTTTCTTCTCTTTGCCTTCTTCTCTCTGCAGCAAGCAAAAAGCAATGCAAGGTTTTTGCTCTTCTTTTGCTCTCAGCTCACCGGTTGAGTCAGTTGTGGGGTCAATGGAGAGCGACGATGACGACAACGACGACTTCCTCTCTGGGCTGACTCGCTGCCTCACTCAGCAACTTGTTGTCAAACCTGAGGTACTACTTTTTTTCTCTCTACCTTTTTGCTATTGAGCCTTTGTTGAGTAATAAGGGTAGAGTAACTTTTTTTATATTAGAAGTCCAAGTGGGTCATGGCTGGTTCACCCAAGTCGACGTTGAGTGGAATCGGGAGCTGGTCGGTTTCTAGTAATGGTAGTCCAAAGGCCAGGATCTCGCTACCTACGATGTCGTTTGAGTTGAACACCGACCTGTGTGATCTTATCTACAAAGCCGTCGGTCAGGTAGCTAGGTTGAAGATGAGCATTGAAGGTCAGATGTTTAATATCTGTCAAGAACAACACGTTCTTTCGTGCATTAATCAGG